>JAWWEV010000095.1:47290299-47324211 GCA_035583235.1 Hafferia zeledoni | reverse complement strand
TTACGTCAGAATCCTAAGATCTCAAGAGACCAGAGAGCATCTAGATGACCAGGCTGGTGAATCAGGAAGAGGAGCAGTACAGAAAGGCACCTGCTAATGTATTATGAACCAAAGGCAGACACATGGACACAAGTACCGTACATTTGTTTGAGATTAAATTGCTGTCAGAGCATCTTAGTCACTTATCTGTTGCATCATTGTAAGAAATTACACATTGAAAACACAGATCCTTCTCTATCCCTTTGTGTACACTAAACTGTCTGTGTATACAAGCTCTAAAACAGGTCTTTTCTAGGGAAGTGCCTTGTCAGCACTGAATATGAATATGAATGTGACAGAATAATTGAAATGGCCAGAAACATCTGGTAGGAGTCTCCACACAATGTCTGAGGTGCAGAACCCTTGCAAATTTTACATGTTGGAGACTTCTTTAATAATCAAAGAGGACAAAGTCTATATAGAAAGGTACTTCTTTTGTTCGTTTTTCTGTTTGTTTGTTTGGGTTTTTTTTCTTTTAATTTAAATTTAATTAAGCCTAACAATATGGGGAAAGATGGCAAAATTTTTCCTCTTCTTCTGAAACCATGTCTTCGGCAGCAGGTGGTGCTATGTTCTCACTGAAACAGCACCACGTCTCGTCTGCAACATTTTTTTAGTTGATTACAAACTGTCCTGGGATTCCACACACATGGGTGGAATATATGGCAAAATAACTGTAATTGCATTTCATCACTGAAGAAATCCATGCAAGAATTGCCTGCTTAATGATAACTTACATTCTGTGTTGTTAACATTCAAATTTACTGATTACAGATTGTAGGTTAATAGTAAATTGTATGGTTGTTACAGCTTTCAGTGTAGAGAGATAAACCTGTGTCCTCTTTAAGGACACTAAAAGAATTTACCAGTGACAAAAAAAGCTAACCCAGCCATGTTTAAAGAGGAATGAAGTAAAATCATTATTTCTCATGACCTGAGCAGATCTTATTTTGCACTGATTAATGACCTAAATGTGTGTGATAAAGAAGTTATTAGGTCCCGTACCCTAATTAAATTGTCTTCTGTTCACCTTCGATACCCTAAAAAATGTTCAGCTGCTCCGTGCCACCTGGCCATGTTGAGCCTCTCTCTGCTACAGCTGAACAGAGAAATGGAGCTTCACTGTCATCATGTCTTGGTGTACTGGGGTTTGTAGAGTGAGGTATAGCTGACTTGAATATGGAGCAAAGCTATCACTGCATTTATGTGGTCCTGGAAGGGAACTAACTCTTTTAGGAAGAGCAAAAGAGAAGAACAAAAAAAGATGCATGTGTCACTCAGTGCTCCAGTTTTTCCATGAGATAAAGTCCCTTATGTCGGGTTCTGGCTCAAGGGTGGTCAGATCACCTAGCAAGAAGGTGCTAGCAAGAAGGAAAAGATGAAAGGCAGAGATCCTTCAAGAATGTTTGGGATGTTTGTGTCACACTTTTTGTCATCTATGACACTATCCTGCATGCCATCCTTGTCTCTAAATCAGGGAGATATGGATTTGATGGGTGGATCACTCAGTGGATCAAGAATTGGCTGGATGGTCACAATCCACCAGAGTGACAGAGTTGTAGTCAACGGCTTAGTGTCCACATGGAGTTCAGTGATGTGTCGAGTTCCTGAGTTACTATTATGACTGTCCCTGTTTCATCATCTCTGTTGATGACCTGGAAAGTGGGATTGAGTGCACTCTTAGCAAGGTTGCTGACAACACCAATCTGTGTGGTGCAGTGAACATACTGGAGGAAAGGGATGTCATCCAGAGGAATCTTGATAGTCTTGGGAGCTTGGCCCATGTGAACTTCATAAAGTTCAACAAGGTCAAGTGCAAGGTCCTACATCTGGGCCAGGGAAAGTCCAAGCACAAACATAGGCTGGGTGGAGAATGGCTTGAGAGTAGCTTTGAGTGAAAAGACTTGAAGGTGTTGGTGGATGAGAAGCTCAAGGTGACCCAGCAAAGTGCACTTCCAGCCCAGAAAGCCAATTATAACCTGGACTGCCTCAAATGAAACATGACCAGTGGGTCAAGAGTGGTGATTTTGTCCCACTACTATGCTCTTGTGAGACCCCACTTGGAGTACTACATCCAGCTATGGAGCATTCAATATAAAAAAGATGTGGACCTGTTGGAAATAGTTCAGAGGAGGGCCATGGAAATGATCAGAAGGCTGGAATACCTCTCCCATGAAGACAGGCTGAGAGACTTGGGGTTATTCAACCTGGAGAGGAGAAGGTTCTTGGGAGAACTTACAGAACCTTCCAGTACCTAAACAGGGCCTGCAAGAAAGTCAAAGAGGGACATTTTATAAGGGTGTGTAGTGATAGGACCAGAGGGAAAGGCTGTAAGCTGAAAGAGGGTACGTTAATATAAAGTATCAGAAACAAATCCTTCACTGTGAGACTAGTAAGGGAGTGGGAGAGGTTGCCCAGAGAAGCTGTGGATGCCCCAGCCCTGGAAGTGTTCAAGGCCAGGCTGGATGGGGTTTTGAGCAGCCTGGTCTGATGGAAGGTGTACCTGCCCATCACAAGGAGATTGGAAATAGATGACCTTTGAGGTCCCTCCCAGGCGAAACCATTCTATGATTCTCTGATCTGTTTGGTATCTGTAGGTCCAAAAGGTCAGATAATGTTGCCAACCACTAATGTGTTCTATTTTATTGCCCCATTAGATCTGGTATATTGTTCACTGGCAAATTGTTGCTAATTTTTCATTTTTTTAAAACTATGATCCCAAAAAGCAGAAAGCTGCATGCTGAGTAGTCTGCTAAGAAGAAAATAATGTAAACCCATTATTTGCAGTGTCAAATACAGACTTCATAATGCAGGATGGTGTGGATGGGGGAATATGGAGGAAGGAGATAAGAATTAGCCTCCTTAGGCTCATTTCATTTTTAATATGAACTTTGATTACAGAAGAGACATGCTTTATGAAGCAGTAAAGAGGCCAGTGCACACAAACTCTTCCACTGCTCCTTATAAAATGAAACAAGAACATGTGTTAGGATCACAGCATGTATGCAAACAGGACCCAGGGCACATACAAGACAGATGCATTTTCTAGACCAGAAAATCAACGATAAATGTATATCCTTTTTTTCCTTGAACTTCATGAGAACTGTGAAAGGAATACCCTATGCTTTAGACAATAACATAGGTAACAGTATATTAAAAAATCTCCAGAGAGGAAAACTTTGAGGATACTGTTTTGTTTTTAACAACGCTTGCCTTTCTCTTGGACAATAGAGTGTTGCAGTGAGAGCTTGCAGATGCTTTCAATAAAAATTTATAGTGGCACACAAGTGAATGAATTACTCAAAAGACAGAGGATAAGGCCATTTCTACCTGCCACATAATTTGCAGCTGTCCTGATTTAGCTTGGGATTGTTCTGTTTCTGACTTGGTTATCGTGGTTTTGGCTGGTGTGTTACATTTGGAGAGCTGTATCTCCTTTGCAAAGTATCCTAACATAAACACTACTATTAGTATTTATAGTCCGTGTGTTCTTCACTTTGGGGAAAAAAAAATTGAGCATAAATGCGTAAGTCTTGTGTGATGTGTGTAACAAGCTGCTTGTTTTGAATTTTCCTTGTGTTTATACTGTTTATACTGCTGTAGTCTGTCAAGTTTAATTTCATTCTGTTAGATGTGCTATAGACATATTCTAAGTGACAGATTTGGTCACTAGAGATGCCAGGACATTTAGCAGTGCAGAGAAGATGAGTTGTTTTTACTTTCAATAGCAGGAGGCATGCAGAGTCTCAAGATTGATTTAACCGGGCCTTCCTTATAGGATCCCAAAAGGGAGAAAAAACTAGTTATGTTTCCAACACAGAAACATTGCAGGGAATGTACAGGACATTTTTCTTCTAGCACTGCACAAGTGCATTATCTCTCTATTCTTGATGGTATGGTACACAGAATATTTTTGTGCACTTTGTCCTTCTTGAGAACAGCAGAATAATTGTTCTGCCATTGTACAAACAGAATCAGATATGCTGTCAGAATAGATTGCTTTCTATTTAATATAAGAGAACAAAGTTTTTAAGAGAAAGGGGAAATAATACATTGGCAATTATTCTGATACATACAGTGAGAGATATTAATTACCTTCTTAGTCTTGTCACAGCTATCCCACTCATTATACACAAGCCTTTAGACACATGATGTGAGAAATTGCTTCTGGATTTGGGAACAAACCACACTGAAGACTCATTCAGCTGCCTATTCCCCATCAAGGGAAGTGAACAGTCAGCTTTTTACCAAGGATAATCTCCTGTGCTGTGCTACTAAATCTGTAACTCTAAATGTCCTGGTCTTGTAGCTGGCTGTAGAGTTAACCCCAAGTTTTCTGACTGGTTTAAGGGGTCTGCTGAAACACTAATCAGTCAGGCAGTCACTGGAGTTGTCTTTAGAAAAGAGAACAAATGGCTGCATCAGGACAGGTCTTAACCTGCAAAGTAGGGTATGTTATTGATGATCAGCTTGACTTCTGAGGAACTATCAGTGGTGGTGGATCAACTGTCATATTTTTTTGTGGACAGAATGATGAATGTTTTCCCATTTTTTGAGTCCTGTCTAAGCCTTGAGTCATGTTTATAATCTGTGTTGGGTTTCAGGTAAGTACAAGTTACAGGGTCTTGTTATTCATAAGACTGAAATTAGTTTTATCCTTCCAGCCATTATGCATATAAAAAAAATTGGAAATATTTTCTAGGGTTTTAGTGGGTACGTTGTAAACCTGTTTTAAAAGTGGGTGTTTAGTAAATTTAAAACAAGATAGACAAATTAATCATTTAACTATGAAATTGACTTTAAGCTCTCCAGGTTTCTTCAAGATGTTATTAGGACTGCCTCCCTTTATGTGATCGTTGAGATGTCTGGGTTTTTTTTTAAACGGCTGTGCTTCTGCTTGGGATTTACTGAAAAAGAAAATACGGTATGACAAGTAGTATGTAATTTGAAACAGGACTCACAAAGAATTGAGGTTAATGTTACTTTTTAGAAACAGGAGTTATGAGATCACGTTATGATGCCATTTCGAATGGGACTGTAAAATAAATAGGTTATTGTTGTTTTTTTTCTCTCTTTTTTTTCAGGGATAAAATCAGAAATGTCATACTGATACACTAATTACTCTAAAAATGTGTCTTCACTTGGTAATACTCACATCTCTGTATATCTTGTATTTCATTAAACCAAATCCTGCCTTTAATGAAAGGTACTTTCATTACAAGCAAAACTAGTGGTTACTGTCCAACTTGTATGTTAGTGCCTATTTTTAAGTGCCGTTTTTAAAATTCTTCACTTCTACCTTGCTATGTGCTCAAAGTCATCTGTATACTGTCTCTTCTGACATCTTGGTGAAACACCGTTTTTATGACATAGTGTCTGCTGCTTTTCCTCTTCTTTATGTTCTCACCTACTTGCCTTTTCATTCCCTCCTCTGTCTCATACTTCTTCTATTGCACTAGAAACCTGGCTTTTCTGAGAGATCCAAAAAAGCTTTTCAGATGTCATATGGCCCTTCAAGAACTGGCACTTTAATTTCAAATAATATTTGAAAACACATTTCTGTTCCTTATACAGTGAAAAAAAAAAAAACACACCAAAAAAACCCACAAGAAAAACCCCACCACGCAATTCCAAATTGGAGGAATTAAAGGATATTACTTTTCAGTGTCTTCAGAATTTTTAGCTAACTGCTTGATATGTTTTTGGATATGGTTACAGTTACCAACAACTTTTGTACTAATGGTTTCCATTTTATTTCCATTAGTTGCTTGCTCTGTTTTTTGTAAATATTACCTACAATTATGTGCCGTTTACTGCTGGAAGAATAAGTAAGTGCATATTTAAAATGCAGTCAAGTGACATTTTAGTCTGAAATTGAAATTCTAAGTGCATGTCTTTAAACATGATAGCACTGATGATTCAGTCACATGATTTGCCATTAACTGTATCACAAACATTTCCTGTAGCTTAACTTGCTATTCCTGTCCCTTGCCCTCTTGAAATAAATGGACTTTCAGCAACACTTTTGACAATACCTTTGTCTACAAGTAATAAACCATCTGGATATTAGACTAGATGGATAAAACAGTTCCATGTAATAATATGTATCTGGCATTCATACAACCTTTGTATAATGCATGTTTTTTAATGGACCAGATGTGGTATTTATGTGTTATGAGGAACAGAGGCATGTTCTCTCATGCTTTTTATTGCATTTAAACGCAAGGTATATTTTAATAACTCTCAAAGGGAATTGTCTCCTATTGATTAGAAACTGTCAGTGTGTTAGACATAAACCTGAAAAAGCAAATTAATCTGTCAGAAAACTGTAGATGAAATTTAAGCTGACATTAAGCTGTATATTTATTGTGAGCTGGGTCCAAAAAAAAAGAAGAGAAAAAAGAAAAAGTCAACCAATAAATTTCTACTTATTCCTCCAGTGAAGGTGATCTATAAAATCTTTGATCTAAGAGTTGTTTATTTCTTTTCTAGGACTGTGTTCTGTTAGATTTGCAGGTCTATGGAATAATTATTCTTTTACGTCTTTACTCTTCAGCCTTTCACATTTGCTCATTAAGACAACAGCTTTGCACAAAGGCCAGCTGCAAAGTCTCTGTTTTTACAGTCTTGTATGGCATTTTCAAGTAAGGTGAATTGAACTTTGGGTGGAAAAGGGTTTCCACTGAATCATGTTCACCTCATTTTTGCTATTGTTAATTTCCAAACAACCCTGAAAAGCAGGTAACTGAGCTGTTTTCTCCTCTATGCCTCTTCTTTGTCTATGCCTTTTACAGTTTTCAGCCTGAATCATCACTGGTTTCTAACAAGGACACTTGGACCCTTTTTGCATTTACCATTCCTGTTTCAGGACATTGAGCTTTGTTTGCATGACATTTTGCATTTGCGGTAATCCTTTGTTCCATGTTATTTTACATGATTATTATTTGTTGTGCTGGTTTAAAGGTAAACCAGCAGGAGAAATGGACCCACCACAAGAGAAATTATAAGTCAAAGGTACAATTTAATGACAGATATTACAATAAATACACTCACACAAAGAGAAATTGCTTTCAACTCACAAAACCTAGTAGTATAACCCAGTGTCCTGGGGTACAAACCCAAAGGGGTTTGTTAGCCCTTGTCCTGAGGCCTGCATGGTTCCCCTGAGTCCAAAGCAAAAGGAAGTGAAGAACCTATTAGTGCAGGTGATGGCTGTAGTATGGTCGAGTGGTGGTTTCCTCTTAGTGAGGTCTTGCTGCTTCTCTGGATCCAACAAGTGGTTCCTGAGATCTTCTTACCCCCTGCTTATGTACCCTCAGGGAGCACTCAGTCCCTCCCCCAGGGCGGGGACTCACACAATGGGTGATTAACTCTGTGAGTCATGGAGTATTTTTGAACTGTTGGTGGCCCATTAGCAGCCACGCCCCCCCAGGCTGGGCGTGAAGGTGCTAAGGACTCCTTGGGCAGCTGCTGCAGATGGTCCATTGTCTTGGGAAATGAATAGAGGGGGTAGAATACATAGCTCTGATCACCCCCACACAGTGACAACTGGTCCCACCTGCTGAAATAGGACACTTGTACAAGAGCTGTCATTGTCAATCTCTTGGAGTTTCTTTAGTTTTATTTTTTTAATTATTTTTACTCAGCAATATCTCCTGAAAAAAACAAACAAACAAACAAAAAAATCCCCTCTTCATGTGTATTTCCAAATATGTTTAGGTTGTTTTAAAGCAAGTGCATTGAGGCCAGACTTGACAGTATCAGAACACCACTGTAGCTCTTCTAGTGCATCCTTCCTTCCCTAACTTCTGTTGAAGGGCAAGAAAAGCCTGCAGGGATGATAGCTTGGCATCTATGAAATTTATGTTTTTAAAACTTTGTTAGAGGACCCCCAACTAATGCAGTAATTTGCTTATCTTCTGCAGTAGTGAAGGCCAGAAATCTTGAAGCCATCCTTGATCTGAAACTGATTTCTACACTTGCTACCCTCCTTACAGCTTGCTTATGTGTCACTGGTCTTTCACAATTCCTACAGCACTGCCAGGCTTCTTCCTTACTTCAGCTGTAGCTCTGCTGAAATTATTATTCATTCTTGTATTGTTTCCGGTCTCAACTTTTTCACTTCCTTCTTTTACAGTTCTTCTAAACCCCTATACTCTTAAGTTTCAGGAGACACCGAATACTGTGCTTAGATTACTTTTTCATATATATTCTTCATCCTTCCCTCCAGTCAGGCATCTTTGAATTTAGGTTCAACATCTGGTTTCTGCTTTTCAGAACTCTCACTGGATTTGTAACCCTTTTTCTGTGATGAGCAGAGTGGGTATACATGCTTCATTCAGTAACAAGACTGATGAAGACAGAAGAAAATCATGGTGTAGAGAAAAAGGCCTGATGGTCAAGTCCAAGATCCAGTGTTTCTGTCAACCTCTTCATTATAGTAACATATCAACTGACACATACTGTCATAATCTATGGCCCTGACTGATAGAGACTGAGGCACTAGTATATCTCAGCCTTAATACATAATTCAGATATAAGGGACAAAATGAAGTGATTCCATTAGGAAAAAAAAATAATTCTAAGCCAAAAATATTAGAATGCTCTCAAAGACCAAACAGGCTTTTTTTTTTTTTTTTTTTTTTTTTTTTTTTTTTTTTTTTAATTTGTCCATCCCTGTTTTCAAATAGACTCAGCCTGCTTGTGCCTGACATCTTTATTGGCCATCTTTATTGGCCACTGACATCATCCCAATATGCAAGACATACACCAGGCACCACAGGAAACCAGTGTGGTCAAACAGAGACCATCTGACTGAGCTCAAACACAAGAAAGAAGTGTAGGGGAGGTGGAAGATAGGATATACTACCAAGTACAGAATCACCAACTTGGGGATGCAGGGATGAAATTAGTAGAATGAGAGCCTGACTGTTATTGAAACATATCAGGCATGTAAAATGCAGTAAGAAGAACTTCTGCAGATGTGTTGGCAGCAAAAGGGAGACCAGGGAAAACAAGGATCTGGTGGTGAATCAGGAAGGTGGTCTACCAATGAAGGGCATGAAAGATGCTGAGGTACGCAATGCTTTATTTATTTAAATCTTTACTAGCAGAATCTCCTGCTAAGCTTTGCAAGTTCTGCTATTTAGTTCTGTTCCATCTTTTTGTCAGTGACATGGATGCAGGAGATGAACACACTATTAGTAAGTTTGTGGATGATACTAAACTGGGAGGTGATTTTGGCTCGCTTGAGGGACAAGAGGTCTGGCAGAGGGATCTAAATAGAGCATTAGGCAATCAGCAATCGCATGAAATTTAAGAACAAATGCTGGATTCTGTACCTGGGACAGGGTAAGGCTTGACATAAGTAGAAATTGGAAGAGGAGTGGCTGGTGAGCAGCCCTGCAGAGAGGGATCTGCAGTGCTCGTCAGCAGCAGCTCAGTGTGAGTCAGCAGAATGCCCTGGCAGCCTGGAGGGCAAAGGCTGCATCAAACACAGCACTGCCAGCTAGTCAAGAGAGATGATTATCCACCTGTATTCACTGTTGGTGCAGCCTCATCTGAAATACTGTGTACAGTTCTGGGCCCCATGATTTAAGAATCAGAGAATCAGAGAAGAATGAGAAGGTACCTGGAGGAGGGCAATAAGGCTGGTGAGAGGGCTGAAAGGCATATCCTGAAAGGAACTAGTAGGGGCTGTGGGCTTGTCTAGTTTGCAGAAAAGGAGGCTGAGGGGTGACCACACTGCTTTCTACAGCTTCCTGAGCAGGGAAAGTGGAGAGGGAGGTGCCCAACTCTTTTCCCTGTGATCCAGTGATAGGATGCATGAGAATGGTTCAAAGCTGTGCCAGGAAAGGGTAAAACTGAATATTAGGAAGCATTTCTCTACTGAGAGGGTGATGAAACACTGCAGTGGCCTTCCTGAAGAGGTGGTCAATGCCCTCAGCCTGTCGCAGTGTTTAAGAGGCATGTGAATAATGCCCTTAACAACATGCTTTGACTTCTGGTGAACCCCAAAGAGGTCAGGCAGTTGGACTAGATGATCATTGTAAATCCCTTTCAGCTGAACTAGTCTATTCTACTATGTTCTGTTCTATTCTAATAAAGCTCAGAAGAGGATCAAAGTAGAAAATACTTTAATAAGATGAACATGTACAAACCCATGGAACCTTGCAACCATGGAACAAGTGGGAGCAAGTTCAACAAGTGTGAAGTCCTGCACTTGTGGCAGAAAAACCCTATGCATTTGTACAAGCTGGGCACTGGCTGGTATAAGACTAGAACTGGGCCTCCTGGTGAACAGCAGGTTGAGTCTGATCTGCAGTGTGACCTCACAGAGACAATGGTTAGCAATGGTTTTGAAGATATTTCAAAATTTGCCTGGAAATTTTCAAAAGGGCCATAAATGAATAACCTTATTGCAAGAGTAACATTCTTTTCAGCAAGAGGTTGGATTAGAGACCTTAAAAGAACCCTTCCAGCCTATGAATTTGCTATAATAGGGAAGATGATCTGATATACTTCAGCCAGCTGAGTAATCTTAGCTCTCAACATTCATTTAATCAATTAATGGGTAAGTGCAAGGTAAATTCTATGGAATTTATGGAGTTTATATTTAAAAGTGCTTTGTATATAAGAAAAACTTTAAATTTGCAGTATTTTTAACTTTCTGTGTATTCATAAAATGAGTGATTGAACCTCTAATACATAATCAATGCAATTATTGATACAAACACCTTTCCAAATCCCTTATCTTTACTGTGAATATTTAATTAATTATGATGACTTCATTTAGAAGTATTGTGTGGAGCCAGAGGGTTGTGCTCTGAAAGACATGACGATGGAAATTCTGAAACAAAAATATTTCTAAACACTGAATCACAATCCAAAGAGCTACCACTATATAACTAGAAGGATTTTGTAGGCAGTATTGCTCAGTATACTGAGTAAGACTTGCTGAAAAGAATTTCAAAATTTATTGTGAGATATTTTGGAGAAAAGCCTTTTTGAGTGATAAAGAAAACTTTACAAAATATCAGATTTCAAAAAAAACCCCAATCCAAACAATACATTTAATGTGAACTGTGGATTTTAAGAGCTGCAGAATGGTTTTGATTGCAGTTATAAAGTAATATTTTCTTTGTAAAGACCCCAGTAACAGATGTTGCTTTCTCTTTTGCAGTCTGTAAGTAATCTCTTTTGTTCAATGAGCTCTAAGGCTTGTGTATTGTATTTGCAGTTTAATTTGTCAGAAGTAGTCAGATCATGTTATTTAGCTCCAGCTTCTTTTGGTCCTTAGTATTCATATGACCTGGAAGCTTTGTGTAAATGTTCTTCATAGTACTGCTGTAAATAAATGGTGTCAAACATAGATTATACTAATCTATAATGCCTTTTACTATTATAATTTCCAAAACTTTGTTTGGTCAGCTGAAGAGTGCTTAGAAAGCCATCTTTGTTCAAATCAACTGTGTAGATGGGGGGAATGAGCAGTCAAATGGCACATGGTGCTGAGCTCCTCTACTGATGCTGACAGTGCAAAGAGGCTTTAAGGCAAACCCCTGGATGGAGAAAACTTGTATTACTCACATTTTGTGTTCCTGAAGTAGCACACGTGTACTGCCATTTTTCTGCTTTCCCTCCCTGAGGGTTATTGAATGTAAACACTGAAAAGAAGCAAGGAGGTGAATTTTTGCCTTGGCTATACCTGCAACTGGAGAAAGGGAAACAAAGAGAGAAGGACAGTTTTAACCATCTGTCTACTGCTCTCACTTCTGCCAAGAGCTGTTGTGCCCAAGTGCCATATTTTAAGAAGATTGCCTAATATCGTTAGGCATATGCTTTGTCATATGTACTTTTATTATTTTTTAAGAATAATCACACAAAAAGACATCCTAGTCAAAAATACATACTTCCAGGCAAAGAACCTGAAGTCATAGCTACACATTTTTATAAAGTTCAAGTTGATTTTTGATGAAAAATGAGATCTGAATTTTCATATTATTTTAGGTTGCCTTGATGCTTTCTTCTAGTTGTACAGAATTATCTAGCTTTGAATCTAACTAACAATGCCCATTTTACAAGGTTTTGCTATTCAAAAGGAAATGGGAAAACACTTAGGTCCTGAAAGAGTGGGAAAACTCATGAAGCAGGCTTGCAGATACTACATATACAAGGTGGCACAATGTTTTGGGGGTTTTTTTTAGTTCAGAAGTCAGAATGATTTGAAGTCATTTAGAGTTGTGTCTTCCAAGAAAAGAAACATGTAGAGAATTTGGTGGTTTGCTGAAGGCGCCCAATTCTGTTGCCGACAAAGGCAAATGGTAACTTGTCTCTACTTCACTCAAAGCATGATTGGATGCCTAAAAAAATGACTGTGTAATACAGTATGACTGGCAGTTCCTGCTTAGGAAGCCAAGAAATCACATTGCAGAGGCATTGAGCATGGGAGCACTGACAAACTCCCATTAGCTTCCCAGGAGCTGGGTTTTAGTCTTAAATGAATAATGTTGAAAAATGTGCTTCAGAAACTCTAACTGAGTTAATCTGTTGTTTCAGATCAGGGTGGGATGGATAACTATGCCTGCAGGCACTAACAGGTCAGACCTATTGTTCATGGTTGTGGGATATACTGAAGTTAAGTGGATCAGATAGGGCATGTGGTACCAAAACCTATCAGTGTGGAATCTGTTCAATCCTTCCAGAATCAGTCCATTGGCAGGGTGTGACTGTGTATATTTTGGCTATGCAATTGGCAGCCTCCTCTCTCTGCAGTTCCTTTTACCTTTATGGACAAATACTACTAAGCTAGGAGGGCAGCTAAGAGAAATATATGTTATTAATACAGGTTGATGTGTGTATGTTGTTGAAGCACACACAGCTTGAACACACTGTGCAAAGATGGAGCAAGACAGGAATATACAAAGAGAAAAAAATATATGCAGAAAACAAGAAAGGAAAAAATATTACTGTCGTGTGTTTATCTATAAAGTATAAGTAATTGTACCATAAGTAACAAGAAAAGAGGGGTAAAGGATGTATTCAAAAAGGGAAGGGTGGAAATTGTTTTATATTTGTGAGCCTAGGGAATAGAAATGCATGTCTGTTTCAGTAAACATAATTGTTTAACTCTGTCATAATTAGGGAGACTAAACCACATCTCCAATCATTCATCTACTCTCTTCAATGAAGCCAGGATGTACTCGTTCCTTTTTCAGATATCTTATGTTTGCTCATGATAAGGTATTCCCTAAACAGTGAGTTTAACATGATTTCTCATTAGATTTGAGCAGTTTCTTGCCTTGCGTGATGCCATGTGCTTGTCTCTTCATCAGGCAGGGAGGAATTTCATGTCCTGCCTTGCCTGCAAAGTTACTGACTTAGATCAGGTATCTGCCACCTCACTGCAAGGAGAGTGGGAGAGATGCCTGCAAACATCTGCCCGGAAATTACAACTGTTGCAGTTTAAAAAGAAGTATCTAAATTATTGTACCTAGCAAGTACATAGTTGGAAGTGATGGCTATTCCACAGCAGTAGATGTAATTATAACAGTGGGAGAAGAGTGAAGATTTAAAGAGGTTTCTTCCTCCTACAAGCCTTGTTGAAGTAATAAATTATTAATGTATCCTTTTCTTTTGGTTCCTTAAAATATTGGACTGAATTTTTTTCTTTGACCTATACTAAAAGAAAAAAATTAAGGAGTCTAAAGATTTGTCCTTGATTAAATTAATTGGAAAGATCATGGACAAAATTTTAAGCTTTATATTTGGAGGGGCTGGAAGTCCTGTGTTTTAAATATGTTTTCATTTCTACAGTCTGTTTATTGAGATGCATTAGCATGATAAAGATAAACCACATCACATTACTTAATGCATGTTTCAGAGATTCACATGTTAATGTTCTTTGGTGGGAAATAGCATGTAGGAAGCCTAGACAATTTGAAACTCTTTTGTTCTGAGACAACTCTCTTGCAGAAACACATCTTTATAACACTGCTCAGAGAAGCAGCATGAATGAATATTATTTATTGATTTTATAAAAACTGAATGAAATCTGTTGTATCAATCATAAAGGAGAATAAGCTGGTGGGGTTTTTTTGTTCTGATTTGGATTTTTGTTTGGGTTTTTCTGTTTATTTGACATATTTCTATCTTTTTCTTTTGAGCTGACTGTGATCTGGAAAAATCAATGGCATCTGATGAAACCATTTACAATTTTAGTCCGACATTTTATACCCCTCAGATTTTTCCCCATTTAATATAATGGAATCTCAAAGACCTCCAGCAGATGGGAAGTTTCTTGAAATGTACTTAAGCAGAAAACAAACAGGTGGTTTTTCTAAAGTATCTCAGTCACAGGAGCTTAGGTAATACTCCAGACAAATCTTAGGGTTCTATTTGCATGTGAATGCTGTTTTCATTTGCATGAAAAGCTGGCAGTCCTATTAATGTTTATTGAGATTTTCTCTTACTTCTAATCTTCACACAAGCGATTAACATGTAAAATTTGCTTGAGATATTTTTTATGTCAAATTTCCAAATCTGATGAATTTTCGTATTATTGGTCATCCATAAATCTCATTTTTATGTTTCTAGATGGGAAAATGCAACTACACATGTACACACACAAGTTCTGGCTGGGCTTGTTCATACCATGACTCTGTGTGTGCATGAGCATGTGTGTGCTGTAAGTGTATGGGCAGGTACACAACTACTGAGCACCTGCCTAAGTATTTTGCTAAACTACTACTTTTGAGCTACAAAATCCATTTATGTATGCTTGACAACTGCTGTGTGCGGGCCACTGTATAAGGCTGTCAGTCTCTACTTCTATCTGTTTATCGTGATATGACAAAGCCTTCCAAATATTTTTCTACCCAGAATACTTATGATATGTGTGGTTTATCAAAATAAGGAATGAATTTCAAAGATGTCTAGGGAATGGACTAGTAGAAATCTTCTATTCTTTTAGCCATCACAGGATAGAATTGCTTCCACTCCTGAATTTGCATTACTCCTTTAAGGAAAATCCAATCAATTATTTGGATGTGATGAGTCACCAGGCTTTGTTATTCTATTTGAACAAAACTGTAAGTTCACATACAGATGAAAGTACATTCCAAAAAGGAAATTACCTGTTAACTGAAACCTTAAATAGCTTTCTTTGAGAAAGCTCAAGTGATCAGTGAGCCATCTTCCAACTATGCACTTCAAATCCTTTCTAATTTAATGTATTGCCTCTTTTACATCTTAACACACACGACTTATTACAAAAGACAGCTTCTGTCTTTTGTATATTTCCAAACTACTCTCTTTTCTTTAAGCCAAAATATACATATGTTGACATGCCAAGTGGCTCCTTCTTCAGGTAGGAAAGTAAAAATATGTTCAGACATGCCCTGGAGGCTGGGAAACTGCCAGAAATTGTCTAGCTCAAATAAAGAATCAACAGTTTCATTTTTACTACTTTCAGCAGCAATCAAATCTCTAATTAAACTCCATTGCCTAAAATAGAGCTTTGAAGACACAAATCAATAACTAGAGTAAATGCCACATTGACTGTAGTAAGAAACTTTTGAAGCTTTGCTCATTCTACACATTCTTACAAGTTTAAGTCCTTCAACTTAACTTGGGCTTAACTAAATCATCAAAATTAACATTTAGAGCAAAGAAGTAATTGGTCTTTTTGGAATACAGTTCACCTAAGAAATCTGGTTTCCTCTTACTGTTGAAAGTGTAACTTGCAAGGCTTTGCTTATTATACAACATTTCTTCACTCAAAAGCTCATTTTATTTTTTTTAAGTTTTGCTGCACACCTAAATGCACCACACTGCACCAACAGTGCATTAATCTTCTACAAAAGCTTGCTCACAAAAAAAGATAAAATAATTTAAACCAACACCATGAAGGATTTTAAACCTTTGCATACTACACGGGCTCTGTGACAGCATCCAATTCTCTGGTTTCCTTTGTACACAAGAACAATAAAGTCTCAAATAAAGGCTTTGAGAGAGCACATAAACAAGCCTTTTAAAACAGGCAAATGTGTCCTTTTAAGTCCTTCTTCTTAGACAGACACAGGCTGATGAGGATACTTAGGCTACTTGTGCACATAATGCTTGGGAAACAAGCCCTGCTGTAGGCAACATGTTCAAAAGTTTGATCTAAACCACAGAAATACCAACTCCATAGGACACATTTAATTTTGTTAAAAAGTTTGGAATCAGATTACTTAGCCGTCATAACCATCAAACTTCACAGATTAAGACTAGGTAACTGAGTCCGTTTAACCTTCTCATGTTCTGCCAAAAGGCTTCAAAACTGTTCCTTTCTTAAGTGTTCTGAAGCATCTGCAAAAATGCTATTTGAGAACATCCAGAATTAATGTGACCTCAAAACTACTAATAATGCTGTTCCAGATGTTTGTGGTGAAATGCTGAGCAGGAAAATTAATAAAGTCATAGTTACACAAACAAGCTTGCTTTAATATACTTGTCTGGATCTGTCCTAAACCCATTAAAATCAGAGAATTCTGTACTCTCTTTCTCCTTAAAGCAATGGTCTCCAAGAAACCATGTAAAGCTCCCAAATTTCTCATGTATTCTTATCATCAACCTTTTAATATTGGAAACAATATACACGCTACAATTTTTTTTGTTCTGTGGACCACTTCCTGTGACCTCATAACCTCTTGTGTACATGATAATGGAAAGCATGACTACAAGAGATTTGTTTGCTCTCATTTTAATTTGGTACAATGGATAATAGTAGCATTGAGACATAGACTTTCGACAGGTGAGCAATCCAGACTTATACCTAAGGTCCTGATCAACCTATGTATATCCATCCATAAGGACAAATTAATTCAAGGTCTCCTGATTGTTGAAAAACAGATGGAACAAAAAAAGGAATCTGATAAGCGCTTTGCTGTATTTCAGCCTCTATGCATTGCCTTATTTTTTTCTGGCGTCTGTCTGTGTATGGCTTGATTTCTTCAGCAGGCCTAAAGAAAATAAAAGCTTATTCCATTCTGACTTAAGGGCAGAATATCATTTAAGTGAGTGGAACAGTGAAACAAGTAGCCAGGGTATTTTTTTTGAGACACAGATGTTGGTGTTTTCAGACTTCAGTGACTCAGAGTTGCACCTCCAAAAAAGTCTATATATTCCCACCCAATATCAGAAATCCTTGCCCTTAAATATATTCACTAAAGTACTTAAATAGTCCTTAGGTATTAAAAGTCCTTAGATACCTTGCATTTAACTGTGTAATGCTAGTCATGCATGTAAGGTATAGCTACTTAGATGTGTATTTCTGTCCTTAAAATGCCAAAGCAATTGTTTGCATGAGTAAATTTTTATCTTTCTGCTTTTAATACTAACATAAAAGATGAAGACAAGCAAAATGTCTCCATCATTTAGGGGTTTCCCTAGATGACAAGCTGTTCTATTTTAATGACCTAGTTCTTTCTTGAAGACTAAACATTTTAATGAATAATATAAGGCAGAGCCCTATTCTCAGAGCCCCATCAGTGTTGGTCACTTGGAGGTGGGGGTCAGGAGAAACTGGCCCGTGGTACCTGCAGAAGTGGAATATGTAGAAAACTCATACAAGTCCTTATGTGAAGTTTCTGGTACAGCATGGAGGCTTTTCAGTGCAGAGTGGTAAAACCTGAAGTAAGAAGCCAGCTTAGCTGTCACCACTGGGGGCCACTGCTACTTAGCAAGAGAGAAGGGAAGCCGCTGCAAGGGCTGGAGGCTGCAGTGTCTGGAGATTGCTCCTGTAAAGAGGCAAAAAACTGCCCCTGTGTGGAGTGACTGTTACGAGACGGGAATAGCCAGCAAAGGAATGCACAGGGAACTGAAATCTCCAGACAATGAACATGTGAATGAGGTACTAAGACTTTTTCCTAATGTCACCATAAGTGATGACAGAAATGGCACCAACCACTCACTCTGTGGTGGAACTCCCAGTCCTGTGCCAATCCACAGATCTTTGGGAAGTGGCTTGCATATCAGTAATAATTGGAACTTTTCTTGCCAAGAGGTAGAACAAGCAATGTGGAATAGGTAAAAAATAATGTCAGGTAGCAGAGACTTTTTGGGGAGTAATTAGAGAGCAAGACAAAATCAAAAATGATGAGCGGAGGAATTACATACAAAAGAGAAGTCTTCCCTTTATAGTCTGAGACATATTTTTTTTCCTCAATACTACTTTTCTTTGCAAGTACTTACTGCTGAAACAGTAAATTCTGGACCAGATGCAACAGTCAGGTTTTACAAGGGTTTCTCCTAAGGATGAAGAAGCCTTAAGTAAAAATTTTTCTCACTTGAGACATGAGTATTTATAGCATTATTTACAGACAAATTGACCCTGGTGAAAATCTTTTGTACAAAACATATTCACCCCTAAATGGAAACTGAGACCTGACATTTCTTATCTCTTTGATATAAGATGATAGCATAACTCATTGACTTCAAATGGGCTACTGTTCATATACTTTAAAAGTGACAAGGGACTCACACCCCACAACCATTTATCACACTGATATTTTGGAGAGGAGAAATTACATATCGCATACACCAGTATTTGTCCCTTAGTGTTACTGGTTTAGACAGCAGCAAGTATTTTCTTTTCTTCATGCCATGAAGGAATGACATCTAAGGGCCAGCCTGACTGAATGTAATCCTTTTGAAAAATAAACATACACAGAGGTGAGAAAAGGAAAACAGAGCAAAGAGGGTTTCTTACCATCAGAACTAGTGGACAAAGTGGTGTAATTGTTGCTAAGAAATACTGAATGTTGACCTCCCATCAAACAGTATTAGTATGTCTCTGGCACTAAATAAGCATTATAACACATTGTGCTGTATCCACCCAAACCTCTGTTTGCAGGCCAGCCTGAAGACACCCATCAAAGGCAAATGATAAGAAAAGCAGGTGCAGGTCACTGAGGAGTGTTTCCAACCCCAAACCCCTGGGAGAGCTCTGGCACTGGTACTGCTATTGTACATTGTTAATTAGATCATCCTAATTAATTAATTCAAAGTGTAAATTAGGAAGGAAGGAAGATAAATTGCACTAATACATTTAACCCCATGCTGTTTATTTAGCAGTTGAACAAAATAATGTGGTTAAAAAGAGTCTAACAAGGCAAAAGCCGAAGACACAGCTGTTTAATAGCATTAAAAATGAGATCTCAGACTGTGCTGCAGGCATATACTGCTTGTTTGCATTTAAAAGGCTTGCCAAGATATCTGTACTGGCAAACCCTGCTAGTGTAGATGCAGCTGATACTAACATATTTCCATCTCCCAAATGAAATAACCGGCACTGGTAGATGGATTATTTTACTGGTACAGCTTTTCCAGCATTAGAACTCTTGCTGATGCTGCTAGGGTAATCTGGAAGAGGTTTTAGCTACATGGCTATGCCTGCAAAACACTTAAATGTCAATAATCCTGTATTATAAAGTGTGCTATACATTCAAGATTCCAAGAACTTGTCTCAACACAGAATCCAAACCAATTTAAATAAAGTGTAAGGTGAAATTCATTCAGTTAAAACAGCAGTGTTCTCTGCATAGCAAGCTGGATTTGAGTTGAACAAAGCAGTTGTTGCTACCCTAATGTTTTCAGAGTCAAATGTGGCACTTACAATTCTAGACATAAAAATATTTAAAATATTAAAAACAAAACAGAAAATTATTTCTGTTTTGCAAGGCTACACTTTAATTCCACAGTCATTCTTTCAGACTTTTTATTAAAAATAAACAAACAAATAACAAAACCAACCCTAAGATTACCAAGTTCACATGATTCTAGAAGCTGAGGCTTTGAGAAGAGGGCCAATTATCTTGTGATTTGTGATAAAATCATGGTATTTAGCAACACTCCAAAGATCCTATCTATGCTGTCATACAAATACTAGGAGAAACATGTTTCAACTCGTTCAGCGAGCATGTTAAACTATGTCCTGGGATAGGCTAGGCCAGCTTTGTTTTCAGCAGTGTCAAAATACAGATTGGCCCATCTACAAAACTGGCTTAGCCAGAACAGTTTAGCTGTGACCTGACTTAGTTCTTAGACCAATGTAAACCAGGCCAAAGATTTACATTAGACCAAGTTAATTTCTTGTGTCTTTTTCCCATGGTAGCTACATGAGCATTCTTATTCTACATGTGCTTTAAGCTGTATTCAGTCAAAGATATCTAGTACCAACTCCTTTGCAAAAAGCAGCAGAGACACTCTGGGTGCTCTTTGTCACTTGAGCATAAATATAGCAGCTCAAGTAAGCATGTTCAAGGGAATAACTGTTGTGGTTTGTTAGCATGGACTATGGAGTTACCTTTTCTTCTGTCTCTCCTCTCACCAGTACCACCACTGCTTTACACAGTGCATGCACATGTTTTACACGCACAAGAGTCTATCTGGCTGTGTACTTTTTTCCCCAACAGATGACTTGTACCTTCATCCAATCATTCTGCACTGGTTAATATCAACAGGTTCCTTATTTCATAGAGTACAAGGAAGATCAGTACTTCATCTGGACACCTGCTTACAGGATTATTGCCCTGTTTTCTTCATACTCTGGGCATCCTTATAAGCCCTGTATGTGAATCTCTTTGTGGATCTCATTTTTCACTGAGAATTTCTTATAGCCATAGTTCAGGTGTTGCTAAGCAATAGATTATGTAACATTAGTCTACAATTTCATTTTTTCACTCATGGTGATAACTCTGCCTGCTTGAAGTTTTTCCTGACACTATGTGAAGCAGCACATCCCTGTTTTCAGTTGCATAGAATGAGATAATCTGACATCAGATTATGAAAGATTCACCACGATGGATAAGATTTATGTGGAATCTCTGCAGGTTTAGTTGGAGGAAAATACGGGAAAATAGGATGAAGGCACTTTATGGCTATGTCATAACAACAGAAAAAACCTGGATTCATAACATGGACAAAAGAATGTGCAACAAAGGTTGAACATTCACAATCTAATCCAAAATCCTCTGGCGATACATGACTCAAGTGAGCACTGGTGTCCGTGAATACCCCTTGTGCAAGGTTGTTTACAATTTACAATAGTTTCTCACACCTAAACAACTCAGAAACATATTTTATTACATACAGATGTGCAGCATTTTTAAACCACACAATCTGCAATACTTGATGTCATAATAAAACAATATTGTTAAAAGAAATAACCAGTGAAACAAATTATTGTTTCATCTGCTCCCTGTTCAGCCATGCTTTCCAGGCTTGCATATGCCCACAGGCTGCCTAGAATTACAGATGTGTCCTGCTGTACACCAAGTGTGTGCTTATCTGCAGACTCTGGAGTGCAGCAAAAGGAATATAAATAACCCCCTGCATGTTAGCACATTGCTTGCAGGGCTTCCTTTTTTTTTTTTTTTTTTTTTTTTTTTTTTTTTTTTTTAACAGAAGTAGTTTGGGTGACATCTCATTATGAGGACAAAAGAAATTCTCCAAACTATTTCTTTAAACTATTATATTCAAAGAGGAATTTCCTGCTGGTGGGAGTAATTGTTCTTATCTTCCTTAAAACCTCTTTGAACTAATGCCTTGGCTTTAAATGGTATTAGCAAATAGTAAACTAGCAATATGTGCAATGTTTAGTATGGTTACTTGTGTTTTTTTTTGTACAGAGCCGAACAATACGATTATGTAAACATTGTTGTTATGTCTAGAAACTGTTTATGTTGAAATCGGCCTTTTCCACGAGCGCGTTTTTCACATACTTTGTTAACCGGGAAATAATTAAAGCCAGACCTGGCTTTGTGGTGCCGTAGCTCCCCAGTGGGCTGCAGCGAAGCGGCGGCTCGGTGCCAGGGGGGCGCAGCGCCGGCACAGCCCGACAGCGCGGGGAGGTCAGCGCCGGCAGCGGGGGCTCCTCCCCAGCACGCTGGGCATGGGTTTCCCAGCGCCTGCTTTGCTCGGCCTTCGCCATGCGGTGGGACACGCCGTGAGGGGCCAAAGCGGGGCTGCCCTGGCGCCCACAGCCCTCGGATCCCGCCCGTCCGCTCGGGTTTCCGCACCCCGCGCAGCTCTTCGGGTGACTGCAAAGGAGTCACACTCCACTGTTCCCCCCGAGCGCTGCTCCGCTGCCCGCCCCGCGGAGTGCTGGGATGCAGGCGCCGGGAGCACGGAGCTCGCACCGCGCCTGACTGGTCCGGCTGGTCCCGCAGAGCCCGCTCGCCGCCCCGGCCGGGACAGGCACAGCGCAAGCAGGGCCGGCCGCCCGGCAGCAGCCTCTCCACAACTGCACCTTCCCTGCTGCCGCCTGGGACACCTCCAGCGAGCCCTGGTCCTGCCGTTCTGCCCCCGCTTGTCACTCACACACTTTGCATAAACGCTCCCCCCGCCCCCAGCCCATATACTGCTTCATCGCTCCGCCGCTGGGGCAGAGCTGCGGCCAGCTGTACCAGCAGTAGCAGGAGTCCTCTTTTCCCTTCCTTCCATCCCTCTTCCCTGCCTCCCGCCCTCCTTTCGCGGCCCGCCTCCCGCCAGCGGCACCAGCTCCGCCCGGCGCTGCGCGGCTCCCGGAGCTGCCGCCTGCCCTCCGCGGCACCGCCGAGCCGGCACGGCCACTCTGCCCTCCCATGCGCGGCGCTGCGCAGCCCACGGACCTCCGCGCTCGCCCGGGAGCTGCCGCAGTAAGTGGTGCCCGCCGAGCCGGGGCAGCGCCGGCCACGGAGGGGAGCGGGTGGGCATCGCGAGAGGGCAGAGCCGCGGCGTGCTCGGGGCAGGCGCTGCCTCTGCCCTGCCTGCGGTGCTGCCTGGGCCGGGGCCGGGCTGCCCTGCTGGCCCCCGGCACAGTCGAAGTCCGGCCCTCCTGCTCCTCGACCAGAACGCCAGACACCATCGCCCCTTCCGCAGGCAGCGGGGCACCCGGGCGGCCCGAGGGGGGACATCTGCCGTAGTTGTTGTCTCCGGTATGCGGCTGCCCTCGGGACGTGAGGAGTCCTGTTAAGAAGGCTGCTAGAGTCCCCGATGGGCTCCAGCTTCCTGCTTGGGGCCCCGGGAGGTCCGGAGCATCCCTCCGCGGGCGTGGGGCAGGGCAAGGGAATGAGCGAGCGCCTCGCCGCTCCCTGAACGGACTGCGGCGCTGCTGTCCCTGCTCCGGAGCAGAAACTTTTGCACGTGGTTATTGCTCTATGGAGGAAACTAAATGAATTTTATCTTTTCGCTCTAATTTTTTTTTTTCCATCAGCCTGGGAAGAAACCCTGCAAGTTTCTTTTCGGAGACAGAGTGATTTGGGCGTTCTTATGGAGCGAACTGGGGGGAATTTAGAGTTGCGTTTCTTTGTCTACATGTGGTGAATGTAGTGCATTCCTAGCAGGAGCAGCGTGTTTGCTTTCTATCTAGCTGTAGGTTCTAGGAAACCACTGGGTTTGAAGACTTTGGGTAGGGTCACTGTTTGGCTCTGTGAAACTGATAGCATCGGAGCAGATTTAGCAATTGAAAGCGGTGTTAGTTACATCGATGGGATGATTAGCAGATTTCCTCTCTTCCAGCGGTTTCACTGATTCTAAAGAAAAACAAACCATCACCATGTAATTGTAGAGTCATATGCTGAGCCTGCATCAGCGATGTGTCAGTAAGTTGAAGACACTTCATTTTTCATTGGATTTAGGCTGAGACCTGCATGCTGCAGAGTTGTTAAGTAGGACAAGGAGCTTGTTGTTTAGTCTTAAAGTAGTGTTTACTACTGGGCTGCTGTGACAAGTAGGCTGTTGAAGTGTAATTATAAATCAAAGTCTTGGTTCAACCTCTGTTCCTAGATAAAATCTATATCTGTAATTTACTGACCACTTCTTGTCTTTTACATACAAATATTATTTCTGAGGAAAGAAATGCCTGAAGGGAATTGATTCATCCAAGATGAACATTTGCACACTGAATGTAAGTTACCTCTGCTGAAGTATTTGAGGCTTGGGTAATTTCCATCACCTAACAGAGAAATTGGAGATATCATTTATAGGTTTTAATATTTTTCTAAGATTCTGGACTGAGCTAATTGCCAGAAACAGCAAAAGGACATTTACAGAAAACACTGCCTGTTAGTAAATGATGATAATCGCTTGTAAGGGTGTTTGTTCAAGTAGTCCATGTGTGAACTCATCTTCGCAGCACAGTGGAGGAAAAAGATATGTATAAATACGTATCTTTGTTCTGTCTGGGGAAATATGTTAGCTTATCTTAAATGTGGGTTGGCATACTTTGAATTCCTCTCAATAGATGACATTATGATGATAAAGGCAGTCTTACAGGAAGAGTTCAAGAGCAGCAAATACGAAATCTGCAAGTGCTGCTCAGAGAGACTCAAGTCTTCTATTTTAGTGGGGTGGAATAAGGCTGAGTGCTTTATTCACTAGCTGGTAGAGAGTGGTTCTTATATGTATTTTAATTTTTTTTTTTTTTACAGCAGTATTTGTTTATGTGACTGTGGGTGGGCTTGGCTCATGCACAGTGATCTGTTCCTCCCTTCTGCATATGGTCTGTAGTTCAGTAGCCTCCAATGTATACATAACTGCAGGGTGGTTTTTTATGTTTGCCTCTATTTTGTTGTGGTTGTGGGCTCATTCTGAATGGCGTTGAACAAGTGGTGCTTATGGGAATACACATCCTGGTGAAAGATCTGAATGCCTGCATTTGCAGCCCTTGATGTGAACTTTGCCTGTCCTATTTCTGAATCCCGTGTGCATGATGAAAAAAGTTTTTAGTATATTCTGAATTCCCCAAATATGTGAGGGAAAGCAGAGGACCTGTGTTTTCAGAGAGATCCCGACGTGCTTAGACTGTGGTGTCTACGCACTCACTTAATTGGAACGGAGGGCGGAGGGCAATGAGCATCTTCAGATCCTGGTTATTCTGTTGTTTCTGATCAGTGGGGCATTTAGCTCCCATCCTGCGCCCTGGTGAGGAAACCTTGCAGGAGCAGGTCCCCAGTGTGAGGAAAATCAACCCAGAGAGATCCAGTGAATGCTTTGCATGCATTATAGTAGCATTTGAAATAGTGAAGTGTGTGGAAAAGTTTAAAAAAATTGACAGTAAAGGGTTCACCTTCCTGTCTGTGTCTTCAGGCTGTTTGTACACTAATATTTCAGGCCACGACCCTTTCTGCAATCCTTCAGTTTCAGCAGATTTCAACCTGTGTATATAGTCAGTGCCATATTTTTGTCTATAGATTAAGTGGGTAGTATTAGTCTGAAGTTAGTAGTCAGGATCCTTGAATGCTAAGTGTTTTGGGTATTTTTGCCAGATAATACAGTTGCATTAAAGGTAATTTAATGTTGCTAGTAAAAGAGTTTGTGTTTTGAAGACATAACAGCTTCTCAAAGTTGTTTTGTGCTTAGTGGTAGTGCACTTAATAGGTTGGTCTAGGAAGCATTGGTAAAATAGCTTTTTAAATTTTGCATTGTAGAGTGAGACAGATACTGTGCCTTGTGGCTCTGATGTGTAGGATTTCTCTTTGTCTTGGAGGATTTGGGATTGAACACTATCTTGGGCTGTCTTGCTTGTTTTTTTCAATGCCAGTTAAGTTTTATCAGGTAAGTTGTGTTTCAGATTAAAGATAATGGGCTATGGTAGTTTTACTGTAAGGCTTGTCTTTATTCCTTAATTTCTCTTGGGTCTAGTTTTTTTTTTTTTTTCCTGTAACTGAAAGGAAAGGTGTATCACAAACTTACTGTTCAACATGACGAATCAGTTATTCTCTATATTAGCGCAGGTAGCAAGGAGTATGGTACTGGCTATGCTGCAGTTCATCTGCAGGTGTTGCATGTTCCATATACACAGATTGCTTGTTCTGAAATGGAGTCTGCTACCCAAATTAATCACATGTGGTTTTGATTTTGTTGATGTTTCTGGTCACATGAATCTACAAAAATGTATGTATTAAAAATGCTTTTTTTGATGCTTGTAAAGCATATATTATCCTGAAGCATGAAATGTGGGAATGGAATTCTGCAGTTCTGTACTGCCTAAAGATGCTCAGGGATATAAAAATGTCAGTGTGAGAGTGAAGTATATCCACTTGAACAACCTTCACAAGTGGCCCCAGGTCATGCTCTGGCTTTGGGCACTGTACACTTTCCAGCTAGATTTTTGCCTAGTTCTCTATTTGAAGGTGCAGTAAAAGGGACTCTGGGCTTGCAAATATAATGGTAATTAGTCAAGTTTGGTTCTTGTCTTTTTCTGGGCTTTATCTGCAGTTTCAAGAGAGAGAAGTGAGATTATTACAGTAGTGGTTGCAGTCACAGCTTGCACAAGACTCTATGCTTCATTTCCTATTATTTGCTCTGTGGCCTTTTGGCCATTAGCTGTACATGGCTGCCAGTATTCCTCCCTTTCCTTATACTCAGTTTTGGCTTGACTTTTAGTTAGATTTTTAGTTTAATCATACATAGACCTACATACCACGTCAGGTAATAGTAACATTCACCTCTAAACAGGAACTGAACAGTGTTGTGTTTGTTAGAAATACAGCAGGACAGGATATGTCTTCTGTTTTATGCCTCCTCCAAACCTCAGAATGAACTAATGGC
This sequence comes from Hafferia zeledoni, assembly GCA_035583235.1. NCBI lineage: Eukaryota > Metazoa > Chordata > Aves > Passeriformes > Thamnophilidae > Hafferia > Hafferia zeledoni. Next base: position 47,297,598 of record JAWWEV010000095.1, on the reverse strand, counting down.
TTGTGCTCTGAGTACTTGACTCTCCAACTGACTTCAGCTGGTAGTCAAAACACATTTTTCTCCTGACTCTGCCTATGTATATGCTGTATCAGTATAGGAGGCAGCCACTGGCAGAGTTCAAGACTGAATACGTAAAATTTACTTCTCATGGTTTTTTTATGGTTATGCAAGTCTAAATTTGATTGATACTAATTTTTTGTTTTGAAGTTGGGTTGATCTATTTTTTTTTTCATTCTGTGCTGTTACATGTGGAATCATTATACCAAAGGGAAGCTTCCTAATGGGATTAGTAGGTTTTTGTTCCCTGTGCAGCTTTTGACATTCCTTAGGTATTCTGTCTGGTAGCTCTTCCTGCTATGATTCAGTACAAGAGAATGTTTCAAGCATGTGCATGTGTGTGTATGTAATGAATCAGCTGGTCTAGGTAGGGGAAGGGTGAGAAAATCAGTTCTGGTTCCTTTTCTTTCTCTTCAGTTGCTTACTGTATTGCTATGAAAGCTGGAGATCAGGTTTCCCAAGATAAACCTGCTCTTAGGCAACAAATTTAGACTATGTCATTTATGAATCTCATCTTACAAAAAAATAAACACATGTCAAAGGTAGATGTAATTCCCTGATCACTCAGTTATAAATGAAGGCTTTTCCTCCCCTGTCTTGTAGTGAATAATAGATACACTTTATGTAAAAGTAATAAGGAATTTAACTCTTATTTATCTTATGAATTTTTTCTTTGTTTATAGGTGTGTGAAAGAAAATGTCAGTCAGCATGCACGAAAATCGCAAGTCTAGGGCCAGTACTGGCTCCATAAACATATACTTGTTTCACAAGTCATCCTATGCTGACAGTGTCCTTACTCACCTGAACCTTCTGCGCCAGCAACGTCTCTTTACAGATGTACTTCTCCATGCTGGAAACAGGTCATTCCCCTGCCACAGAGCAGTTCTAGCTGCTTGTAGCCGCTATTTTGAAGCAATGTTCAGCGGAGGACTGAAAGAGAGCCAGGACAGTGAGGTCAACTTTCATAATTCGATTCACCCAGAAGTCTTGGAGCTTCTTCTGGACTATGCATATTCCTCCAGGGTTATCATTAATGAGGAGAATGCAGAGTCACTGCTGGAGGCTGGTGACATGCTAGAGTTTCAGGACATTCGGGATGCTTGTGCAGAATTTCTGGAGAAAAACCTTCACCCCACCAACTGTCTTGGGATGCTGCTGCTGTCGGATGCTCACCAGTGTACCAAGCTCTATGAGCTCTCTTGGAGGATGTGCCTTAGCAACTTCCAGAGTATCGGTAAAAGCGAAGACTTCCTCCAACTGCCAAAAGACATGGTAGTGCAGCTCCTTTCCAGTGAAGAATTAGAAACTGAAGACGAAAGGCTGGTGTATGAGTCAGCGATCAACTGGGTCAACTATGACCTGAGTAAGCGTCACTGTTACCTGCCAGAGCTGTTGCAAACAGTCAGACTGGCCCTCTTGCCAGCCATATACCTTATGGAGAATGTGGCCATGGAAGAACTTATCACCAAACAGAGGAAAAGCAAGGAGATTGTAGAAGAATCAATAAGATGCAAGTTAAAGATCTTACAGAATGATGGAGTGGTCACTAGCTTGTGTGCCAGACCCCGTAAAACTGGCCATTCACTTTTTCTGTTGGGTGGCCAAACCTTTATGTGTGACAAGCTGTACCTAGTGGATCAAAAGGCAAAGGAGATCATTCCAAAGGCTGACATACCAAGTCCCCGGAAAGAGTTCAGTGCTTGTGCCATAGGCTGCAAAGTGTATATTACTGGGGGACGAGGATCAGAAAATGGAGTCTCCAAAGATGTGTGGGTGTATGACACCCTTCATGAAGAGTGGTCGAAGGCTGCTCCTATGCTGGTAGCTAGGTTTGGGCATGGCTCTGCTGAACTTAAGCACTGTTTATATGTAGTAGGAGGACACACTGCAGCAACTGGTTGCCTTCCAGCTTCCCCTTCAGTATCCTTAAAGCAAGTAGAACAGTATGACCCCGTGACCAACAAATGGACCATGGTTGCCCCACTGCGAGAGGGAGTTAGCAATGCAGCTGTAGTCAGTGCAAAGCTGAAGCTCATTGCTTTTGGAGGTACCAGTGTTAGCCATGACAAGCTGCCCAAAGTTCAGTGCTATGATCAATGTGAAAACAGGTGGACGGTACCAGCCACCTGTCCCCAGCCCTGGCGCTACACAGCTGCAGCTGTTCTGGGTAACCAGATTTTTATTATGGGTGGAGATACCGAATTCTCTGCGTGCTCTGCTTACAAATTCAACAGTGAGGCATACCAATGGACTAAGGTGGGAGATGTGACAGCTAAGCGAATGAGCTGCCATGCAGTGGCATCTGGAAACAAATTGTATGTGGTTGGAGGCTACTTTGGCATTCAGAGATGCAAAACATTGGACTGCTATGACCCGACATTAGATGTATGGAACAGCATAACAACTGTGCCCTATTCATTAATTCCCACAGCATTTGTCAGCACGTGGAAGCACCTGCCCTCCTAATTGTGTATATGTTGCAATTACAAGTTATCAGGTAAGAAGTAGCACCTTTGAATTTCACGGTAATAATGCTTTTCACAAAGCTTTTCAGCAGCAGTTCTGAGGAGAAGTGCGTATGTTCAATCCAGTTTTACAGCTGGAGCAACTGAGACACGTAAGGTCACAGGCTGTTGCAAGCCAGGCACCATGTCTGTGACAAAGCTAGATGCTGGAAGTAGTTTGCCATATATCTTGCACCGACTTCTTTTTACAAAGCCTTTTTCTGCATGATTTAGGTGTAAAAGACTGAGCAATGTGGGGAAATGCAAATAATACTTTGGACTGAATGCATGCTAATTGAAGGTTTGGTGCTTTTTCCTGATGACAGGGACTGGGTCACTCTGTACCGAAAAAGAAAGGGTAAATTGCGATTTTAAGCCTGATAGTGAATTCATTTGAATTTCCAGGCAGACAGTCTTTGGGGAAAGTGTGAGGTGTTTTATAGGCAGTTCAGGCCTAATTTTCCTCTCACAGACAGCATGGTTGCATCTTCATCGACTAAAGTTGTGTTTGTTCCATTCTTATGCTTTAAAATACAGATTTTTCAAAATACCTATGGTCATATATATTTAACTATACCTAGTGTCAGGAAGACTTATAATTAATACTGGCTGAAATAATTACCAGTCTGTAGTGCACACTGTTCCCAAACAATTTAATTATGCATAATGGGCCAAGCTCTTACCAGATGCAACTTCAGCATTGTATTCTTGCTTGGTTGGTTGTTGTGCATTTCTTATTTTTAGGAGGAAGGCAGAAAATTTTTGCTATGAATCTGTGTATTTTACAATGAATCTGGCAGACTCCCATTAGTGTTGTTTCTTTTATGCCCCACTCTCCCCTTGAGGCTGTAGTACAAATCAGTTACCACCAGTCAAACAAATATAGTGATGTGCTTGATCCTAAGTAATCATTGCCCTGTAAATGTGAATTTCTTTTTGGATTTGAACACTCTATATTGTACCAATGAGAGCAGGCAGGTTATCAGGCAAATAAATACAGTTGCAGTAATTAAATAAGCTATGCATGTGCCTCTGTTTTACCTAAAAGTTCAGACTGACGGAGGTTCTCCAGAAAATAGGAAGATGATCTTGTGTATAAAGAGTTCTCTAGGTTCTTCTGCTTGGGACAGATCAGTGTTTTGTTTTGTTTCTGTTTTTTTTTCTTTCAGCAGTAGACATTTTCTTGACTCTTACAGTATATAAAAAACCCCAAAGTCTTTAAAGCAATGTAGATAGAAGTATATACCAAAAAATGTAGTGTGTTCGTGAAATTGCTTTGTCTCTGGTACATTGAGGATTCATCTTGTAGTCATTCAGTTGACTGGGAGTTTTGATTGAATAAAGAATACAAAGTTGGGCCCATGCAAAGCAGCAGCTCAGCTTGGAAATCTAGTGTGAAATTGGACTATGTTGTGCCATCAGCTACTTTTGTCTCAAGTCGATGTTTGTCTTGAAGACACTTCTCTCCTCTCCTGTCCTTGCTTTGTTTTTCCCCAGACTTCTCTTGAGAAAGCAGGGCAAAGCCTTGAGACCTACCAGGTCCTGGTTGCTGGCAGTAATTGCCCACTAGCAAATGGGAGCCCTGATTTCTGTGTGGCAGCTTTCTGCCTAGTTGGGAACAATGGCTCGATGTCTTCAGCTAATTTGTATTATTACTGACTTTATGCAGCTCTCAGTGTTATCAGAGCAGCAGTATTGAATGCCTGGACTCAGGTCTGTGCCAAGAAAAATATTGACTTACTCTTCTGAGACTGACTTAATTGTTCTGAAGTTTATAGTACATGAGAGGGAGTGTTTTATTTTGAAAAACAGTTCTTAGGATATAACGGTGCTAAAAGCCTTTCCTTTACTCTGCCGTACCTTATTAAGAACCATTATTTTAGCTTCACTAACACATAAGATAACTGACTTAACTAGCACACAGGATAACTGTCTGAATATAGCCATGGACTGAAATCTCTCCAATGCTGTGTGCTCATCTACCAAGTAGGTTGGTTTTTCCCTACTGACTCCTGCTGCTTTGTCAGTGGGTGGGAGAGACAAAAAGGAAATTACTTTTGATTACTCTCTGTTTTCATGGTGCTGTGTGGCCCCAATCTGACAGCATCTAGGAAGTCTTCAGTCTGCTTTGTCTTGTTCCTCAAACTTGGGAATTTTTATTGTAGGATTTTTTCCCCTATGTTTTGGAATTGTTTATAATTTTTTTGAAGTTCATTGCATGACAAAGAACACTGTTTTGGCTTCAGTGTTGATAGTCTTTTTCAGTGGGAAGAGTTGCATGCTAAGCTGAAGAATGTCTAGAAAAGACTAATCAACACTGAGTGTGGAGACCTTTTTTAGTCATAAAAAATAGCTCACATTTGCAAAAATGCTTGATGCTCCTGGGCTGTTATGTAGGCTGTGTTATTTCCTGTGAGTGTGCTCTGTTGTTCTTAGACATCACAGCCTGAGAGACTGGTGTGTTCAAAGTATCTGTGAGTGCACTGGAGCTCATTTGCATTGTAATGAAGTAGGATTTGCCTCCTAAAATTCTAGCAGTGCTGTCAGAAATTACTGTGATGTACTGATGATGATTTGGAAGCTGGCATTTTGATACAGCTTTACAGTGAAAAAGCAAAGCACAATCTCAGCATCCAAAGGCTGAATTTCTCATTGAATAATCAATTTAATGAAGTACACTAGGATGGAGTTACTAATGTGTGGTACATTGCTATGTAAAAAGAAAAGAGGCAGAGTTCTGCTCTAATGAATAGTAGATACGTTTTAAGTATGGGCATTGTATGGGCCTTTCTGTATTGTGAGTAAATGCAATTCAGAATTTAAGGTGAATGGAGGTATTGGAGTGAGTCACCTTCCCTTCTGCTTTACTCCAACCAGGTTTGCTTGGCCCAGGGACAGAAAAAACTTTTGCACCAGGTGTTCATGTGGATTGTTGTGAAAGAGAACTTTAAAAAGGTTATATCTGCTTGAAACAAATCCACAAACTTTTAAGATTTTGGGGTAACATAAAAATCTTGAAGTGTGCAGGATGCAGAGCCTATCACATTAAATTGTATTGGGCCAGTTTTATTTAGGTTTCAAATGACCTGCAATTATACCCAAAGAATGAAACAGTCTTTCTGGAGTCGGTAGGATGGTTTGCAGAGTAAGGCTAGTAGAAAAATGAAGTCTGAATGTGACCCTCAAGAATTCTGTTCTTGACTAGTTTACTAGTAGTTGGGTATCACAAAGGAATATCGAGGTTTGGGGCTGACAGGGAAGCACATCAACTGGATTGCATCCTAAGCCTAGCTTTTATATTTTCTTTGACTAAGAAATTTTTTTTTCTAACAAAAACTTTATGGTACATTGTTGCAGCAAAACCCTTAAAGTAATTTCTCTCTCCTTTCCCCCCTCTTCTTCCCATGCTTTTAGTTTACTTCTTTATTTGGAGAAGAGAGTTGGAACCTCAGTTCTGAAGAAGTGGTTTTAACGAAGAAAATCCTTTCAACATCTCTTGCATCTGAAGAAAATCCTCTGCACTGTGTAAAGTATCCAACCTAGACATGAAGGAATGGAAGAAAAAAAAATACCTGCCTTTGGTGCTTCAAGTCATGGTTTAAATATGAATGGACAAACCTATGATCTGGTCCTTGTTAGCAATTGTGGATTAATGCTAATATTAATCAGTCCTTCAAAGATGAAAGAGACATATCTTCTCTGAACTGTGCACCATGCAGCACTTGATTTCCATGGACTCCACTGTTTTTATGTGAAATTTGAAATGGTCGTCACCTCTCTGTGGTGATTTGAAGTGCCAACGCCAGCTGCAGGGGAAGCAGGCCAGGTCTGAAACAGCTAGATGCTGCTGGAATGAAGATACAGCAGTATTGCTGCTGAACTCTGCTGACTGGAGTATGCTTGTCTGTGGGCCGTGCCTACAGCATCTCTTAGACCCTGTGTTGCATTGTCCTGTGTGGAGTAAGTGACCTTCTGCTTCTTAAGGAACAATCCCGTGATGAAATGTTTTTGCAACAGCAGGGAACAAAAATTATATCCCCCAAATGCTCCTTGTTCCTGTTCCTCCTTGTATTTATAAGTAGTTCAAACTGTCCCATTCCTATTATGTTACTTGTTGTAGATACAGTTATTTATTGTTCAGTGCTTGCATGCTGAAACAATGCCTGCAATTGTCTTTATGTTGCAAGGGCTTGTGTGAATTGTATGTTTTGCACATATTGTGATTGCTGACTTGCTCTGCTGCACAAAGAAAAAAACTATTGGGTAACAGTTGGATGTGGGAGGTAGGAGTGGCTTCCCAGTCAGAAATGGAAGGGTTACAAGACAGAATCTTAAATTATATGTGCGCTAAGAGAAGAAGACATGGAGGTCACTTTTCTCAGGCCACCAGCTCCCCAGGTTGGTTGTGGTGTGCCTTGTAGATGGTGTTCACACAACATTTCATTTGTTGGTCATGCCTTTCAATTTCTAATCTGGAAATAGCCAAAGTCTCTTGCAACTCTCTCTTTGTGCAGCTTCCCAATTGCAACTCAAATACTGTGGAAGAGCTTCTGGATACCAAGCCCAGATTAAGTCATTGTCCAAGCTTATTTATTTATTTATTGGGTTGGAGAAGGGTTACCTACAATATAGTCACATTGTCCTGAAGGAGTGGAGAATGGTGATTCAAGAATAAAAACAAAAAAACCTCAAATAGGTTTGTGATGAAGTCTTAAAAAAAAAAAAAAAAAAAGAAGA
>JAWWEV010000095.1:47271515-47283323 GCA_035583235.1 Hafferia zeledoni | reverse complement strand
GCATAGCCTGTTCCTGTGCACTCAAAATGTCCTGCTTGAAACAGGTCCATCCCTCCTGGCCCCCCTTGTTTTTAAGGGTTGTTTCCCAGGGTATGCTCTGAATTAGTCTTTTGAAAAAAAAAAAAGCAGTTGCTCGTGGGAAGATGCTCTGGTAGTGCGCAGGGATGGAGGCATTGATAACACAAGCGGTGAGTGTGGCACCCAGACGAACATCGGAGCTTTCTTCCATTTGGAGAGGACCTAATGCAAAGACTCCAAGATGATGGAGGAAGAGTTTCCTAGGAGCCAAGAGGAGATTTTGTGAGGTTTCTTCAGTGCCCACAGTTGCTGGATTTGGGCAAAGCTGCAGGAAAAAAGTAGATGTTTCTTTGTCTCACACTTTTCCTCCAACAAAACACTGTATTTGTGGCCAAGCAACTCTAATTTGTTAACCCTGTGCAGTGCATTTGAGTTTCTATTTAGAAGTTTTTTTATCTGATGCTATAATGAAACATGAACTTACTGATCAAAAGCCTGGGGGCATCTACAGTCCTTCTTGCTTTCAGAAAAGGATAGAGCACACTTACCTCAAGTTTCTGTCTCATGCAGGGGCATACTGAGCTGCTGTTTGGAGTTTCTTGCCTTAGATCACAGGCAGAAAATGGGGACAAACGACTTTGCTGTAATTATTGGCCCTGGTGGACAGATGGCCCAGAACTGTTTGCAGCCCCAGGAACTGGGGATGTAGCTCTGAATCCTGACTCTTCATTGAGGCTCAGCTACAGTTAAGTACAGATGCAGCTGCTAATAAGCTAATGCACATTTTCTTACTCTTTGTAGCTTTTTTCATCCATGGAAGAATAAGTAATCTCTTTCATCTGCTTTAATTAATTTCAAAGTTACAAGGAGGAAAAAACTATTAAAAAGTGTGCTATGGCCTTTATAAATTCAGAGCCAAACTAGCTTTTTAGACAATGGTACAATGAAGTCCTGTAACACAAGTATTTAAATGAAAAGGTGGAACAGTAATTTTTTAGTTTGTTGGAATGGCAAACAATGGATTAATTTTGAACTCTAAAATAGAAAAAACCTATTTTTTTCCCTATGTTTGTTAAGCTAATCTGGTTAAAAGCTGGCCTTTAAAATGCCTTAGCTTTCCTCCTGTCATCTCAGATACGACCTTTACACTGAGAGCCTGTCTCTGTTTTTAATTTCACATGGCCTGAGTATTTCTGTTGAGCTCAGTGGAATCATTCAGAGACCATACAGTTATCATGCATCACTTGCAGGATTGAGGAAGGTGAGGAAGGGCCAAACTGTGTAACTTGTACAGAAGCCATCAAAAAGACTGGTCCATGGACAGTTTACTTTCTTATAAGGGTACTTGAACAACAGAATAGGCAGAGAGCAACTAAGATGACTTGGAAAATCCTAATACCACACATACAAATAATACAGTTTTAACAGTTTTAAATTGTCATTGTTAGAATTTATTTAATATTCTTTTGTCAGTAGGCTTTATTAGTTTCTCTGTGGCATGAAATGCAGAAACATAAGTTTTCACTGAATTTTCCCCTGTCTAAACAGTGATTTAAAAAAAAAGATAAAATACTTTCTTGCAAGTTGCCAAGAACTCTATTGGCAGAAAGGGGAATGACATTTTCTTTTTTCTTCTCTGAAAAAACAGGAATAGATTAGCTACCTAATGATCTTGTCAGCCCAGTCTGAGGGTTCATAATGGTTGTGAAGAATTAGATACAAAAGTGTTAAATTTATTTCTTTCTGCTCTTACAGCCATGAGAATTAGTGATGCACCCATTCTCTGGGGTTACTGAACACCAGCAGCACCTCTGATGAAGACATACTCAGTGAATATGCTGTTAATATTTTGGGGTTAGGTGCATGGACTATAATCAGGCTGAGGCAGATGGTTGTTACTGTAGCTCAGCATTTTACATGGACTAATCAGTTTATAAAACGTGTCAGAGCAGTTGTAAGAAACCCTGCAGCAGGCATCTGTGTCCTAGTTAACCTACCTGAGGTCTCAGAGTTACGTCTGGCAGCAGCCACGGGTCAGGAAAATGCTCTGCCTCCACCTCATTATTCACCTGGATGTGCAGCAGGGGACAGAAGATCTCAACTTATGACCTGCATAGATTCAGGACCTGGAAAATGGTGCATATAATAACTTTGTAATTTTATTTATATGAAGAGCTGAAAATGACTGCCTATTCAGCATATTCAAACACTACACAGTCAGACATCCCAGAAGGGCTGAGATGGGAAGGGACCTCTAGAGATGGTGCAGTCCAGCCCAGCTTCCAGCAGGGTCAGCTGCAGTGGGTTTCTCAGGGCCATGCCCAGTCAGGTTTGAATATCTCCAAGGACAGAGATAGTATAACCTTTCTGGACAATCTGTGCCAGTGTTTTATTACCCTCACAGTAAAACATTTTTGCTTATGTGGAATTTGTTATATTTGAGTTTTGCCTGTTGCCTCTTGTGCTGTTACTGGGTCGTGCTCTGGAGTCTGGATGTGTCTCCATGCTTTCCATCAGGTCATTTTCTACACCTCTTCACTTTAGCTGTCTTTCAAAAATAGGCCAATGTTTCTCATTTTAAAATTATCTGCTGAAGTGGCATTATAGTAGAAGGGAGGTTTTGATGCAGTTTACAATGAATGTGTATGATTTACATAAGCTAGTAGAGTCTGACCCATATAACCAAAATTTCGTACTAAATTAAGAACAATATTTTATCATACACCTACTGAATTTAGAGTGTCTTGTGGAACACGTGATACCTATTAAATTACAAACTCCATGTATTGTGTCTTCTTAACAGTTGGACTTAATGATTTTAGAGGTCTTTTCCAACCTTAATGATTCTGTGGTTCTTTCACAAGGACTTTTACTTTATGAACCCTGAATATATTGGCTATATGCATATACAAACTTCAGAGATATAGTCTGCTTCTCCACCACATAATAAACATTTTCATAACTTAATAAAGAAAGGATCAATCTTCTTATGATAAGGTAGACACCTAAAAATCAGTGTTATTGTATAGACAGGTTGTATCTTTCCAATGGGCAATGTAGATAAGCTCTGGGGCAGGGGATTAACTGGTAAATACATTAAAATATGTGAAGTTTGTAAAGAAAATATTTCCTGTTCTTACCTAGTAAGTGACACTTGATGCCAGTAGCTAAGATCTCAATTCTGAATCTTTTGGGTAATGTAGTACTCACAAAGAAAGTAGCAAGAAATGGGTGTATAAAACAGCACAGGACCTGTTACATAGTCCTATATCCAGCAAAGTACAAGTCTTTCTAAATGGTGCATTCTTTTAACACTGATCTGTTGTAGGTGATGCTGAAAATTCTGAAATGACAATATGAGAGGTTTTTATAGGAGGCATAAGTTTATTAGCAAATGAGTAAATAGTGTATATTGTGTTGGACACAGAGAGTAGAAGACCTGGTTTATTCACCAGCTCAGTACGCAGAGATGAAATACAAATCAGCAAGACAGGCATCAGCCCTTATGAAAATAATGACTTCAGACCTCACCCTTCCTGTTGCGTTTCAGATCTCCATACCTCTGCTTTGCACTCACTCTCAAAAATTCACATGCACGTTGTTTTGCAGGTAGAGGGTGGAAACAATGGTCCTCTTGGGATTTCTAAGATCAAAAGACTGCTTTTATTTAACTTGATAGTTGTAGCCAAATACCTTATATTTCTGTAAGGATCTGAAAGATGAAAGTGCTACTCAGCCTCCATATGTTATTAGCTAAATCATCATATCAAAGCTGCAAAAAAAGTTTGCCATGAAGGCACGACAAACTGCCGAATAGTTAAGTGCTGGTTTACTGATAAATTAAAAAGTGGATTAGTTGACCTCTGTTACAGATCAGAAAGAGAGAACTGGTTGCTTGTGTTTTGTCTTGACACTTCCAACAGTACTTCTGAAAAAAAAAGAGGTGGAGGTTGCTTTGATGATGGTCTTTGTCCACAAACATTCTCTCAAACAGGTCTACTTGAGCAAGAAGATCTTCAGAACACAGAGAATTTTCTAGGGAACAGTCTTGGCAGATTCAAGACAGATTTATTTTAGTTTCCCTTTTCCATGAATTGGAGCCAAAACTTACCACCTATTGTTTTTGTCCCCCTGCAGTTTACAAAAATAATTATTTTAGCAAAAAGTTGAATGTTATTTCTTCAAGATATTCACTATTCAAGAAAATGCTTAAAATAGTTCTAGATTGTTCAGTTTTCTCCTTGCATTAAAAAAACGTGCTAATAGTGATATAGGTTTTAGCTACAGAGGGATTCATATAGTGTAGAGAATTGCCAGGGCTATCTGATCAGTGCACATCCAATAGTGCTTTCCTCTGGTTATACACAGTCTCTCTGCAGCTTTCCCAACAGGGTGCCTTTTGTTAATAAAGCCCTGCTAGAGGTGTTTAGGAGCTGGAATCTCTCTTCCTCCAATGAAACAACTTCAGAATTTCTGGCAACATTAAATTTGGCATATAAGTTAATAAAATCTTAGTATTAATTAGCTGGAGAGACTAAAAAACCTTTTTTGCTGCTATTTCTATCTGAAATACATGTGTTTTTCATTCTACAGGAGTGTTTGCTCACTGTGAAAGTGTAGCAATATGTAAATCCACATTCTCTGTTCAGGACTTGTTCCTAACTGGAAAGCCAATGAGATTCAAGGTCTAACAGTTATTGCTAAAAATCTTACATGCACATCCAATAGAATCAAATGAAAACTTTGGTTTTGGTTATGAAGATTAAATGGGTGGAAGCAGCAACTGGTCAATCATATAATCTCTGAAGAACAAGAAGTTGTCTCTCACATCTGGAAGCAAACATGACTCTATAAAATTTCATTAAATTATCTTGTTTGGTTCATACTGTTGTTTTTAAATTTTGATTGCTGACAATGTTACATCTCAAGTGTTTCTACCTGTTTCCAGGGAGATAGAGTTACTTGGGAAAGAGTACGTGATAGCTGAATGTGACTGGGAACTGAATTTCAAGAGTTTAAGAGGGCCTCCCAAGGATATACAACTATTTTGATGCACAGCTAACTTGAAAGATCACAAAAGCTGAAAGAAACCTTTCCCTTTTCTTTGGATCTCTATGTTTTGGAGGCAATTTTCTGAAATAACGTTCATAAATTTCCCCCTTTTTCCAAGACGGAATTTTTCTTTACCTGATGCCTCTTGCCTGTTCTTCCTAAATGCTGATGACGTGCTTTGAGTAGGCTTGTGTTTTGAGTCCAGTGCATGATCAAGTCTAAGTCCAAGTCTGGACTAAGAGTTGCTGTTTCTGTGTGACTGTACTAGCTGTCAGCCAGGAGGAGGTCGAGCTGTGTGTGACCGCTCTGAGGACTTTACTGGCTTATGTAGAGGGGGTGCTCTGTGACGTCTCTATGCTCTGCCCTGTGAATAGTGGAAGGATGAGGTTTCATAAGTCTTTTGTCACCAAAAGGTGATGGGGCACTGTTATGTACTCCAAAGGAACTTTGTTAGGCAGTGCTGAGAAACACTCTTCTGGAGAATCTGGGAGCTGCTATTTTCCCAGGGAAGAAAGAGAGGGCTGAGAAAGTAGTGGGATGAGGAAATGTTCATGAAAGGTGGCTTTTGTCAGCAACTTTCACCTCGTGATTGATGCTGGGCGTTGGAGTGACTTACACAAACAGAACAAACAGCATGGCATTGCACTTTGATGACTTTAATCACAGCAGTGTTTGCCTTCTGCAGGTTGTGATCAGTTTTTGATCAGTGAATTGAGTCAGATCACCCCTGTGGAAAAGTATGCAATGAAGAAGTGAAAACATCCTGTTACATGAGCAGAACCTCCCAATCAATCAATAATGCCTATAATTAGGATAATGTAAATTTACACCAGAAGAAAGTATGCCCAGACCTGTTGTAACAACTAAGCATAACAGATTAGTGGTGTAATTTACTGGCAAACGTGTAGCCCATGGGTTCCAGTTTGCTCAGCTGTGGGAAACACCTGGGTTGTCTGTTCTTCTTGCCAGGGAAGAAGTGACGACAGCTGAAGATCTACTTGTCTGTCACACTTCTCTCTTATGGATGAGGGAGGAGCACAAAGGGAGGATTAAATAGGCAGATTTACCTAGAGAAGATATGTGAAAGGGCACAGGAAGCTGAGGTAGAGCTTTCCAACAGCTTCACCTAGTTGGTGAAGAAAAAACTTCGTAACAGTGGCAACTGTTCAGAGGACAGGGAGATGGTCAAGTCAGCAGAGATAGGAGACTACTCCTGCTGGAGAAACAAATGACTATGAGATAGCAAGAGTCAGGAATGAGACAGACAGTTCTCTGAAGACCAGGAGTGTAGTTGTCACCTGAATTCAGGACTGTGAACACAACCATGCAACTGCCCTTGTCTCTTGAGGTCTTCTATGCATCCTCCATTTGAAAATATTCTGCAAAATTTAATTATTTGGGAAAAGGCAGCTGATTTGGTACACAATGCAAGCAGATAAGATGCTTTTGTATCAGATTTTATCCTAGTTTCATGCTTATCTACTAAGCTATTACAGTAGTTGAAGGCTTTCTTCATACAGTTGCATTGTGGTGTGTGACTCTTGCAATGTGATGTTTTGTCAACTCACCAGGTACATGGCTAGAGCCTGCATCACTTCCCCAGTCCTTCCTCAGAAAAATTAGGACCACCTGGGCAGGAGATGAGACATTTGTGGAAAGGGAAAACTAGCATGCAAGGGGAATAAGAGCAGGATTTTCAGAAAACCAAAATTAACATCCTTTGAATCAAAGACCCAATAAAGTGCCTTTACACTCACCTTTCATCGACTTCTCTAAACCAAAGCTTACTAGCATTTGTGTATACATGCATGAAGAATAGGGTATATACCTAGAAAACTCCCCTTTCCATCATACTCAGCTGCCTTTTGCAGCACCCATGGGTGCTGACTGTATGCTGGTAAGGATAGTACTAGAAGCTGCACAGGACAGAACAGACATCTGCATTGGACTTGAATAAATCTTTCCGGCTGTGAGGTAGAGAATTATTATCAAATTATACTAGATTATGCAGTAACTACCACAAATATTCAAAATATTAATTTCAGGAGAAGTACATTTTTTAACAACAAACTGGGAAGAATTGAAAAGGTCTATGATATTCCATGGCTAGACCATCACTTGTTCTGTTCATGGCCTTGAGTGGCAGAAAGTTGTGTGGGAATAGGTAACATTATTCTAAACTGGAGCAAAGAAGGCCAGACCGTATTATATGAAGCAGAAGCAACTTGGACTGTACTGACCTGCCCATGATGCTACTTGTTGTCTTGGGGCAGGAAGAAGACTAAATTCTGCCTGACTGAACAATACCCAGCAGACTCTTCAGTACTGAATCCACAAGAACTTACTGTAACTGGTTAGATGCATTAGCAAAATGCTTTTGAAATCTTTCTTTATTAAGTTTGATTGTGCAATTTAAAATTAGAATCTAAGAACAGCCCAAATATTCTTCCCTAGCTGATATACTGATTTTGTGTCCACTGACATGGATCCTGGAAAACAGATGGTTTCTAGTGCATTTGTGTTTACAAGTCCACAAGGAAAGGCTCTGGGCTGTGCAATGGCAAAGATGGACAGAGAATATTGTGTAGATGATTCTACTGAACACTCACTTCAGTACACAAAGTCACAGGGGTGTAACTACACAAACTGCAATTTTTTTTCTGTCTTAGGCTGTGATAACAAGGGGTTACAAAAGAAGTTTGCGGTGTGGGACAGAAACAAATCCTGATTTTTCCAGAGCCTTAAATAGAATCCAGACTTCCGGACCACCCTTACTCTGGAAATTAGTGAGCTGAATGGCTAGAAAGAAACATAGGAAATTTGTTTTAAGTGAAATAATCTTGCCATCCAAAGATCTCGCATACATACTTTTTCCTTGATCAGTTTGGTAGTCATAAAGTTGTGCTAATATTCCAACTGTGCTAATCAATCCCTACTGTCCTGTAGAGGACATGCCCAGAAGTACCTGGAATATGCTCAGGGTCCTCTGCAGTGTTGATAATGGAGTGACTTGCCATGCAGCCAACACATACGAGAGCCCAGTTGTGCCAGCACTGTAGTCCACTGCCCACCCCAGCTGCAGAATGGGGCTCTGTTAAGCTCAGTTGTGTCCAAAAAGCTGTTAGGACACATGCACCTTCCTTCTCATCCTCAGCTGTATCAAAGGAAACAAGACATTTCAAAACAGAGGCACACATGACCTAGTGGATAAATGTAAATCTTTGCTGTTGGTTAGAGCCCAACTAATAATTTGAGCTTTGCATTCTCACTCATTTTTTCTTCCTTTTTTTTTTTTTTTTTAATGTCTGTTCTGAAAGGGCTTAAGAAACAGTCTTTAATTAACCAGTAAATAGAGTCTCTTGCTACTAAGGAGGAGATTTATAAGATGCCTTTAATTACTGGAACCAGATTGTTTGCAAATACCAGTTCGCTCCCTGTTAAAGTGAAGTCAGGTTCTGGTAAAGTGTTACAAAAACCTTTTATTTGCATCATCCCTCTACTCCAACAGAAGTTCCTATTACATAAAGGGAGGACTTGTTTAAATCCACATATCCATGTACTTCTATTGTTTGAACTGGAAATGCAGGTGAAATCGGATTCACATGATGGCTCATGAGATTTAAAGTAGTATTCTCATTGCTGAATTTTTGTTATGTGATGAAAGTCTTGCAGTGTGTCTTGACAGTCCAACTGAATGAGTCAGAAATTGACCAAGAACCTTGTTATCTTAAATGTATGCCCTAAGTGAAGGCTCATAAGTAGTTACAAGAACTTCCTGACTTAGAGCCTCTTTTGAGGACTCCTAGATTGAACTGTTAGCCTTGTCTTACTGAATCACAGAATAATTTAGATTGAAAAAGACCTCTGAAATCATTGAGTCCAGCCATTTACTGATCACCACCTTGTCAACTAGACCAGGGCAACAAGTGCCACATGCAGTCACTTCTTGCAAACAAGTCTTCCAAGTAAGCACTGAAGGCTGTCAGTGTATTGTTATTTTCTTCCCATGATTTGTCTCTCCTGCTTAGGGATATAAAATTGTGGTAATTTAACTTCTCTCAATGCCCCTCCTTTTTGTAATCATCTGGCTTAAATTTTGCTTACCTGCTTAGCGTGAAAAAAGTCTTCTCTGCCTGACTGCACAAGGAATTCACAAGTAATTAACAGCTTATGTTATAATACCTGATGAGAATGTGCAATATGCCTACAATGATATGTTTTGCTAAGGTGGGGAAAATCATATTGCATGCTGCAAACGAAGCATGATGATTGATCTAGGGAGATAGCTGAAGGACTTTGCCCTGTCCCAAGAATCATTTATGATTTCCTGGAGAAATTCCAAACTAGTGTAAAATACTTCCATTTGAAACATCAGATTCCCCTCCAGCAGCAGCTTCACTGAGCTTCTTGCTCTCAAACCCAGAAGCTGTTGTTAGAACAGGTTTGACCAGTTACTGCAATTCAGACAACAGTTTAAATAGTTATATAATAGTGTTGTTGGATTAATCTGTAAGAAAATGCCCCTATTGCTCCAGTCACCACCTCAATGCACTAGGATGAACCTTTACTTCTTCAAGAGTTATCGAGCAGCACTGCTGCCTGGGTTTAGCCCAAACGCTGCGTCAGCAGCAGTAGTGACCAAATTCCCGATATGGAAGCCTGGGATTGAGAAAAACTAAGGTAGTGGGAGGAAAATGTTTAACTGGAACAGCTGTGGAAGAACACAATGAGATCCTATAGCTCTTTCTTCAGGGGAATGCTCTCCTGCTCTTTCTGTTTCTTCAGAGTGTATGTCAGATGGCACTACTTTTGGATGTAATTTGAAAACAGCTGGTAAATAATGAGTTGTTGAGGTGAAGGCTTTCCCCTCTTAATAATGGACAAGTTATAAAAGGAAATGAGAGGATCAATGGGTATTGCTGAACAGGAAAGGTAATTGAAAACGTTTGGTTTTAGGTGATGGAGAACAACATAAACAGAAAAGATCCAGGCCTATTAGCATTAATGTTGCAATATCTCTAGCTATTATTAAATACAACAAAAGCAGGATGCAATTTCTTATTGTTGTAATACCATAAGTCAGTATATCTCACCTCACACAATGAGATCTCTCTGGTGCATGCAGATGTGCCAACCAAAATTTGTATGCCCGAAGTGAGATGTCCAGCATAAGAAAGAAACAAGCAAGAAGTGTTGACGGATGTCAGAACATAAGAAAAAAATGGATAGATCAAGCTAGGGCCATTGACGCTTAAATGCTAATTATGATGCCTACTGATGCATTTCCAGTTCTTTTATTGTCCTTAGAAGGATGTAATGGGAATGTTCTGTTTTCTTTGCTTCTCCAAAATCTATTCAGAACCAAATAGACTGAAAACAGATCAGGGAATGCATTAACCTCTTATTTGGCCTACCAGCCAGATTTTGGCATCAGTGTCTCTCACGGATTTTATCTTACAGATCTCTACAACAGCTCTTCATGTTTCTAATATATTATTCCAGACTTCATACTGCAAATATTGATGTGTGCTTTAGTCTCAAAGGAATTATGATAAAGTTTTCATTAGAGGAAGAAAAAAAGGTGAACAGCTGAAAGTGATTTTCTTAGATAAAACAATAGCAGGAAGGTTGGTGGCTTAGTGTCTGGCCTCATAGATCTCTGGTTAGAATTGACTGACTTCTTTTTCTTCATATGTGAGCTGAAAATGTATTTCCCAGTAGCTGGTGTCAATATTGCAAAACTTCATGAGAGTTCTCAAACCGTGGGTACATGAAGATGTCACTGGAGATAACAGGTTGCTCTACATCAGCTAGTCTGGAGGTTCCCAAGCCTCCATGGTAAGGGTGAGGTAGTTTGAAATTGTGTGCCCTTTAAAGAAAAATGGATGAACTAGTTTGCATTTGCCAAGTGATATTATGGGATGAAAACATCCATGAAGGGGCAGTTTCTGTGGGGAAAAAAATGATGACTACTGGCTTGCTATCCAATGGCTACATGTTATGTCCTACACAGGATTAACCTCTGGAATACAAAGCAGAGTGCAGACAATGTCAATGCCTGTGGCAGCTGTATTGTGTTGCATTGCTTTCTCATGTCCGTAGTAGTGGTTACTACTTCAGATATATTTTCGCTTGGCTAGAAGAAAGGTGAGTTGTTCTGGGGTTATTAACCCAGCTGACTTCAAGAACATTATAAAAACAGCAGTCACCACAATGCCTGGTATGTCTCATTTAGTATATTGTCTGCCAATGGTCTTTAAACGTATACTCCATACAAAGAAAAGCACAAAGAATTCCTCAGCTCTTTGAATCTTTTTAAATATTGCAGCTATTTTCATTTCAAAAATTTGCTGTTGCTCAGTCTTATCCTAATAGTCATCGGGCTGGCTAGAAAAGCTATTGGTCTTTCATCTATGTAATATGCTTTTGGCCTGAAGCAAAACCATAGTTGCTCAGTAATGTCAGAAGAATCAAACTAAAATAAATGTCCACTTCTAATGTCATTTCTCCAAGGCTTTCCTTTGTGTGTAAAATATTCAGTCTAGCTGAATGTTGTGGTAACTTCTTCAGGCAGTGACTTTTGCTTTTCTGTTAGGAGAAGACTATTACAAGGATTATCAGTTGAAGGGACAAGGTGCTTATTCCTGCTCTCATTTCCACCAGCCTGGATCAGGACTAATTCTATTGACTCCAAGGATTTAGTCGCTGTGAGGGAAGAATGTGGGTGAAAAGGTGCTC
>JAWWEV010000095.1:47256269-47270545 GCA_035583235.1 Hafferia zeledoni | reverse complement strand
GATATTAGAAAATATAATTTCTTTTTAATTCAGTTCAGTTTCTTTTGAGTTCGTTTCTTTTCAGTTTTTTTTTTTCCCTTTGCTGGGAAAGCTCTGGGGGGAGGGAGGAGACAGTCCAAGATTGGTAAAAAACTGGGCCAAACCTGAGACAACTATGCAGTCAGTGACCTGCAAACCCTTTGTGATCTCTGTGTTGTGAGAAGAACTCAAGGGCTGAAGTCATGGTGCCCTCTGAGTCTCAAGAAAATCTACAGGTCAATAAGCTTTTATTTCTGACCTTTTAACTGGCTCTAGTGGGTCATGAAGACCTAAATGCCAGCTCTTTCAGATTCCTGTGAAGCTTCAAGCCTCTTGAATCTAATTCTCTCTGAGAGTTTTGCACTCATATATTCAGGTCACTGATATTGGAAAAGCAACTTCCAGCCATGTGTGAGAGGGATGATTTGGGGCATCCAGGGATATGCAGCTAGTGCTACACAAGGAATTCAAGGCAGTCATGTAGCTCCAGAATTACTCTTCTGTCTGACAGTAACTCTCAGCTATGTCTCACCTAACCACGCCTTTCCAGGGACAAGAACAGGGACACAGATTCCTCATTTGTTTTAGCTGGATGAGACCAATAATCTGCTGGTCACAGTGTAGCTTCTCTCCAACTCTATTATGTTCTCCATTATAGACTCCACTACTTCCTTTTAGTAATTCTATCTTTTCCTTTCTTTCTAAGAATGACTTGCCTAATTGTGCTAAAATCACTTGTCTATTCTCCTGTCTGTTCTAATAATGTCTATCTGGGAGGCTTCCAGAATGTTATAAATTGCCCTAGGGCCATTTTGAAGTCAACTGAGGGACTGAGGGTGAAAATATAATGTACTCAACAGCACCAGTGTGCAACAGCTCTACTGGTGGAGTGAAAAGAGTCAAGGAATAACTATTTTTTAATTTTTTTTGTTTGTTTTTAATCACTTTTCCTTCCTTCTCCCCACCCCTCCTCCCACCCCATGCCCAGAAGATAATCTTGAAAAAAAAAAAATCTATGTTTTAAGATCTCTTCCACTCTACTCAGCAGAATGGAAGTCAGGAGTTATTGAAAAGGCTGAAAATAGGACTTGGCCTCTTCGACACTTGTCTCTTGTTCATATTTTTGAACACATGCATGTAGATGCATACCCACACAACCATGCTTAATGGGGAAATACTGTCATGCAGTCATATCCTTTAATTCAGCTTCTCCTCCACCATCAGTTAAAGCTGTTGTCATACTGGGGGTAATGATCTCCCTCTTGTCTCATAGAGAAAGGAAGACTCTGTGGGAATGGCAACACCAGCCTACACTGATCATTCCTGGTGTCTTCCTAAGCAAGAGTATGAAGGTGTATGAGAGTATGAAGCCACCTCAGAGACCTCCCTCAAAACTAATCCTACCAGACACTGAGGCTGCAAACCTTGCTGGTGTTGCAGCTGAAGACTGTTCTGCAGAGCACAGGGGGGTCAATGCACTTATGTGAACTCAGGTGGATCACAGGTGCTTTCTAAGTGCGTGCAGCAGCATTGATGCAAAGGGAATAGTATTCCAGAATTATGACTGCAATTTCAGAGCAGATCAGCTGCTGACTTACACTCCTTTGTTGGCTGCTCTGTAAGGCCTCCCCCTCTTTCAATACAAATACATGAGAGAGACTCTTCTGTCTTTCCTGTGTTCATGAGGGCTTTCCTTAAAATTGAGAGGTTAAATCCTGTTTGCACATTTAAAAGTTGGCTTCCCCTTTATCTTTGTACTTTGAGATAGTTGGAACATGTATTATGCTGAGTTGTGAAAGACTAGAAAAACTTATTTCTACCACTTAAGGAGACTGTGGGATGTCTGTCATGGGATATTTTTCAGAACAGGTTAGACAAAAATCTGTCAGGAATGGTTTAGGTAGAGCTGAGCTTGCCTTGGGGCAGGGGAACAAATGAAGTGACCCATCTCAGCCCTGCCCAGCCCTATTTTGTACAATTCTCTGCCTTCTTATTGGAATGCAGTCAGTGTCCAGTTTGTGCAGAAAAATTCACACGTTCATTGTGGTGCAAGAGCCTAAATTCCGTGATTACTGGTCAACCTTATGGGTTTGGTGTGCTGCAGGACTCAGTGCATGATGCTGCTCTGGCAGGAGTTGGTTCAGAGCAGTTACTGCCTTCAGCACACTCATTCCTGATGGCTCATAAGAAAAAAGGCAGCCTGCCTCACTAGAGCTATCAGGACCCTGGGGTCAGAGTGACAATTCATACACTGCAAAATTGCCTGCTGTGGCTATCCCAGGACTTTATAGTTGCAAGGCTCAAGCAGACCAAGTTTCCAAGCTTTCAGTTTGGGGTTGTGGGTTACTGGAGAATGAAGTGGAGCAATTAACTGATTTTTTCAGGTTTGGACACTGAAAATCACTTAATTTTGACAGAGTGTTTCAGGGCCATGGGATCCTAAAACATCTATGGCCCTTTTGTTATGCACTAAAAGCCCAGAACAATATCAGCTCTGACAGCTCAGCCCTGTCTTTCCTTCCTGTTCTGAACTATGGGCATGCTGGAACAGGCTGCTGTGGGCAGCACTGTGTTCAGACTTATGGTTGAAGTTCTTTGGCCAACTCCAGAGCTGGAGCATGACAAGGCACTTATTGTCTTTATCCACTATCTCCTTATAGGTGCTCAGAGCACCACATTTAGTTTCATTGAAGAACACATTTATTTTGTTTTCAATGTTGTATCAAGGACTGGATCTTCTTAGGAATTCTCTTGAACTCATCTGAAACTCTTCAAGAGGGCCAAACAACTATTGACATAGGATAATCACTAGGTACCATTTGGTTTTGAATTCTAATATGCTGTGATTATTTAAATACAGGTAGCTATATCTTTTACTGTCCTAGCCTGCTGCTAATGCAGATAGTCTAAACCAAAGCCTCCTGAAACATATCACAACTTTTCCTTGGACTTTGTTGGGATGCCAGGAACATTGCTACCAGGGACAGACTGCTGCTACATAGGAAAAAGCCAGGACTTGAACTTTAAGGACTTGCACACACAGTCAAGGAGATATTATTTGTATGACAAGCTCAATGGTTGCAGAAAAATGTGAGATAAACTTCTGTCTTTCTCAAAGAAAGTTCTTACAAAAACTGAGTTGGAAAATTTTCCTGTCATGACAAACATTATTGTGAAATGTTGATTTGTTGAAAAGGAATCTCTCAAGAAACAGCAACTCTGTTGAAGGCATAGCCAGGAAAGTCTTCTCACTAAGGATTGGAACTTCATGAGAGGTGCCAGAGAAAAGGTGAAGGATGAAATGGAGAAGCTTAACATCTGACTCTATTGGATCAGACTAAAGACCCTATTTTCTCTCAGGTTGGAACTAGTTGCCCATGGAAAGAATTTAAGAACAGGGAAGGTATATAGTGATCCTTCTTTACATATGCCCCATTGAAAGGCAATGAGAAGAGAGAGAGGATGAGCGCATTCAAGTCAGACAGCAGCCCAGTGGTAGGGGCTCTCACCATCAGGTCCTGGGTCTGGCCTCAGATCAGGTATAACATAAGCTGCAGCCTGGGCTTCCCAGCAGGTGAGTGCCATGAAGAATGTCACTAACAGTATGTAGGTGCAGCTCCAGCCTTTCATCAAACAGTCATTCAGATTTGAAAAGAAAACATTTTCAGAAGCTGTGCAGTTTCCCAGGACGTAGAATTTGCATCCTATGTCCAGTTCTGGGCTTGTTCCACCACTGCTATCACATGCTATCATGCTGCAGTCAGAAGTACCTTTCTCAGTCTGGTGGCAGGGAGCTTTGTACTGGAGTGCTGTCTACACCATCTCCTTGTTTGCTTTTCTTATCAGGTAAGTTTACTCTTTATGCTCTTGGGTGTGGTGGTATTATATCAAAGGAGGACACAAAAGTAGTGCAGAAGTCTGATCTACCTGGTTAAGAAAACAGTACCTATTAATAACAGGCAAATGTTAAGGGCAACATCTAACACGGTCTGGTCAAATGACTAGTACAGCTCTTTAGTAAGTGTGAACTTACTAGGACTGGGAAATCTGGATTTCTCTTCCAAGCTCTGAGGCACTTGTGTTGCTACCTATTTTCACTGTTGGCCAACCACACGGTTTCCCATCTCAGAGTTTAGTCCTTTCCCCAGGGATTCAGATAAGATATTTCATTGGCCTGATCATGTATGCTAACTGTGACAGCAACAAATCAAAGATTTGGGAACAAAGAATTAATGTGAAATTATAGCAATATTATTTTACTATGGTAGGCAACTTTCTGGTATCTTTGAACATTTGTTTTCCTCTGTACTACTTTTGTGCTACATTATGTAAGTGAAGTTCACAAGAAAAAATTTATCCCTTTTTCCCATTTAGCACTTTTTTGTCTGCTAAGTTGAACTAAAATCTGGCAGCAGTCGAAAATCAGTTTGGAAAGCAAAACTGAGAAGTGTTGTGTCGGTAATCATGCAACAGCATGGATATATGTGTCTTTAATTTCTATCTGGCTTTAGAGTGACACAATATTGATGGGCCTGCAGTTAATATATATAACTTATAGTTAATACATAGAAATAGTCTCCAAGTGCAATTCCAGCTGCTACCTGGCTTTGTCCACACTGGCAAATGGATAGGTGGGAGCTGTGAGGTGAGTGTAGTGGAGTCATCCCTGCAGATTTCCTTAATGCATGATGGGAACAAAACCTGAAGAAGGCACATAATGTATAGTTATCAGATGGTATGATGAGAAAGTGTCAATCAAAAGTGCAGAGTTAAGGAGGTGATATTTTTCTGAGCTCAAACAAACTCTAATTGCTGCAGCTCACCAGGGTAATCCTGGGGAGGAACATTTCACAACTGTCATGATTGCTCTTTGCTTGTCCTCTCATTTCTGGTGACCCAAGGTGTGCCCAGACTGGGCTTTGGCTCTCTCATCAGCTGTGTATGAAGTGCTGCAGAATGCTCTTGTGCTCCTCTTAATAGGTATCTGGCTTCTTTGAGAGAAGGAAATATCTTTTAAAATGGATATACAAATACAGGGGACACTAAAGGGAGAGTTTTCTCTTATGTGGGGTCAATATTGTTGCAGTTGGGCTAGTCAGAGTGGAATTCTACATTTCATTTAACAGTATTTATTCTTCCAAAATTTGACCAAAAGTCCATTCACAAGCTTAATGAGCAAGTGATTAAATATCTCTTGCTGTTTGGTGGCAATCACGTTAAGCATCTTAGTTTTTTCTTGTGTGGAACCTTTTGTTTGTGATTTCAAAGTGCTTTTAAAGAGCCAGGGGAGAAAAAAGGAGTTTTGGTGTCTGTGTTGTTGGTTTGGTTTTTGGATTTTTTTAATGTATTTTGCTCCCCAATTTTCTTCAATGCTTACCTGTAATGAACTTTGTAATATTTTTATCTGTGGGATCTTTTACCACTGGGATCTTTTAAAAAGAAACTTTTCTCCTCAGCAGCCATTACCTTCAGCCATGTTTCCTTTTCTATACTCTTTCCATTAGCATATATTGTTATTTTGCTACCCTTTGTCCCTTCATTGTTAGTATAAGAATTGCTTACTTTGGAAAGGATTTCTGGCTATCTTGTATTTAGAATGAGTTAATATAAAACTTATGTTCCACAGGTCCTTTTCTCATCTTCTGGCCCTGTCCCTTCATTGTCTGTGGAGTGAGATAATTCCCAAATATTTGTTTTATCCACATGATTTCTTCCCCTGAAATTTTCTCAGGAAAGTTTGTTCTGTCTGTATTGCCTCCTACTATGCTTTATTATTTAAATGTAAGTACCTTCCTTTCTTTTTTTTGATCTAGTAAATACTTTGTATCTTAAGACACTCTTATTTGTGCAGTTTTTTATATAAGGCAGATTCGTTCATTAATCCCTAATAATCTTGGCTCTACAAATAGCTAATTGAGAGCCAAAGACTGATAAAAACCTGTCCTCTGGCATTTATATTACTGTGCTATCTCAGCTTCTTCTGATGTCATAGAAGTCTGTTGGAATGCCCCCATCAATTCCTGCTGCAACAGAGGAGTCTTACAGGGCATTTTTAAACTAGTGAATTGTGGGGGTTTTTTGGTTGTGGTTTTTGGTTTGGCTTTTCAATGGAGTTTTTTTAATTTATATCTCATATATTATCAGCCAGTAAACATGTGATTCAACAAGATTAAGAGTTATGCAAGTAAAAGAAAGGAAAGTTTATCCTAATAATAATTTTGTTCTGTTTTTCTGTCATACAATTCTTTTAGCTATGTAAGTTCTGTAATGCATAGGTTGCGTGCACAGAAAAACACTAAATTGTTGAGAGTTATTCAGTGTAGAGTGCTGTTCAGTTTAATTTTGTTCTGTTGTTAACTTGTCCGTCCCACCACATTTTATATCACATAACTTTTGGTCAAAACAGAGTCTAAAGAAGAGCAAACTGGTTTTGAATACTGGATTATGTCTGGGCTCTATTAGAATTAATAGGGGTTTTGCCACTGATTCTCTGGAATTAACTGAGCTATCTACTTAAGTGGGTAATGTAGCTGCTTCTAAATATAACTGTTGTCTTACAGCATTTCTGCCTAAAGGATGATGACTTTTTATTCTCTTTCTACGTATTTTGCCTTCTTCAGTAATTGGATCAAGAGATCACAGTACTTATGAAGCAACACTAATTCATGTGGACTCTGCAATCCCCAAAGTTCCTTCCTGGCCCATGTTCATAACTTCTGTCCTTTGCTCTTCTAGAAAATATGAAGCTGCCTGGAAACAACTATAGCATCCTCCTCAGGACTAGAAGAATGAATAGATGTGGTCAAACAGAGGCAGCAAGCACATTTTGTGGTTGCACTGAAGTTGAACAGTTTGTGCCTTACAACTGATTTTTCTTTAGCAGTGGATGGGGCTGGGGGAGAGCTGGGAGAGAGGCACTTTTATGGGACTGCCATATTTCTGTGCAGTAGCTCCAGGTAGGGACACTGGGATACCTGAATCTGTTGTTAGTATTGCACATGCTCCACAGCTGGTTAATGCAAGCATAGTAAATTTGATGTGTTTAGGAGGCAGGAATTCTTTACATGCCCAAACACACCACACAACTTGTCTGCTAGAGTCCCAATGCCTTCTGGATGTACTGCACAGTCTGATGTATTTAAATGCAATGTTCAAGTGGACTTTCATTTGGGGCTTCAGGCTGTTGGCTGAGTAAGACATGCCATTTTGGTAGGGCTGAGGAATGTGCAGGGGTTCTGGTCAGAGGCACTGTATCTGTTTTTCAACCTGATTTAGGTTGCTATTAGCCGATTCTGAATTAATCTGGTGATAGTACCTGAGTGGGGTTTTTTATTGGTGCGATTTCTTTGTGCAGAACTTCACTGATCCATCCTGGGTGACTTTATAAAACTGTTTGAAAGTAGATGTAAAAGTTCTTTGTCTCAAAAAGTCAGTGTTAAAACTACGTGCTTGGAAACATTAGTCTGGAGAAGCTGTATTATCTCCCCTCTTACCAAACAGATTTCCTAAGAATCCATCTAATCTGAGGCCTCTAGCAGTAGCCAAACTGACTCTGTGATATCCTACATATTTCTGTAGCTGTGCTGGCTAATGTTATGGATATGAGAGGGATAATAATTGGCAGGAGGGCAGATAAGAAAAATCTTTCCCATCTGAGGATGTTGTTCTACAGGTTTTCTTCATAAACAAAGTCATCCTGAGAAACCTCTCTTCCTCCTCAGCCCTTCATTCACTCATTGTTCCCCAGTCGCCTCTGCAGCCACCACCTTTCAACGGTGGTGATAGAAGTGCTCATGCAACATGCTGCAAAGCAGGTTGCAGGCACAGGTGCATGATGTTTCTGAGGGTACACAAGGCTGTGGCATAGCAAAGAAATAGGCAAAGCTTGGAAGGGAGGAATTAGAGCTTCTAAACCAGCTTTGCCAAGAAAAAAATATGTCGTGAACTACATCATTCAACATTGCTAATATAGCCATTCCCATGTATACATGGCTGCATAAGACATAAAAACAGTTTTGTCCAAGAAGTGCACAGTGAGACATATTTTAAATGGGCAACAGAAGAGAAGCAAGTTGCATATGAACTTGAAGAATGTGTCAGGGCAAAACCCTGATTAGTATATCTGTTTGCTTGGCATGGCTAGGGCTTGGGATTTATGAGAAAATAAAGGACTTGTGAGGAACTTTAATTAATTAGAAAGCCATGTCTGGTATCTTGCCTACACGTAAAGAATCATGACAGAGGGATTGAAAGGAGTCACTGAATTGGCATGATTAGAGGGATAAGAGAGTTGTTGTGGTCAATCTGGCAGCATTAACTACATGGGACCTGTATGACAGGTACTGTACTGAAAACCATAATGATCCTGGATTATTTGCGTGGTAAAATGCAAGATCCATTGCAGATGTGTTTAGTTACAGACAGCCTCCAAGATGAAAAGTTTAAAGAGAACTGTGCACTGATGGTTATCACAGTAACAAAGTATTTACTCTAATGAATTCACTTAGAATGCCTCCTCTTCAGAAAGTTCATATGCAAACTTCAGAGGTGTGCAATTGCTTGTCTCTCAGACTAGATCTCAGAGGCATGTTGGGCAATCACTTCTCCAGCTTAGTCAGATTTTGGCAGGTAACTTTTTTCTCTTGGGTACCTGAGCTATTTTTAGATAATGCAGCTGGCACCTTTCTAAAGGCCTGACAGGGGTTAGGAATGCTGATCTCAAGCATGTGTATTTGTTCAACTGTCAGGGATCTACAGGGAGATTTATGAGCCTTGCTGGAAGCAGTGGGTTTTCCTGTCATTGTTTCCAGCAGGAACAGTGGGTGTAGGAAGGGATATGCTCCCCCATTATGTGAGCCCTGAGGCAAAAACTTTTGCAGATAGTGACTATGGGAACCAGTTCTTTTGTACTTGCTTGTCAATAAAATGTTCAATACCCCCACTGGAATGTGCCTGCAGACTCTTTCTGGGGATTTAGAAGTGCAGAAGATGATAAGAGGAAATAAAAGAAGCCACCTCATTTTGGCAAGGGCAGCATGATTTTAACTCTGTGGGGATAAAGGCATTTCTCTATATGATCTATTGGAAGTTTTGAATCAAGACTTTTGTCAGTAGTTGGAAAAAGGACTCACTCCTCCTTGTCACTGAATGGCCTTTCTTCACTGTAAGTGATTAACTCAAAGGAAATGCAAACTTCCAGTTGAACTTACCATGGCAAAGCCTCTCCTTTCTAATTTGAGGCATTTTGCTTGTAAACTGAATGTCTGGTAAGACTTTACTAGATTGATAACTAAAATATTTTGGTGGCTGTAATCCTGAGCAGGAGATCAGGATCCCATTTTGTTCGGTGCTGTACAGGAACAGAATGAAAAGACAGCTGCAAAGCTTGTGCACTCTGGGTAGCAGAGAGACAGCAGAGGCATGTAAACAAAGCAAATGCGCATAATGTCTTCTGGAAGTGTGCTCAGAGAGGCAGGGGACTCAGCCTCTCTGCTTCCTAACCTCCAGGCTGAGATTTTTGTTTGCATCTTGACAAAAAACGCTTCTCGAAAGACTGAAGAAGGAGGTCTGTGGCTGTGCATGGAGCATATTCCAAGAACAAGGACATTGGAGTAGAGCAGGGAGGTGGTGGTTGTAAGGCTGCAGTCAGGTTATAAGAGTGCTATGCAGAGGTAACATCATGTGAAAAGGAGGCTGGCACCTATTCTGTTCTTCAGGACCTGATCCAGCTTTCCGTGCAAACAGCTGACAAAACTCCTGGTGAGTTGAATGGGACCTGGCAGGAGCAGCAGAGGCCAGGGAGGCAGTTGCCATCCTTGGTGCCATTTGTTGGACCTGCCAGGCATCTGGTAGGCATTGTGTCACAATGGCTTCCTGAGAAGCAGCAGCAGCCAGGCTTGTTGATGTACACCATGATCTCATTCCCAAATCCCTGGGTGGCTGACCTGTTGCCACAAGCATACCAGTTCATGACTAGGTGGCTCCACACCAGCTGTGGTGCATACAGGCTGCTCATTGGCAATTGTGAACGTGCTGCTCAGGCTGGAGTAGTAGGAAGACAGTGAGGATGGATCTTGAAGGTGTTGTAGAGAATAGAGGAGAGAGAAGAATAGCTGAGGCTGTCACTGTGGGAGTGAACTGTGGGCAAGAACTGAGGGGATTATGGCGTAGTCTAGCTAGGGAAGTTAGGGGACCCTGGATGCTGCAGTGAAGATGTAGGTGAGGTGCTGCAGTCTGAGTGTGACCTATATTTGAGATCTGTGGTGTTATGTAGGAAAATTCAGTAAAGCAAGAACAAAAAGATGGGGAAGTGGTGATGAAGGATATGAGGACATTGTGGTGTGCAGGAGCCATGGAGTGAAAAGCATGTTTTATGGAAAGAATCAAATTCCAGAAAATGATGGCCTGCCACTTTTCCTGAATTCAGGAATTCTTTGAGCATTGTCCATGCAGACTACATTCAGTCTTGCACTGGATGCTGCCTCTAAAATAAAATAGGGGTTCTTTTCTTATTTTGAAATAACAGTATGCAGACTAACAGCCATGGCACAAGCCACAGAGATTGGATGAAGGATGCCAGTCAGAACTAATCCAATTACAGTTTAGTTTTCGAAGATTTGGTTTAGTTTACCATATGGTGTAAATTATGGTAAATTTACTGCACTATCCTTTTCATTTGCCCTTTACCAGAAATGCTGAATTCCTGTGCTGGCAGCTGAAAGTATTAGGACACTTGAAAGAGACAGCCTATTCTTACAGATTTTCAGTTGCAGATTTCTGGGTATATTTCCCAGAAAACGTCAATGCTAGAGGATTATTTTTTTAGTATCTTGTAATTTTAATTATGTTATTATTTTTTGAGGAAGAGTAGCTTGAGAGACTGAGTTGCTTCTTCAGCTGAGGAATGGAACAGTGACTAGAAGATGCCAGAGAGATAGTTTCCTGCTATATCTGCCATGCCTGTGACTGTGGTGTCTAAGTGACACATAGTGCAACAGCACTGTGAGGAATTTGAATATATTGTCACTGCCTTGGCAACTGGTTATGCCTTTGTTTTCTGCTGACTTCTCTCAGGAGTTTTGTGCCAGATTGACTTAGGAGTTGTCAGTAATTAAAACTAAGGTTAAGAAAATGATTTTCCTACATAAAAGCATCAGAGCTTCTTAAGACTGAAAGTCCTGGAAAGAAGGGTGAGAAGAAGGTCTGATTCAAGTGTGTATTTGATTCTGAGCAGACCCCACACATGGATTGTTTTCCAAGAACTTTCTGTGTGACAGTAAGCTATTGTGTACTCTCTTTGAGTCTTAGTTTCCTGCCTCTGCCTCAAATTCCTACCTTTGTATATGTCCTGGGTGGATGAACCTACTGAAGGCTGTGAAGTCCTTTACTATGCTACAGGCAGCCATAAAACAATGGTTCCCCTGGATTATTTTTATCAATTAGGGTAAATCAAGCAAAGAAGCTGAGGATGGAGCTTTACTGCCAGAAGCTCTTTTCCTCGGAAAAGAAAACCTCCTGATCTCAAGCCCCAGGCATGATTGAAGTTCTCTGCTAGCTTTGACTTTGGCACAGTAAAACAGCAGAAAATAGCACAAAACTCCAGGTAATCATGTAATTTTAATTCACCTCCTTACATGTTCATGCTCTAATATGAGCTGCTTTGAGCACATACTCTGGAATTCCCAGGTGAGAAAAAAATTCTGTGATTGACTTTTTGCAGAGACTTAACTTACAAGGGGATGTTTATGTAACATATAGTAGGGACCTGTTTTCCCAGCTAAGAATTGCACTTTGAATTCAGAGGTATTAAACTTTGGCTGGTAATCTGTCACAGCAAGAATTTTATTATTTTTTTGCCACCCAGGCTCTTTACTAAATCTACATAATGCTGAAATGTAACTTTTAAGTGTGATTTATGATTAGATTTATCATATCAAGTTGCTGTTGTAAAGCTCCTTATTTTCCTAGAAAGGTGGGGCTATAAGTATCCTGGGAACAGGAGAACTGGGATGATACTGCCCAGTTTATTCTAAAAGCTTTTTCATTTCACAGCGAATTAGAAGAAATAACACAAGTTCCCCTCCCCTAACAGCCCCCCACCCCCAAAACCCAAAAACCAAAACCCAAACCAAAACCCAACTATCACATAACAAAATCACATGTAATGTTTAGTTATCTAATGGCAGTAGATTAAAAAGAAAAAAATGTTCAGCACAAAACAGACTGTAGGAGTGAGAAAAAGAGGCATAGGTTTGAATTTTAACTGTGAGAACAAAAATGTTTTCAGAGTGACTGTCAGCTTCTCCAGATGTAAAATGTAAAGGTTCTAAATTGTAACATCACTGGGAAATCAGACAGATCTTTTTCCTCTGCCCCTCACTTATGCAGGGTATTGTGATGAAATAAGAATATTGCAGTTATTTTGGAAAAAAAAAATAAAATTACCAGTGCCTCAGACCATGGATTGCAGCTGCCAAAGGTCTGGATTGTATTCAGGAGATTGTAGGAAGTCATGTAAAACAAACGTGAAAAAGAAAAACAAATGTTTTTCTGACATAAAACCTTGTAGTGGCATTTCTGTTTCAGGGCTGCCATTTTGCTATAACCCTGGGATAGTAGTTTGCAACTGAATGTGCACACATGTGTGTAGCAACTCACAAAAGCCTTTAGTGATAGAAAAATGTTACTAAGTGGTACTGGTTTGAATATGTGAGCTCATTGCTTGTGGCTCAGCAAAAAAATTTATTTCCTTTCCTGCAGCCTAGATCCTGTACATAAGTCACCGTATTACCATCAAGCTTGCTAGATGCCACTTTATTTCTCACAACCAATATTCCCTTTGTGGAATTCAGGTGTATCTTGCTTCTGTACTGGAGAGGAAGGGCAGCCTTTCATTGGGGCACAAAGGGGCATTCTTGTGGAGAAAACTCTCTCTACGTGGGTCAGGGAGGGTGGACAGATGCTTTGCAGAGAGGCTATCCAGGTCTTCAAGAGTTCTCTTGGTGGGGATGTACCTTGACAGCAATTGTGCCGCAATAAATCTGCAGCCCTCTATACTGGGAGGAAGTGGGAGTTCAGTCAGGGTTCAAGAGTTGTCCTCAGTCATCCAGGGCTGGCTTTCTTGGTGTTTTCAGCAGGACTTTTGAAGTGTTTGACTCTGAAGTGCTGTCTGTAATCACAGGAAGAGAACAACAGGAAAACTCGCTTGGGGAGAGCTGGTCAGTGGAAAGAGCTGGTCTAGCAGAAGTAAACAAAAGTATTTTTATTGCCTATGAGAATACCAAATGGAAAAGTGGGAGGTAGAGCTGGCAACTTCCTCATCACCGAGACTGCTGAAATGTTCCTAGGAGGTTGATCGAGTGAGATGAGATGGTGGTGTCCTGTGCCATTCAGCACTTATCTTTTGAGTAGCTTTTTGATGATTAGCAGACTCGTGTACACTCCAGGAATATGCAATCTAAGCACTGAAGTTGCTGTTCTGTCTGATCCTTTTGTCATTGCATTGAGAACACTGAAGAAACAGCCTGAGGGCTTGAAAAAAAACAGTTTCAGTGTCTTCAGTGAAATATGTTACTTTTTTTTTTTTTTGAGATAGATCTAATATACCTGACCATGACCAAAATCCAGTGGTTATGTTAGAAGTAAGGACCCTGTTTGCGTAAGACAAAAGCAAAGAATAGCTCTTGAAAATTCATCAGAATGATGAGCCGTTTTCATGACTTTGGGCTATTTAAGCATTTTCTTCATTTTAAAGCACTTCGTTTTAAACTTCTTGGACCACTGAGCAGCACAAGATGGATCAGAAACCAAAACAGAGTAATGCTCCTCCCCAGCTCTATGAAATCTCTATTGGGTCCAAAGATTTGAATGTATTATATGAAGAAACAGAATTCATCTTGTACAGAGGCTCCATTGTGCTTCAGAGGGAGTTTTGGAGTCATCTAAATTTTTGCTTCTTTAGTCAGCAGTCTCCAATGGCTTACTGTGAAGCTACTTGTCTGCAGTCTCATCAGGTCGGACCAGAACTGCTCCTCCGACACTGATAGGTATTTGGGTTTTGCCCCTCAATTGTGAGCCAAGAAACCAGAAGTTTGCCTAAAAGGTTACCAGATCTAATGCACTTTTAGTGCAATGAGGAGCAAATATACAGCATGACTAGGCTTTGTGAATGAAGATTTGGGCAGGGCTCTCCCCACATGGGTGTGCCCTTCGAGCCTGTGCAGTGGATTTTCTAGGTGAGGCACAGCGTGCACAGAACT
>JAWWEV010000095.1:47239608-47256169 GCA_035583235.1 Hafferia zeledoni | reverse complement strand
GTTTTGGGATTTTTTGTTGTTTTTTTTTTTTGTTGTTGTTGTTTTTTGTTGTTGTTGTTGTTGTTTTGTTTTTGTTTTTGTTTGGTTTTGGGTGTTTGGGGGTTTTGTTTTGTTTTGTTGGGGTTTTTTTTTGTTGTTGTTGGGGTTTTTTGTTTGTTTTTTGTTTGTTTGTTTTTTGTGTTTTGGGGTTTTTTTGAGAAGGAAATACAGCGGCGGTAAACAAATATAAGAACCCATTGTGACAGCGACTTAGAATCACCAGGAGACCAATTAACACCTTTTTGTTCGGATTAACCATTATGATGTTTGCAAGCAAGAGCCTTAAATTGGTACTTTCTTGTAGTTCAAAGTGTGACTACATTTCAGTTACAAGGGAAGTGGAGATCAAAGCTCCCAGAACAAATAATTACATGAAGGTAAATTCCATCTGATGTAGGAAACAGCAGAAACCTCCGAAGAACAGCAAACAGCCTGACAGGGAGCAGCCCGTCGGGTGTGAGCCACACAAAAGGCGGCTTTCAAAGGCAGAAACGCCTCTCGGCCGGCTTGGGATGGGAATGGATGGGTTGGACCGGCCCCTTGGAAACCACTCTGTTGTGTGGGGATGTTCTCTGCTGTGTCAGCAGCTCCATTATGAAGCTTTTTATTTTCTGAGGTTCATCACTCCGCTGAACCAGTGCTAATGCGTAGCATAAAAATCCTGTGTAGGATCTCTGTGCTCAGCTGGGAATTTTAGAGGTAATTAAGGAGGAAAAAACTCACTGTGCTATATTTGGTGACTGGTTTATTTCCTTGGTGTTGGTCCTGTGCCCGAGAGAAGAGGTTAGGGGGTGGATGAGAATAATGGAATTCCTCTCGTTGCCTCCATGTTCTTGATGCCTTGCAGTGATAGCTTGCCAAGAAACTTGCATTTAATTAAATAACTCTGGAAATAGTTGAAGTCTCAGCTTTGAAGTAGTGTGCACTTAGATGACATTGTCTCTAATTTAGACTTTTATCCTAAAGTAGAGGGGACTTTCTTAAAATACAAAAACGGAAAAAACAAAGGCTTCAGGCCATGAGTAAATGGTTGCAATGTTTTAGTGTTTTTATGAATGCATAATGGTTTTATTTAATTTTTTATTTTTGCTGAACAACTATGAAATGTGTAAGTGGCAGCTGAAGAAGCTGTAAATTTGCACTGCTTCAAAGAATAACAGGTTATATAAGTAGAAAAAAACCCCAAAGAAAACATGGAAGATTTCAAAAAAATCTCACATTTTGCATTTTATAATTTCTAAAGCTTAATATTTCTTTATATTTTTACCCAGCTTGATTCAGTAGAGGGTCAAAGTGAAGGAAAATATGTAGACCAAACAACAAAAAAGGTGTGCTTTTTTGTTGATGCATGAATGAAAATTACATAGCACAAGTATACCTATCTTGAAAATGAAATAAATTCTTAAGATCCCTACAAATGACACTGCAACTACTCTCCTTCTAGTTAGAAGTTTGGAACATTTCACTTCATAAGCAGTCTCCTCACTGTTCTCCCAGGTTGCAAAAGATGTTTTCCTTCAAAAACTGGGCATCATGAAGTAACAAGCTAACACTTCAGTATGAGGTTGACTCACCTGTCTTCTCTCAACTTGTGTTCAGTTGACCACCTGTATTCCTGTCAGCCTTCTGAGTCAGATAAAATGTAAGTCATACAATTAAATATTTATTGTGTCCTCAGGGTATTTCGTGTGAGATCTGCACTCAGTTAGAGAAGGTGCATGCTAGCTGAACTAGTCCAGAAAGCTGCAACAACAGCCTAAGCACAGGTTGATTCAACCTCTTTTCAATTTAACTTGACCTAACAGGAAATAGTATCAATACAACTAGGTACAGTGTGTTTTTAATGATATGAGGTTTGAATCCATTTAATTAACCTAGTTTAAATCAAATACTAGTTACAATACTGAAACTTTTTTTTCCCAAATGTGTTTGTTACAAGAAAAGGATTTAGGCCAAGATATATTTCCTCCCTTCTCTTGGGCAATGCAGAGATTATCTGCCACCTTCATGATCTGGGAAAGAATACCAGAGGCCACTGATTTTATACATAAAACTTCCATATGGGAACAAGAAAAGCTATTCCTACAAAAACTAAATTATTTCTAGGTAAGTTCCCCTCCCTCCTCATCTGTCCCAGTTTGTCTCTCTCGTTTTGGGAAAATCTGCTACAGTGTTGACTGTCAAGTTAGTGTTCATCAAAGTAATTTAACTTTTTGAATGTAATGAACTTTTATCAGGCTGTTAACCCTTTTTCTGCCTCCTTGAACTACTGACATGCTGCTGGAGCATTTGTGGGGCTGAGCTGGTAACTCTAGCCAGCCAGGGACAGGCTTCATGAGCCCACAGGAATGCACAGGGTTGCTGCCTAAGTGCCTCAGGCTGACACTGGCAGACCTTTTGCCCAGTCAAGCCTCTTGTCCCTTGGGTAGCACAGCAGCATGGTGCTTCAACCCAGTCCAGACACAGCTTGCCATCAAAAGAGCTTGTGATGCTCATGAGGTGTAGAGAAAGGGAATTTTGACACATCTGTGATAAAGATCTCAGAGGTTTTATCCCCTATAAGGACAAGCCAAACAAAAGAGACCATTTGCTACCGAGGGGACAACCCTCAGTGTGTGTGCTGGGGGACTGTCCATCCTGAGAATCGATGGGGCACCACTGGGACATGCTCTTAGTCCCTGGGAGCCAGGGCAGGCATCGTAGTCATAAACCATCCCTCCCTGAAGCTGGGGGACCCACAACAGGAAGGTAGGTGTGCCCTTCCCTCTTCCCTGCATGAAAGGCTGTTTTTAAACACAGCAAATTTAATGTTTAGGTCAGGTTGCTGTTTTGACACAGCCAGACAAAAGCCAGGAAGTGTACACTTTGTGCTGATCCTGGGCACCTTGCAGGCTCTCACATATTTGTTTTAACAACAGTGCTAGCTAAGGGCTGGATTTGACTTCAGAATTTCCTGGCTTATGTCAGTTTGCCTTACAGCCATAACCTGGTTTGAACATATTTCTTTCTGTATTTAATATTAATGCTGGAAGTGCTATTTACAATAGCCATCTTCTAATGAGTGGGAAAGAGTACACAGCCTTTCTGAAGGGGGAACATAAAGTGTTTGAAATTGGTAACAGGCATAGGGACTGTTGGCAGAGGATCACTTATAATAAATGATCTTTTTGTTTTTACTCATCAAGAGGTCAGTCTCATATAAAAAGAACACTTCTTTCTTTTTTTAGATGTTCTTATCACAAAAAGGACTACTCTTTTACTTACTGCCTTGCAGAGGCAGAAGGGGAATTATTTGTATCAAAGAATGATCAAAGAATGATTATGAAGCATGTCTTAAAAGACCATGTGAAAATAAAGATTATGTTTGTTGGGACACGTAAAGGAAGAACTCTTGCTTAGTTCAGTGATGAATTGGATGGTAACAGCTCTTAATGACTCCTTTTAAAACTCTTTTCCCCTCTGAGGCCTGAGTATAAAAATTCTCAGTCCTCTTGGAAGTTAACGGGAAGTTCCTTCTTACATGAATTAGGCAAAACTCATGCT
Organism: Hafferia zeledoni; assembly: GCA_035583235.1. NCBI lineage: Eukaryota > Metazoa > Chordata > Aves > Passeriformes > Thamnophilidae > Hafferia > Hafferia zeledoni. Next base: position 47,252,587 of record JAWWEV010000095.1, on the reverse strand, counting down.
TCTCTTGAAACCAATAACATTGATCACTGTAGATGACTTCCCAGTAATGTATTATCGCACAACTCAAGTTGCATCTGGAGCAACATATTATAAAGCAGAAACTGAGACAGAAGTATGTCATTGCTTATTCTGTGACCATTCTTTTCTGTTACAAACGTGGCTGTCCAGAAATTAAAAAAATTAAAGGCAGCATGCAGAAAAAAAAAACTCATCAGAGAAAAGCTGAAAGACAACTCAAGATGACTCTGAATTCTCATAGAAAATGAGATGAATGCCACAGCTGCTGAGTCATAGGTTCTGTGACCTTCCTCTGTGCTTCTGAAAAAGGTCTTGTATCAACTGGGCACATTCAATTCCTTATGGTATTTTCTCTCATGTAAGGTGTTCATAGGGTGCAAGAGGGCAGATGTGTCAGAATTCCTTTCTGTGCAATTCGTCCGCCTTGTGATTGAGTTAGCTTTTCTCTTTTTTTGCCTTTTTTTCTGTGTTTTCAATGAGAGAAGATTCCTCTTGGCCTTTGCTGAGATGGCTTTAATAGAGCTGCTTAGCAGAGAAATGATTTCTCTCCTTTCTTTTCAGCCTATCAGAGGGGTTGCCTAGAAAGCTTAGAGAAAGAGCCCCCTGCAGCTGCCTTAGTTTCTGATGCTAAATGACTTGCCTTAGTCCAGCCATTCTTGGTCTCTTCTGAGATTGTAATGCTCGGCACACATTCAAGTAGTTTTCATCTGGTGGAGGCTTTACAGTATTTTACAATATAATGATTATTAATGCAGAATATTAAATGGTAAACAGAGTCCACATGGCATGCACTCCTGCTCTGCTTCTATCATTACTGGTACTTGATTGTTTCAGCACAGCTATAATTTGCTGTTATTTAGGCCATCAACCAGCCTCAGAGTTGTGGAGGGGTAGCATGCCAAGTGGTCCCTGCCAGGAAATGTCCAGAGTGGGACCTAGCTGAGCCGGTTTTCTGGAGGAATAAGGTTTTATTCTCCCAGGCAGACATCATGACCTATTGTGGAAGGTTGGCAGGGCAGGAAACAGACACAGGGCTTGACATTGCCTGCAGAGATTGTGCTCAGACCCTAGAAATACAGAAATTGTCATTTACTTGTTAGCCTCCTGCTGGCAGAAGCTCAATTTCCCTTTGTTTTGAGCTAAAGGCTCCCTTTCCCTCTCTGAGCTCTTAAAGGCTTCTCCATAGGACCAAAATAAGGGGTTTCTCCATAGAAGAAAAGGGCTTTTGGACAATGGGTAGAGTTACAAAGGATTGAATGACAGGCTTCCTCTCCCTGACAAGCAGCTGGAGTAAGGAGCCTTTGAGGGTGCAAGTAGAAATCATTGTGCTGGGTGTTTGTGGAGTCACTTTTTCATTAGATCTCTTTTCACTAAGTTAATGAACTTATGCAGACTGATCCTGTTTCTAATTCAGTTGGTGTCAGTCAGAGTTCTGCAGAGTTTGGGACAGATCACTGGATTTCTAAACTAATCCCACTCAGGCCACTGAGTTTTGCTTGCATACTGGTGCTTGGCTGAGGTGATTATCTTTCAAACTTTGCTTCATAAAGGCATTCAAACTTCATAAAAGCATGGGGAGAGGAGAATTCCAGAATTTAGCAAACCACTTTGTTAGACTATTTTGAGTATATCTGGCTTCACCTTTTACCTATTGCTTCTTGTTTTGTGTTTCCCAGCTAGATAAAAAAAGTGGTCTAACATTCCGCTCTACTTGCTATAGTAGAGTTGTTCACAACTGTACTTTTTTCTTATTACTTTTGTGATTCTTTGCTGCCTGCTCTCCAGTTTGACAATGTCCCTTAAAAGGAGAGAGTTTACAGCAGCACTTCACACTCAAGGAAAATTGTGACCCACTTTGAAAGCTATGGAAGGAGAAGGACTTCCTCCTCTTTTTGTCTGTTTTTGTCTTCCTCCTCTTTATCTGTTGTGGCTATGTACTTTCTGTCAACTTTGTTTTTGTCCCTTATGTTCCCTGTGAGTTGGTTTAATTTGCTCATCCTGCACAGTTTTAGCTTAGCCATCCTTCACCTACCTCAGAAAGAAAAAAGAAAAGTTTTCCACTAGTGAATCAGCTCAGGAAGAATTTTAACATGTGCTGAGGGAGTAGGAACAAGCAGACAAAGCAGGAGTGAGAGAAGGAGGGAGGAGAAAGAAAGTGGGGTGAGAGCAGATGCTGAGATTCACTTAACGCAAGTATTTTCTTCATAATCCTGGTAAGTGCTTCTGAGAAGCACACATGCTGATCAAAATGGCAGGTTCAAATCTGAATTCAAGTATGTTTTATTTCAGATGCTGGCAGCTGAAAGTTCTCAACCAGAGACCTGATCTGCAGACATGTCTGTGTAGGATTAAAACTGAGGTAAGATGGCTAAAGCCATGGAAACATAGTAGGACTTTGTAGAGGCTGATCTTGTACACAGACACCTGAGCTTCCTTACTGGATGCTTGATGGAGATCTTGACTCTCCAGGAGATGAGCTGATGCCCTGAGGCCCTTGCATGTGGTTTTAACTTGGCTAGAAGTTGTACTGCTCCTCCTGTTTAAATGAGTATGGGTGAATAACTTTAAAATATTTAACATATAGGATCATTCCTAATATCTAGAGGTGCTGAAGGCTTTGGTCTTAAAGATCCAGCATGCAGATTATGTGCATTTTGTGGCTGATCTGTGTGTATCTATATGCGCATATATATACACATACATACATATATACATATATATAACATACATATATACATACATATATATGTGTTTGTGTGTGTGTGTGTCTATGTGTGTACGTGTGTATATATAGATGTATATATATAACACACTTTTGAGAAGCTCCTGTCTGGTCCTTTGAGCTGAAAGCCCATTGGAGCTTAAAAATTATAAGCTTTGCTCTCTGAATTTACCCTCTGATTTACTTTCATCCAAAAGGAGTTCAATTTTATTCTGAGACCACCTGCTGTGCAGATCAAAATACTCTTAGTAGAGACTATTGCAAAATTGTTTTCAGAAATGTGTCACTCATCCAAAGTAAAATCCTAATGTAGGCACTCTCTTCTTTTCTTAATGATTGTGTAGCTTTGAAAATGAGCATGGTTAGAATAAAACTGCTTTCTTTTCCTTATAAATTACAATGTCTTATTTTGGAGTCCGCCACAACTCCTGAGTCTGTTTCGCTAAGCATGTACATCATGGCAGTGGAAGATTAATATTTGCTCCTACAAACTTCAGCCAGCATTTGGGATTTACTGAGGTACATGCTAACTAACCACATGTAAGAAGGTCTCTGAGTTTGGCCCACAACAGATAAACTAGACTGAGTAAAGGCAAAATTGAATTAAATAATCACTTCACATACAAGGAAATGAAAAGCATCTCTGAAAAAGTTTCTCTCAAGTCAGTTAGGAAGCCTGCAGCAAAGCTGGTGAATTCACTTAAGAATCGGATCAATTGTCCTGTTTCTGTGCAATACTGCATATTTCTGTAACTTCACAATCCCTGACAGAGCACAGAGGAACATGTTGCCATGACTTGTATCAGCGTATCAGCTGGCTAATAAACGAGGAGTCAAAAGGAGCTTCCTGTTGAAAGAGTTTCAGTAGAAGAACCCTATTTGTACTAATTACAAGCAATTTCTCCTTTGCTTTTTAAAGTCCTCACAGATGAAAAGGAGGGCATCACACAAGAATTTGAGGCTGCTACAACTAGGCTGTAGGCTGCCCATTCTTGATTATATCTTTCTGGACTTCACTGTTTGCACAGCAAATATATTTGTATAAGGAAATTACAATATAAGCCTCACTATTTTTTATTTCCAGAAAAAACACATAGCAGTACAGTGATGTAATCAGCTTATCATCTTAGCATAGTTAGCTAGCTTTACAGGGTTTAGTTTTCCTGCATATGACATGCTGTTGTCTTCAGGGTATCTCTAAATTCATCAGCTTTGGCATTAGTGCAACTAACGGATCTTAATTTTTTTTCTCTTCTAATTTTAAGTGCTACACTGTTTTCTCTCCTCACAGTCTGACATTAATCGCTTCAGGAAACACTTTGCTTTGTAGCCGGAGGCCCTCGGTCTTGCAAATGTTCAGCCAGTAGTGATCTGATAAGCTCAGTGCTGAAAGTACTTTGTGAAAAGAGATTTCATTTACATTGAGGATTGGGTAACAAACTGTCAAGATTTCTCTTCCTTTTTAATACATCATTTCTATACAACTTAGACATCAGACAGAACAAATATCCAGGCCAGGAAAGTGAAAAAATGCAATTGAATGAAACATACTACTGAACTCTTAAATTTTTTTTGGCCTGGAAAAAACAAAGGAAATTCAACATAAGTAGGTTGTCATGCTTGGCTCACACTATCCAGTTTGTACATCAAATTGTCCAAACAATGCATTAGTATGCCACTTTTTTAACTTGAAGTTCTATGTACTCGTATAATACTAGAACGAAACTCAGTTGTAATGTGATGATATCACATTAGGGGTAAAGTTTGGTTATTATTAAAAAAAAAAAAAAGAGGCAGCATAATATGAAATCTAGCACGGCTTTAATTCAGATAAAACTAAGTAGGCCTGAGGAAAAATTAAAGGGAAAACATCACAAAAGATTAAAAATCCAAGTATCATTCACCAAATACACATATAAAAATCTATGAATTTTCATGATTTTTGTTTTCAAACCTTGAAGCTGACTAAAAGGTTCAGATTTCAGGGTATGGTTACTTGTTTAAGGAATTCCAAAACAAGCCTCTGAGCTCTGGTTCTTTTAAATTAAAGAACCATTCCCTGTTTTCTTTTGTTTGGTTGGGTTTTTTCCAATTCACTTTTACATTAAGTGTATTCATTGACAGACATCTGACTAATTTCTGGACACCTGTACTGGACCAACAGAACCTGTATTGTGTATGAGTTGAAGGCTTGTTGTGTGACTCAACTTAGAGGAGTGGGGAGCTCAGAGTTATAATCCTGCCTTAGTCAGAGGTGTTCCCATGAATCCTAGTTCCATTAATTACCTAGACTAGTCTTTAAATGGGATTAATTGCTTGGGTTTGACTTGTAAAGCTTGCTGGATGTGAGAAATAATATGATGGGTTATGGGAAATGCACTACTAGTCAGTAGATTAGGATATTCATGAACATTTCTCTGGGTTACAAAGCAAATCTGATAAACGTTGACACAGCACTGTTCAGCTCCTTTTGTGCCTTAGTTTATCAATAAATGGGCTGGCTTGTTCTCACCTTTATTTTCTGCTGGAAGCCTGAAACACTGTATTTGCATATCAGTAGGAACAGCAGGAAACATATTAATTGTGGAATTCACAAGATTAAAGGTGGAAATAATAAAAATACATATATAAGGTACAAAATTAGAGGTCTATGGTGTACTTTGAAAACAAAACTGCAACTTGAGGACTGTGGAAGGGATTTAAATTTGTGGACTTCTACAAATAAATTCTGTGTTATTCTGGATTTTTTTATGGGAAATTTGTTTTGAAAGGCATTTAGATAACCAGGCCATGTCATTAAAGCAAGCATAAATCACAGTGGGCTAGTGTCTTTAGGGTGTTTAACAACCCTTATACCATGTTATCAGCTTTAACTTACTTTCCTGTACACACTCCCTATGGTGTCCTATCTTTGACTTGCATTATGGCAATTGACTGGTTGTTGTTTAATTAGTATTCACTTCCTGTTTTGACTGTACTAATGCATAAATTGTGAATTAAGAGGACCATTAACCAAACAGCATCATAAACAAGAGCATTGCATTCTTACTTAGTCTTTCTGCTGTAGGCTTCAGTGCTCATTGCAACTGAAAACTGCAAGATACAATTCAGTCCTCTGGTGATAGCAAAAGAAGTGGAACCTGTGAAATGTATGCTGAGATCTGACAGGATTGGGTGTCAGGGTGGCATTTAACTGTCCAAGTATTACTGTACTCCAAAGAAAAAGTACTGCTGGGCATAAGTTTACAAATCTTGTTCTCAGCTGGGCCAGCTGAGGGATTACTTGCTTACTGATGCTGAAAGAGCTGTGTATTGCAACGTCTTAAGAAAAGTTTTCTTCACTTGGGAAAGCAATCTCTGTGCAATTGGTTCATGATCCTGCAAAGCAGGCAGCTGGTTGATGGTGTTTCATTGAGCTTTAATGGAGGAAAGCCAGGTCTGAAGAAAATTAGTGTAGTGGTATCAAATGTTTTAATAAGATATAGACTTTCTATAAGCTTAATCTTTGTAAAAGTTCTTTTAAAAAAGAAATGTCAAAGAAAACACTCTCTTGAGTGACTTCATTTTAGTCTAAAGCCAAATAAGTCATAGTGTAAGAAGTTGCTTACTGAGGCCAAAGAGCCAAAAAGCTAAAGAATATGGAATATGCAGCTTTTTATTGATTTCTGTAAGGAAATAAAAATACATGTTCCACTAATGAAAAGAGTCCATCAGTCTTTTCTAAGCCTATTGCCTTTACAGTCATTTAGTGCTACCTCATTTAGAAGCCAGACTTGCTCTGGGTCTTATGCTCTCCTTTTGAAAGAATACAGTCTGATCAGTCTTTATTTGATTATCATTAAGCTGAAACTGGACAATGATTCTTTACCTGTGTTTGTCTCGGCATTTTACTCCTTCTGTTTCAGATATGAAAATTTATTTTTGTTTATTTCTTCTTCCAGCAATAGCAGTTAGGCTAATACACATTATTGCTACTTTTTATAAATCTTGCTGAACTTTCTTTGTAAATTATTTGGCTTAGGAATAGAAGATTATTAAAGAATGAAATTTTCAAGTTATTTTTGAAGTATTATTTAGGAACAGTATGTTTAGGTTTAACGTTTTATTTGATATGAACCAGAGAAAATGGATTTGCCACAAAGCAAATCTTGCCTATCAAAGAAGCTTTCAGTTTTCAGTGCACAGAGCATTATCACAAAACTTTGAATATTAATACCCATTTCATTGCCCTTGGGAAAGGTGCTTTGCTTAGGATTGCCATGCTATGTTTTATTTTGTGCAGTGTGTAAGAAAGACGTGACAGATTGGTTGTACAACTTCCTAATTCAGGGTCTGAGTTGAACTGTAGGTTAGATGCATTTGTATATATTTTGAAACATTAGAAACCTTTTCAGCTTGCAAGTCAATGAAACCATGAATAAATTCAGAATGCTATTGGTTACTGCAAATTTAATATCTAATTTATCAATACAACTACTTAACACCAAGAAAACCACTTCTCAATTTAGGAAGAAGTTTTTTGGCTCACACAGCCTAGCACTGTTGGAAGCTGGTGCCAATCATGTCAGCCTGTGATGCACAGATGAGACACAGGCAGCAGAAGGTTTATCTGTCTCAGGAAGGAAGATGCCAAGAATGTGGTATACTTAAAATTACTGGTCAGGAGAAAGAAATACAGTATTTGAAATAATTAGAGGAATGGATTTACTGTGAGTGTGTTTATGGAACCACACACATGTAAATTACAAGCCAGTTTGTTTTCCCTAATCTTGTAATCCCAAATTCTTCTACAGCCCAGCTCTACTTGGTTCTAGCCAAAGGCAGTGTGACTGACAACTTGCAGAATTATTCATCTTGGGCAGGATTTCAGCTGTGGTTTTACAAAGTTGGAAGATAACAGTAATCTCTGAGTTATGTTGTTACCAAATCTTGCAGCCCAAAATGTTTAGGTTCTCAGTACTGATGTTTGTAAGTATCTTTGTAAGAGAGTGATCAGGATGACTTTTTATCTTTGTACAATGCTCTTGATTTTAAGGAACTTCTGTCTTAGATAGCTTGTAGTTTCAGCATATCCTTTTGTACTATAAGGGTTGCATTTTATCTTGCCTTTTGGAATCATAGAATATCCTAAACTGGAAAAGACCCACAAGGATCACTGTTTCAGTGACCAACCATCCTCTGGGTGAAGGACCTTTTCCTACTATCCAAACCTAAACCACCCGTGATGAAGATTCATGTCATTCCCTCCGGTGCCATTACTGGTCAGCACAGAGGAGAGATCAATAGTCTGTTGGGTCCTTAACTAGCAAAAATTTCATCAGGAAAAATGTCTTATGGATACATACAAATCCCATTGCCCTTCTCAATCTATATTTCTGCAGGATAGTAGGATGCTTATTTTCCCCATGTAGCCAAGGGTCAAGAAGTAAGAGACATGGCCAAGGTCATCCATGGTGGTTGTAGGGGGTGAACCTGCATCTTCCAAAGCTTTCACCTTTACTGCTGCTTTGTATCATTATCAGTAACTCAGCTGTGTGTGAATTGGCCATGTTGGGGTTGTCGTGTAATCAAGAGAATAACTCTACCTTTTAATCTTCTGAAGCAGTCCTTTTAATCCTTTAAACCTATTCAAATTAGGCTCAATGCACAAGGTGCCAGAAACAGCTCTGGGAGTCAACAATCTACCTATGGGAACATGGGGTCCCTCTGTACAACAGTGAAATTGAAAATGGTCACTGTGAATGCTGGATTAAGATGTTTTCCTTCCTATCACCTGCCATGATGCTTGTATTTGAATTCTCAGGGTAGAAGCCAGGTACTAAGTGCTGTAATTTGTTATATGTGTGTGTATTAGGTTATATCTTAACTTTATAGAATAGCCTAAGCTGACTGTACTGTGCCTTCATTCTATTATTTGCGTTTGTCCTGGTTTTGGATGGGATGGAGTTAGCTTTCTTCCTAGTAGCTAGTACAGTTCTGCGGTTTAGATTTAGCATACTGATGTTTTAGTTGTTGTTGAGCAGGGCTTACCCTTTCCAGCTTTTCATGCTCTGCCAGAGAGGAATCTGGGAGTGCACAAGAAGTTGGAGGGGACACAGCCAGGACAGCTGGCCCCAACCAGCAAAAGGGATGTTCCATACCATATGGCATTAAGCTGAACAGTAAAACTGGAGAAATTGGCTAGTGAGAGGATACCTACTGCTTGGGGACAGTCATCCGTCAGCAGGTGGTGAGCAATTGCATTCTGCATCACTTGTTTGGCATATTCTTTTCTAATTATTATTTTTCCTTCCCTATCTGTATTATTAAACTGCCTTTATTTCAATCTATGAGTTTTACCTTTTTCCTGATTCTCTCCTCCATCCAGCTGTGGGGTAGTGAATGAAAGACTGTGTGGTGTTTAGCTGTGAACAAGATTAAACCACAACAGTACTGGTACAGGTTGCAATATGTAGTGAGTAGGCAGGATACTGTCTGGTGTTTTCAAACATCTCATCACCTGAATCACAAATATCACAGAAAGTCCTTACCCTCAATATCAAAGTAAGAGTTAGTGCAAAATGCAGAGGTGTAAAAGAGTACCTTCTTTAATGAGACCATTCAGATTTTCAGCAGTATGTTTCCAGAATGCTGGAGAGCAGCTCTATGGTATTGCTGAATGTAATTTAGGCTTCAATTAAAGGCTGGCAGGCATGGGTATTCTCTAACAGGAAATAAATACAGCTCCTTTGTTGAAAGCATCGAACTACTAGACCAAGCCATTTTCAGCAAAAACTGGTCAGGATGATGGTTTTACTTTGAAAACTGAAACAGGATGAAAAGTTTGAATTCAGGAAGAGCTTTTCCAAGGTTGCCAGGTGTTGTCTTACTGCAGAAAATGCATAAATAATGCAAATGGAAGTTTGTCCAGATTACAGGAGACAATAGTATTTTGAATTATGCCAGTCAGGCCAAGTAGAAGCAGCAAGCTTCACAGAAATTGGTTTTAATAGATCTGTGCTAATATTTGGCATTTCATAATATTGTGGGTTATAATCAAGGCAGTTTAATGCCTCTCTGACACCCAATCCCATCTGATCTCAGAAGCTGAGCAGGGTCAGCCTCAGTTAGTACTTGGATGGGAGACCTCCTGGGAATACTGGGGACTGTAGGTTCTAGTTCTGAGGACTTCACTGTCACTGTCCAAGCTCACTTGGCCGTGGCAGATGAACCTCAGGAGTTAAAGCGTGGGGCCAGTTCTGCACACGCTGTGCCTCACCTAAAAAATCCACTGCACAGGCTGGAAGGGCACACCCATGTGGGAAGAGCCCTTCCCAAAATCTTCATTCGGGAAGCTGAGCCCTACATATATAGGTTATAATCAATAGTTTGTCTGACATTTTTTGACAGTGGTTTCATGTTTCCCAGACTACATATCTTGAGAGACAAAAGCATAAAACTCTCTTGGACAGAGTAAATAAATGGGGGGAAATGTTATTTTAAAGTTTAGGGAGTGTCTGAAAATTTGGTTGTGTGAATGAGGTACCAAACTTTTGACTCTTCTATACACTGGAAGACTCTCCTTCACAAATCTGCCCAGAATATGGCTGCTGGTGTGAGAGACTCTCATCTATTTTCAGAGCAGGCATAAAGTTTGTACAGACATTGACATGATATGTATCCCTGGAGGAGATTCTTCATTTTTTATCAATCTGTAGGGGATCAGCAGTAGGCTGCTGATGACCCAGAATGCTTCACTGCTCTAAGTGTTGGATGACCAAATTCTGATTAAAAAAATCAGCTGTAACTTCTAATTGAGGTCAGTGGTGCTACACACTTGACATTGTGTGAATCTTCTCTAGTAAACAAAACTGCTGTGATTGAGAGCTCACAATTTGTGAACAAGATTTGTTAGGAATCCAGACTCCAGAGATCCCGAGTTCTTGCTGATTTGAAGATAATATTGACTACCATTTGTGAAGAATGGAGCTCGTTTCACTATCAACTCAGACATCTGAATATTCCAGTTACAAAGTTTGCCTTGATGTTGTGAAAGTCCTTATTAAATTCTTGCCTGAGGGTGGTGTGGTGTCTTCTTTAATGAGCTAAGTCAGCTCAGACTATCTAGACCAAGACTATTTTCCATAGGATGACATGCCTTGACACTTTGATCAGTATTCATAGTGTCACTCCTTTTTAAAATGGCACAGAGTTAAAATGTATTTCTATTACATCAGCGTACCATGAAGTGCATATTTTGTATTCCTTTCCACTGTCTATGTTTATGTGTCATATCATAGCCCTTGAAACTAAGAAAAAGCCTGATTTTCCAAAGGATTTGTATTGTGTTAGTCCTAAACACTACTAACACTCTCTTTACAGTATTTCCTCTTCTTACTATGACCTTGATGTTGCTCTCTGGAGTGCCATTCCCCTGGACCGGTACCCTCCCAGTTCCTCTCAGAGGGATCCAGTTGAGTACTGGTGTACATTGTCTGAAAGCTTAGCATGTGCAGATCAGCTGCCCAGAACTTGTGTGCTTATGGGCCATCTGGATGAAGCCTCTCTGGTTTGATAAGGAAAAAGTGGCTTTAATTAATTCCCTCAAGTGGTGATTTAATCAGTCTTCTATCTTAACATGAATTTTCACAGCTTTTCTTGTAGATTTTTATTTCAAAGTGTTCAGCCATATTTGACAGGTACAAGATAGATAAAATTGAAGAAGCAGTTATAGGTGAAGGAGAGATACAGACAGATTGACAATTTAAGGGTGTGAATAGTGTCACTTCCCCAGGAAGCAATAGAGCAAAGAAACTGAAAATTAGTTGTACGTGTTCCTTCAACTACTTGTAACTGCAGGCCATTAAAGTTGCATGATGGGAGTGGGATGGGCCAGTGAAGGATAAACATCCACTAAGTCAATGTTTCAACAGTAGCGAGTGCTATGAGGTCATGCCGAAGAATCGGGAAATCAAAAAGTACTACTCTGAGACCACAAGTAGTGGATGCTGGCAGAGTGATCTAGTAAATGGACTAGAGATGGACCAAGGGTTGGACTCGATGATCTCGGAGGTCTTTTCCAACCCAATCGATTCTATGATTCTATGATTCTATGGTTGAATGTTTCAAATAGTTCTTGCTTACTTTCCCTTATTTCTGTCTTTTGTGTTACTGGATAAACTTGAGAACTGTTTTTTTCTGAAGTGAAATTTAGAAAATATGACTATAGATAGACTGATGAGAAGATATATAATGTAAAAGGCACATCTGTACAGTGAGGTATATGGTTATTGTGGATTGTGGTTTAACCCCAGCTGGTAACTAAGTACCATGCACCTGCACACCCAGTTAGCCTGACACCCCAGTGGGTCATGGAGAAGAACTGGCAAAATGTAAGTCCTGCAGATTGAGATAGATTGAAGTAAAGTAAAAAGCAACAACAGCAATGTAACAAAAAGAGAAAGAGGAATAAAACCCAAGGAAAAATAAGTCATGCACAGTGCAATTGCTCATTACTGCTGTTTGATGCCCAGCCTGTCCCCAAGCAGTCATCACCCCTTCTGGCCATTTTCCCCAGTCTGGATGCTGGGTGTGATGTTTTGTGGTATAGAATATTCCCTTGGCTAGTTTGACTCACCTGTCCTGGCTGTGTAGTCTCCCACATTTAAGGTAGGCACTACTGACCAATAACTAAAACATCAGTGTGTTTTTAACATTATCCTCATACTAAATGCAAAACACAGCACTAGGAATAAAATTACGTGTGTCCCAGCCAAAACCAGGACAGTAAAGCCACTTGTTATTGTCCAGTACATGCTGGTGTATTAGTTTTGATCCCAAAAATTATACTGGTGTGTCATTATGACATTGGTTAATTATAGGCAAAATTGCGGCGTAGCGAGAGGTTTATTCCGTGCCCCGGCGGTTCAGCCCCGACATGATCCCAGGTTTTGGGCTTCGAGTCATACGCATGTGTTCTCACAGAGATAGAGTCGTATGCTCAGGTTAAGAGCAAGAACATAAGAGCTATTTATTGAGGGGGGTACACACTTATATAGGATTTTGGAGGGTACACGCGACTGAGGGCGGCTTGGGATAGGCTGGAGGGGTTTGTTCACGAGGTGGAGGAGTTCTCCCATTGGCTGGAGGGCACAGAGCACGAGCTGTTCACATGGCAGACACCAGACTCAGGCGCCAATGAGTCTGGCCCACTTTGATTGCTCTGGGGTTGTTTTCCACCTTTTAGGCTGCCCCAAGGTC
>JAWWEV010000095.1:47217213-47237771 GCA_035583235.1 Hafferia zeledoni | reverse complement strand
TGGCCCACTTTGATTGCTCTGGGGTTGTTTTCCACCTTTTAGGCTGCCCCAAGGTCACTCTGACCTTGTCAGCCTGTCAGCCTAACGTGGCGAGTGCAAATGCAGGGGTCGGGCCAAGCCTCTCCCTACAGTTAATTCCTGTGGCCCTCCAGGCTAGTGCAGCCAGTCCGAGTGTTTGGGTGTCATCCTCCATGGCATGCTCCAGACCAGGGAAATTCTCCACCATCCTGGAGATTCAGAGTCACCCTCAATAAAGCACTTGGAATCTGCTTCACCGAAAGACTCTGCCTAACCCTGAAGGTGCTTGAATGTCAGACTTGACTGAGAAGCCAAAATATAATGAGACCTGAAGCACAAAGGCTTGTGGCTTCTGCAGCTGCTCCTTTTCTCTAGTTTCTGGGTCAGTCTTTCCCCAATGTGATAATTTTGTGCAACAGATTCAATGCCTGACCTGGCCTGAATTTCGTCTACCTATGTCTACCTATTGGGCTGAAATGCAGCAAGTCAAACTTGAAATCAGTGCAACTGTCAGCTGAAAATACAGGGGTTCACACTTAACCTCGGCAGCCTGGTCCTGCCTGTATGTGGAATGTGCATCTGCTGCCAGACAACAAAAATTTTGGTCACAACAGCCCACCTATGTCCATACCAGAGAGGTTCCTGATGACTTCAACTAGCTTTCCAGACATCTAATGGCTGCTCACAGTGAAATATACTCTGAAGATCCTTTTCTTTTCTTAATAACAAAGATATTAAGCTATTAGAGAGCATCCAAAGGAGAGAGATGAAGATGGTGAAGGACCTAAAGGGGAAGCCATATGAAGAGCAGCCCAGGTCACTTGCTTTGTTCAGCCTTGAGAAGAGAAGGCTGAGGGGAGACCTCATCAGAGTCTACAACCATCTCATGAGGGGAAGCAAAGAGGCAGGTTTCTCTTCTCTTTGGTGGCCAGTGACAAGACTCAATGGAATTGCATGAAGTTGTGTCAAGGGGAGGATTTGGTTGGACATTAGGAAATGGTTTTCCATACAGAGTGTGGATCAGTGCTGGGACAGCCTCCCCAGGGAAGTGGTCACAGCACCAAGCCTGTCTGAGTTCAAGAAGTGTTTGAACAATGCTCTCAGGTACATAGTGTAATTTTTGTCGTTGTCCTGTGCAAGGCCAGGACTCAATGACTAGCACATCTGACTAGGTCTAACAGTGAAAAAACAACCACAATATACCTCTTCCTTTCCTGCCCCAAAAATACCATCTTGTAAACCTAGAAGACCAGGAGATTTGATATCAAGATACCATTGTGTGGCTATTTACCTGAAGTAGATGGGGAAGCATAATTACTTCTAAAGTTAACTATTTAACATTATCTAGTAAAAAGCAAATTATTCTTTTTTTTTTTTTTTTTCATTTGTGAGACTTTGTCTCAGTGGCAGTTTGTGTGAATTTCAGAATAACATAACACTCTTGAGCTATAAGCAATGTCCAGAATAGCAAAGAATTGCATCACACAGCTGAAAAAAAAAAAAAAAGATCCATGAGAACCACATGATGTTACAGGCAAAACTGATGACAGGTCACAGATGACAGCCAACTCCAAAAAACGCCATGCTATCCTTGTGCACCAGCAACCACCATGACAGAACTAAGCTTTACACTGCTGGTCTTTATACAGCATAGTTGCTGTGAGACAAAGACTAGTGGGGAGGAAGGCAACCAGGAACCCAGTGGGCTGTCAGCCTGGTATGCTTATGAGCTGCTGAGGATGGTGAACAGGTCTGGGGAAATGCTGTGAGTGAAACATTTCAGAGAAGCTGAAAGCCCTTCTCTAATTCATTAATTCACATTGCTATGCCTTCTGTTCCCTTAAGGCAACAGACAGTGCCACACACTTCTCTGAAGTTAGTAAAATGTAAGATCTTTTAAATATTAATATTTCTTGGAACTTCTGGGTAGGTTTACCACCTGCTACCTCATATAGCAGCTGTCTAAAGCAGTTTCAGTCACTTGCTTTTTCTATTTTAAAGTCTTCATTTTGCTGAAGTCATCATCATAGGCTGGTAAGACTTTAAGGGACTAAAAATTATGCAGCTTTCCCACTGCAAGTGTTCTGAGCCCTAGGCTGTACTAGTGGATGTAGTTCATATGTTATTGGTGCAGCTTTAAACTGAACAGTTAAGCTCAGTAAATCCACACAAGAGTACTGGAGTCCTAGGTAGTGTTGGCACACCTAATCTGCTTCTTTCTATCTGTTTCTACCTGTTTTCCTCATAGTGGGTTCTTGTTGGTTTGTGGGTTTGTTTTTTGTTTTTTGTTTTTTGGTTTTTTGTTCCCACACAAACAAGGGAGTCTGGTTGCTCCCAAATGGCAGAGAAGTTGGACACTAGCAAAGGGCAAGGTGACCACACCTTGTACCTGGGGCTGTACAAGATGTGGTCAACAGCTGCATATATACAAGTTTGTATAGTTCAGTTTTGTGACGATTTGCCCACTTGCATTATCTTCCTTTGAGTTAATTCCTATAAAACAATGCCATGTGGGCATCACTTCTGAAAGAGTTCAGTTAGAAATTAAATACAAGCGGTTCATTCTATTAATGAAGTCAAACCCAAGGTGTTTATTAAACAGCTACCTGACCCTCATGTATCAGCTTCTAGGTATAGCTGAAAGAAATTTTCTTAAGACATAATTTCAGTCTATCTTTGGTGGTGGCATCACTGTGAACCTACAATTTGGAACATAGATTGTAGCTGCTGTATCTCCTCCCAGAAACACTGTCCAGTTATTTCAACTATTATTTCATGTACATACCTTGTCTTAATTGTTATTAGCCTATTAATGGTGAGAACTATGTAAGCATGATCCAAACCTGGAATAAACCGGTATAATGAACTAAATAACATTGTCTAAAATGCAGAGGTACTAGTTTGTTTGTTGCTTCTGAGGTATTTCCTAGTATATGAAGTAATTTATTGTTGCACACACAGCTATCATTTTAAAATGACACCCTTGCTTCTTAAAAATCATATGAAGAGAGAAGATTTCTTGAGCGTAAGCTTTTGACTTGCTGAAGATACTATTAGAAGAGCTGAGGTTTAAAGAGAAGTCCCCAGGCTTTTGCTCTTAAAAGAGACCAGGTGGCTGCATGGTTATGGACAATAGCACTGAAAATTGTGAGTGTGCAGCACAGCACAGCTTTGAAATGCTGAGGGAAGTCCGGAGAGACTCAGCAATGCCTACCTTGCCTTTCATGTCACAGTGACTTACCACCAGCACTAACTGTGCGTTTCTGGTTAAAAACAGGCTTCCCTTCATACTGAAAGGTATAAATGTAAAACCACTTATGGAAAGATGAATAATTTTTTTTTTCTTTGAGTTTATCAAAGATTTAAAAATAAAAATTGTGCTTTCAGTTGACAGTTTCCAGCTCAAGTGAAAAAAGTAGAGAAGAGAGACAATGTAAGTTTTAGTGTATTCTTTTTAACAACAATAACAAAATTACTTCAAAACTCTGAAATGTCAATCACAGTTTAATGATTTAGTAGACTATGACTCCTGAGATATTTAGGTTCAGAATCAACTCTTGATTGTAGTGGGATGTTCAGAGACTTAGGTCTTGGCTGTGTATCTGTTGTATACATAAAATATAAATACATATCTTTTATTCCTTTAGAAACTGCCATAGGAATTTTTTGCTTTTTGATACATTTTTTGGTGTCATATAATGATAGAATAGTTTGTGTGGGAAGGGACCTTTAAACCTCATCCAGTCCAACCCCTCTGCAATGAGCATCTTCCACTAGATCAGGTTGTGCAGAGCCCCATCCAACCTGACCTTGAAGGTTTCAGGGATGGGGCATCTACCACCTCTCTGGGCAACCTGTTGAAGTGTTTCCCCACCCTCATTTAATAATTTACCACCCTCATGTCTTTTGCCATTGGAAGAAAAAAAAATGTAATCTTGGACAGCCAGTTACATGGGGAATATAATCTATTAAACTATATTGTATTTTGATTTGATGTCTTCAAGATACACTTTGAATTCTCTGTTCTTTCCATCACTTTTGACCTTAAAGATCTTCAGAGGCAATAGCACACATTCTTTACCAAATGCATTCTAGAATACCAGAAACAGCTAGACAAGTCAAAAGCAACTCTTGCACCTTGGGTGTTCTTGAAGCTAACTGATGCCCAGGACAGATTAAATTATATCTCCTTTTCATTGGCAATTACCTAAATGTGTAGTACCCATTTAAAGGTTATCTCTGCTGGAATGATAGAGAGAGTCTATTTTGAGTTGGATTTAGGTGACATTTTCTCTTTACTGGTTAATGCAGATGGCATAGCTAACAAGTCTCTACACCCTGGCTTTATAAAATATCCTGTGATGATGCAGATTAATGAGATGGATGCATTGGCTTTCCCTTGGCCTTGAGGTAATGTAAAGCAGTAGGTTGCAAAGAGCTGTCAGAAAGTTTAACAATAAGGAGAACAACCCTATAGAAGTCTAGTGCAGTTTGTAATAGGCAAGAAAGGCAAAGTATTCTTCTAGTATTGCCTAAAGGGTAATTCAAGAGATTAAGAAAAAAAAAAAAAATTCTACTCTTCCTGTGAGGTGTCAAACAACATCACTGCTTATGGCCTTGTAGAATAGTACTTCAAATTTTGTTTTCATCAGTTTGTTTCATCTATAAACATATGAAAGCTAACTGAGCAAAATAATCATAAGGAATATTATGTGCATTTTCTTTGCATAGTTGAATCATATTTTTGTGCCCAGATAATAATAGTATTCAAACAGCAGTAAAGTTATTAAGAAATTCAATGCTAGGATTTTTCTGCTGCATCTCTGCAAAGCATTAATTGATTAGCTAATCTAAGATGGTAGGAACTCAAAAGCAAGATTAGTTGCATTACTGATTGAAATTTTCCTACTTAGATCTTTTATTAGATTTATTTTTCTTGGGAAAAAACCTTCTATATGAAAGGGAAACAAACTGAAAGCTGAGGTTTGCAAAACTGAGGACTTTTAAACTTTTCTCTTTTTTCCATCAAAAGAGGTCCATTGCTTTGGAAACTGACTGGCTGGGGTCATCGATGCTTTCTGCAAAAGAGAGAATTCAGATAAAGCTGAAATAGAAAAAATATACAGTGGACTTCTGCAATGTCATGCAATGTGGGTTTTACACAGACTTGAGAAGAAGAGAGTATTTCCAGGTGCCTGGATGCATCTTTATGTTAAGGTTTTTTTATCCAAAATTATGACAGAATGAAACCCAGCATTCACCCTGGTGCATCAGTATGTGTCAGGGTGCATGCATCAGACCCAGCATATATCAAGGTGCAGCTTCATCCTGCTCCTCCAGCACTGCAGTTTCTACAGGAGTTTATGGAAGTGCCTCTGGCTGGAATCTAGTTGCTCCAAAAGGGGACCGTCTCTGGACAGTCAACGAAGCAGAGTGCTATAATGTGCAGTGGTCTCTAGGCAGAGAGCATAGCTGCAAGCTGAGTCTCTGATGTGGAAGGCAGAATGAAGTCCCCTCTTAACACAACTGGAAGAAGCCACCACTGCAATTGCTTGTGGAACAGGACTGGTAAGGCAGAGATGTCTGAGGCTGCTGATTTTGTAAGTATATTTATGAAGAAGATCCAGAAAAAGCAGACTCAGAATGACAATTAGAAGGCATTCTCCAGCTGTGCTCCAAGAAAGAATATTAAAAATGTTTACAGAGAATTATTAATGTTGAGAAAAAAATCCCAGCAGCAAAAATAGGTGTGGGTTAAACAGTAGATATAGCAAAGTGGGCTGTTACCACCAGATCATTAACAGCCCACAGTGATGCTGAGGACACTTTAATAAACCCATTCAGTGAGGATTACTGCTATTAGGCATAATACTCAGTGCTTTATATGAATATTGGGGGCTATATCCAGCAGCAACAATCTTTGCTGGAGCTATTTAATGTCTGCTGATACAAATGACATTTTTCTTTGATTATAGCATAGTGGTGGTTTGGTACTTGTATTTTCATTGTTATAAAAATCCAAAACTAACCAATGAAACACTGCAAATCACTGTTACAGAAAAGATAGGCAAACATCTAAAGTTGGAAAATATTTGAAATGTGGCAGAAGATTGCAAAGTTAGGGTCTAAAAAAGTTTATTTTTATTCTATTGACTTGCCTCTGTCTGCATAGAATCATATCAATGGATTTCTGCACAAAATCTTTCCTGCTTTTCTGTGAGACGCAACACAAGAAAGTGGGCTGAATTGTTCATCTTCTTACAGGCTCTCTGCAGACATACTCTCAATCTAGTGCTTGGGGTCCAGTGCAAAGTGTCCTGAGGTCTGCAACTCCACTAATACCATGGGGAACATCTTCAAATGATAGAGCAGATTATTTCTGTAAATAAATCTATCCTTGAGATGTAGGTTGTTATAAAAACTGCTCTACTGGTCTAATGTAATATGGAAGGGCTCAGTTATGTTACAGAGAACTCTTGCTGCTGACCTAATAAAAGGAAAGTACTTTCTTTCCTTTCAAAGATATCAATTCTGAATCTAAAGCTGTGTTGGAGTGGCAGTTAGGAGGGACTGTATTTAATATGGGGCCAGTGAAGCTTATAAAATAATGAACACATAATACAGTTTTTGCAGAGTAGATTTATACATTAAGAGGAATTCTCTCTGATCAGAACAAAAGCACATTAGTGCACATAGAAGTGAAAATTAAAGTAATGTCCTAGTTTAGCAGGTGGGACCAGTTTATCACTGTGTGGATGATCAATGCTATGTATTCCACAGCCTCTGTTAATTTCCCAAGAACTGTTAACAATGGACCATTTGCAGCAGCTGCCCAGGGCATACTCGACTCCTCAGGGTGTGATAGGAGGACCAGAACCTCAACAGCAGAAGGCCACCACTCTCGATCAGACTGCGAACACCACTCTTCACCAGACTGCAAGCATCATCTGCACCAACAGGTTTTTTACCTCCTTTTGCTTTGGACTCAGGGGAACCACATGGGGCTCAGCGCAGGGGCTAACAAAACCCTTTTGTGTTTGTGCCCCAGGGCACTGGGTTACACTTCTGGGTTTTGTGGGTTAAAAGCAATTTCTCTTTGTGTCATTGTATTTATTGTAATATTATTTATTAAATTGTAACTCGGATTTATTATCTCTCCTGAGCTGGGTTCATTTCTCCTGCTGGTTTACCTTTAAACCAGCACAAGTAAGTATGGGACAAAGGAGAGGGAAAAACAGGGAATGATTTGAGCTCTCCTTCCCATGGTGTGCCTCTGTAACTATGACAGGCATCATGTTCCAGTGTTAAGCCTTTGTCTAGCAAAGCTTCGACACAAGAAGAACTTTCCAGATGAGACGTGAAGAGGGAACAAAATGGCTTTATATTTCATTTATATTAATTTATATTTCACAAGTCTTTCTGCATGATCCCTTTTTCAATAAATCTGTACAGAGCCAACAAATAGCAGGAAATATTGGCCTCTGGCATTTTGCATTAATAGTGAGAATCTGACTTTTGCTTAAAGAAAATATGCAAACATGTCAATGCAAAACAGTAACTAAAACTAAGCAGGCACTGTTCTGTATCCAGAGGACTGCCTTGCAGTTACAGGCATTGTTAATTTTCAGTTTCACTGAACTTAGCTCTACTGGCACTGTGAATTATACTTACTGATTTCAAAACCAGCCAAGTTAAGGAAGTGGTCTGGAAATCCCATCTCTGTCTCTGATAGAAGGCTAGTTCTGGCTTGGATAGAGAGAACTTTTCCTTTCTGAGCCCTGTCAGAAAGATGAGAGCCCTGCCACTACATCCCCTGGTGCCCTGACCACCCTGGACTTCAACATGGCAACTGATGGTGCTCCCTGAAAGAGTCATTGCAGATTTAAACCAGATGTCTGAAAGTCTTCACAGTACAATTACTATACTGAAGTCCATTAAAGCTGGAATTTTATCTCATGTGGAGAAGCAGGGGCATGTGGTTGGACTACATTAGGACACAAGCATGTCCATGAAATGACTATGGGAACTAGACATCACATCAAGTTGTTATTCATTTATGACAGTTTCAGTTGGAAATGCAGCTTGTCTTCAGTACCGTCTCACTGACACACTGTAAAGTCTCCCAGCATGCCTTTGTCCTGCAAGTAATCATTCTCCAGCAACATCCTGCTTCTAGAAATGAAGTGCATGTGCTCTGAGATACATTAGCTACCACAAGATTTGGTGTCTGTAGCTTGTAAGTATGTCCTGCTTACACAGGAGCTTGTTTTTGTGTGAAATGCTGATGTAAATGTAGCTTGTTTTGTCTCATGACTGTATTTTTCCATGCCTGTCATCACATACTGTTGCTGTGACCCCTGCAGCAAATGTTTTGCTCCTCTTCATATGCATTCTCTTTTGGAAAGACTGAGGGATGTGGCTGTGTATGGAGCCAATTTTAGGTACTTTGGTGGAGACTATACACCTGAAATAATAACAAACAGATAGCCATGCCATTAAATAAAAAACAGGAAAAAAAGCATTTTAAATGCATTTAGCTGTTATGGGTTTAGCCAAGTAGGCCAAAAATTTAGGCTTTAGAGTTCAGACTAGGCCTGGAATTGTCAGCTGACTTGACCTGGGCTGGGCTACCTAACAGCTGACTTCTTCTAGCCATTAATGTTGTATTCCACGCCATGTTACAACATCATCTCAGAAGGGGTAAGAGCCGGTGTGTGGGTGTGGCTTGGTCAGTTCCATCATGGCTGAAGTAGGAGGAGAACGTCTTGCAGCTTTTCTACTGTGCTAGGCCCTGCTCCAGTTGCTGCTACTTGCTTTTTGTTTGAGTTTCAGGGAAGTAGAAACATTTTGTTGTTACTCTTTCTCTCTCTTTCTTTTAGAGTACTTATAGACTTTGTATTATCTGGGGAGTGGGAGGTTATTTCTTGTTTTATATATATATATAACTTGAGTAAGTGTGTGTTATAATGTAGTTTTAATTTTCTCTTTTCTGTATGAATAAATATAGTTAGTTTCAGCATAAAACTAGTTTGGAAGTTTTTTTTTCCTCTCCCCCTTCTTCCCTTTTCACTCTGTCTTGTACAGTTGGTTTTTTGCCAGCTCAACCCAAGGCATTAGCTTATTTTGTTTTAGAATTTATCTGGGCTGCTGACAGATCCCTTCTGCCTTGTTTTCTGTGTTGTCTGACATGATATGGTATAACCTGTTGACTATACTTACAGCTTCATGTTTCAAAGTGTACTTAAATTTAAAATAATGAAGTGTTATAATCAATCAAAGCTCATTATAGCTTGTTTTTCTGTTTGTTAGACAAAAAATAGCTGATTTGTTGAAGTGTAGTGGTCTCTTGTAACAGTGTTCCTCTTGTAACACAAAAAAAGGTCAGTAGTCATGAGAAGACACTATCATGCAACTTTCATTTGCATGTTCAAGGAATTATCTGTTAAATACCTACTACAGGTTGCTTATGAGAAGTACATTGGAACAGCTTTATTATTTTAATCAAAACATACAAAATATGTCTGACTTACTAGAGTCAACACAAGTCCATGGCTTATTACCAGTGAAACACCTCAGTTACTTAGGGAACATTTTGCAGCAGGTTAATATCAAAAGCCAGGAATCACTTGACTAATTTATTGAATACCTTCTAACCTCTCCTGTCTTTGCCTGAAAAGTTATTGTCAATTATTTGTCAAAAGCAGGTATCTGAATTTCTCTAGTGTTTTTGCTGGGGTTATGGCAGTCAGGCCCTGACAGAGCAGTACCCCAAATCACCAGGTAGTTTGGGCTGTGATTGCCAGGTAGATATGCTGGAAGCTCAGCAAGCCACAGCATTATATGAAGTCACAGGTGTCAAAAATTGCTGCTCCTTATCTGTCTAGGAGTCATTATACACTGAATGAATGTCTCTGTCTGCTACCAGAGAGGACATAAATGAAACTGCTTGAAAAAATGTGAAGGGAAGGTATAGCACCTTGGGACACATGGCAAAGCCTATTAAAGATCAGGTGCGTAACTCCCCTCTTGCCCAGTGAGGATGGTTAGCCAATCTGACATGACAACCAACCTGCCACAACTGCTGACACACTTCAGTGTGACTGGAGGTGGTGTGGTGCCTGTCATGCCACCACTCTGGCACTATAGTGCCCATTAAAATACACACCGTGTGGAGTTGGCCCCTGCACTGTGGCTACCCTACTACCCAATTCAGTTAGAAAAGATGGAGGGAGGTTTAGTCACACAGTGAAAAGTCCTGCCCATGCATATTAAATGGGAAGCCTGCTGTCTTTCACTGTATCTCACACTGAAAAATCCTGTGCTTGGTGAAATAAGTGGAAGTTTGGCATTGATATCAAAGAGCAAAGGCAAAAAATTAATTGCAAAAGAAAAGGAAAAACAAAAAAGAAGAAGATTGTTTTGGAACAGGCCTGGAAAAAAGAATAGTCTTTGGCTACACTGGAAAAGGTGGTTGTGAATCATATTTACCCTTTGTTCCTGCTGGTCCAGGACAGATTAGACTTTGAAATAAATAAAATAAATTCTAAGGTAGCTCTTGGATTCATCCCAGCTGTACATGGCCTCAATCACAGAACTTTGGATGTTTGAGTCTTTTCACCAGGCTCAGAACACCACGTTTCCAGTGAACCGAGGATGCCTTATTCCTGTTTCTGTCTTTGGAGAAGCAAAACTCCTTTGTGGTGGTAATGACTGGGTCTTTTGAGGGAGAAGGCTGAGTGCTGAGATAGGGGATGAAGTAGAAGGGACTATCACTGAAGAGGGGGAATGAAGTCAGTGAGAACAGTGGGATAGTGATATCTTCAGTCTTTCTCTCAGCAAGCCTTCCTGTATTTGAGCTAATGCTAAAATGCATAACTTCCAGACTCTTTCCACTCCTCTCTCTTTAACTAAATCTTTTCTGCATCCCTCTCTGCTTGCTACAACTGCAACCTGCTCACTCTCCTGGGACCTGCAAATAGATGTCATGTGATGGGTCCAGGACTCAAAGAGAGACACTTATGATTTCTCCTGTAACTTGTGTGCAGGGGCATCTCACTTTTTGCCTGAAATCCTGCAGTGGTGCTCTTCACCCGCTGTCCTCCAGTCCCAGCATATATGGCTGTCAAGAGTACTTGTAGGGGCAGAATATTCATCAGGTTTCCATCTGTCAGCGACTGGGATGCCCTGTATGCTCTGACCAGTGCTTCTTGTGTTTCCTCCTCAAGTAGATCCTACACGTTTTTCTGTGTTTGGCTTTGTGAGTGTGTGTGTGTGTGTGTGTGTGTGTGTGTGTGTGTGTGTGTGTGTGTGTGTGTGCATGTATACACATACACATTACCTTGACAGTGGAGCACAGCCTCGGGGTCAATATACAGATGAAAAGTTTGATGGATTTTCTGCACCATTTTCATTGCTCTTTAGTGTTGCCAGTGACATATCACAGATAACATTGCAGGTCAGACAGGGGATCTCACTGCCTTTCCATTGCTAGAGATGAGGAGTTATTCTTCCAGAGTCAGAAAGACTTTTATTATCCACAGGATGGATTTGCTGAGGCAGCTTGAAAACCTCATATGTAAGGGACCTGTGGAAAACCTTGGAGCTCAAAATTCTGAATCTGAACTTGCCATATCTGCTGAGGCTGGAGTGTGAAAACTCCAGCAATATCTTTTCCACTCAGAATGGAAATTTCAGTATGGAAGGAAGTGGTGTTTCACACATGTACCCAGGCTATCCTGAGGCAGAGATATGTTTTCAAACAAAACTGTGATCATAAACCAGTTAAACAAATATAGGCAAGGCATAGAACTCAGAAGCACATTAAGCATACTACCTGTAGAAACTATATGCTGGGGGTTTTTTTAAAGCATTGTAGTTACAGACATGCAAAAATTACTCTTTTTATTATTTTTTTTACTTTCCACAAAGCATACAAAAGGTACAAAGGGAAGGATTATGTGTTATCGTAAGTTTGTGATGTTCCAGTCAATGAGCATGGACATATTAGGGCAATGGGGAAACTTCGTCATACTTTATATTGCTCAATCTTCATTTGCAAAGGCACTTACTCAGTCTCAAAGACATTATACTGAGTCTGGAATTTATGTAGGAGAGAAACCCAGGGTCCTTTATTTGCTAAGCTTATGCTGATAAATTAACAGAGCCAACGATAACCTCAAGGAACTCTATTTTCAACAGAAATAAAAATGTATGAAAAGCTTATAAAATATGTGAAACAGCTTAAAGCAAAAGTGAGCAAGGCCGGCCTGGGCCCAGCATTAGTGTCTAATTATCAGATGCATTGCTGGCTTTAGTGTAGGTGATGAAGTGGGAAGGAAAAGAAGAGAAACACACTGAACAGGGAAGGGATAAAAGGAGAACAAGGTGTGAAGGAGTGCTGGATGTGCAATGTATGCCTTGTGACACAGTTTTAGTGAGAAAGAGAGAGGAGAGACCAGTGCTTGCAGACCTTCACTGCTGCTGATGAAGAAGCATCAGCCAGAAACCCAGCCAGTGGTACCAAGCACGTGCTCACACCCTGTGCTGGCCAGCCTGTGACACTGATGTCATGATGTCCTGCAGGTGGCAGGGAGAGAGGATGATGGAACAAAGCAATCATTCATTCCATGCCCTTCAGAGATATTCTCACAGTCTCAACTGAATGTATGAATCAAAAGAGCATATACACTGTATTTTCTGTCTCAAAATTCAGATTTTGTGTTTCCAAAACACTTCTCTGGCACTCTGTAGAGTTAAAACATCAAACATTTGCTAAATTGAGGTGAAATTCCAAGCTCCAGACTGACATTCAAGGGAGGTAGGTGCAGGTATGGATAGGAAAGGAGTGCTGTAGATACTGGAGAGCAAATGCTATGTCTAGGGAAAATCTGCTCTGCTTTTGATCTACTTTCTGTCATAACAGCCTTATGTCGTGATATAATGAACCCTGAATGGCCCTGGTTTTAAAACAAGCAAATCTGAAATACCAACAATATCAACACTTGGAAAAAGCTTTTTAAAACTTCGTTAGGCTTCTATGTCCTTATTTGTGTAACCAGTTTCCTCAATAACCAGTTTCCAGATAGAAATAAATGTATTGGGGAAAATAATTTTCAGTATCTAGAAAGTTTTATTGCCTGTAGAAATTACTATTTCCGTGGAGAAGAGTGGATCCAGTTAATGAGATGTTCCCACAAGTGCAAACACATTACATATGTTTCTTCTGTCCTTAAATAGTATTTTATTGAGTTCAAATATGCACTTTCCCCCCTTTCTTTACACTACAGAAGAAACACACTAAGATTGAAATAGGACATATGCAGCTAAGGAAATTAGATTCCTATTTCAGATGCTTCCATAAAACTCTAGTGTCCATAAATTAATCATCTGCTTAGATGGACAAATGAGATTCTATAAAGCAGATATCTAGCATGCAAAGAAAAGTACTACCAGTGTTTAGGAAAGATGGAAAGCATAGTTTTACTAATCAAATATGGTGACTGAAATTCTTGCACATATAACTCCAAATTGTAAAACTGCTTTAACTCTATTTCAGCCTTATTGCTGGAAGTGATCTAATGTTTCACTTCATCCACACTCTCCAAATTTTTTAACCAAAAGTAACAATTTTAGACTTGGAACAGAGAAAATATATGTTGGATTAATATGTATATAGTTTCAGAATATTCTATCGAGTTACTTGACTTTTTCTTTGTATTTGCACCCTTCTCTCTTTCCTGTTGCTTTTTTCCTTCATTACCTCTTCAATATGAGATCTCCACCTTGCTCTTTTACAGTACCTGGAAAGGATTTCCTGTTTGTACATGTCTCTAACTCTCTTGTAAGTCCCTGAATTGGGCTGATTCCTGTGGTGGCAAGATAAAATAGGCACAAAGAGTTGTTAAGAGCATTCCAACTGAATCAGAGAAAGTCACTGAAGGCATGTAAGGAAGATAAGAGGGTTGTATCCTCTGGGGTTTCATGCTCTGGTTGGTTGGTTTCTGGTATTTTTTTTCTTTTTATACCTTAAAATGTTTTAAAAATTTCTCAAGTTAAATGATGTTCCTTTAGCTAAAAAGCAAGACTGTGACAGAAGCCTGGCTTCTGGTAATGATGCTCTTGCAAATCTCTGCAGCTTTGAAAGCATGGTTTAAAGACCTTTATCTCTTTTTTAGTTTCTTAGGAATTTCACCTCAGCAAAGGAAATCATAACTAGGTTACGTTTCTCATTTTGTAAAATAGCTTGATGCCTATAAATATAGTGCTGAACTTGAAAAAGGAGGAAAAGGAGCTGATATGAATTGATTGCCAAATACGGTTCTTGGCTGTAGATACACCCACACTCCAATATTTGAAGACTTGTCACTTCTTGAAGTGTTATAGAGCAGAGGTCCTGGTATTTCTCATTACTGTCCTTGACTGCAGAAGATTTTTATAAATTTGTCACCTTATCTTGAATGATACTTTAAATATAGTTTTTTACAGTTTCTTCTGTGGCTTCCAAGATACTTTAAATATAGTTTTTTACAGTTTCTTCTGTGGCTTCCAAGTCACTTGTGTATGGAGAAGGCCAGGCACACTGTTCTGTTTAGAGTGCAAAGAGTTCTAGTTGTTGCATATTTGCAGAAAGACAGTATCAGCATAGATGGCATGACAGTCTATACAAAATTTCGTAGTTCCTGACAACTCCATTTTCTTCTGTTATCTGTGTCCTCAGTCTTTCTGGAAATTATGGTGCATCAGCAGTTCTCTTTTATTACCCAAAGCTAAATCAATTTAGAGTGATATTTGATATGGCAGCAATTTCTTGATTTTCCACAGAAAACATAGAGTACTTAACACTCAATAAAAGAAGTTGTACATTGTGGACTTACAATTACTAGTATGTACATATTTAGTACCAGAAAATAACTTCCATATTTCTGAGCCTTGAAATCTTTTCCCCAAATTACTCTGATCCTTTAGAATGGGTTTTTAGAAAAAACAAACAAGCAAAACCAAAAATACCCACCCCAAAGCCAAACAGAAAAAATCCCCAAACCACAAGTCCACAAGAAAACCAAATCAAACCAAAACCAAATCAAACCCAAAACTCCCAGTCAAATTCTATCTGTTTTATCCTAGGAGAATTAAAAACCCACAGAACCATGTTTAAACCTTTCAGTGAACTGTCAAAATCCTCGGGACTCCTTGCAAAATCCTGGAGGAGCAACCTCTGCTCTGCTGTTTCCAGCCAATGGCACCACCTCCTTAGCCACAGGCTTATCACATCATTTGGCACCATGGATCTTCTACATGGGTCATGAGAAAATCTGCTTTGGTGGGTAGGTCAGAAAGAAATATAGCAGTATCTGTGGTCAGTGTACTTTTACTGGGGTATGTAGGCCATTGTTTATTCAATATGCAAGTGTTTGCAGCATGGGGAGTTAGAAATGCATTTCATGGTTAAGTCCTATGTATAATGACTCAAAATCTTGTATATCTTTTGCAGGGATTAAGTCTGGAGTAGGTCAGGATTTGTATGCATTCAAATCAGAGGGAGATTTTGTCACTGGTTTCAGTGGGGCCACTTCAAGCAAGCTGTAAGATGGGATCTACAATGCTGTTTCAAGTATTCCCAAGCTCTCTTCTAAAGGATATCTGCATTTGTTTAATCTCTGTGGTTTTGTAATATTCACATTACACCTAACCTTCTTGTCAAGTGATCATATTTTCCAGTTATGGGGCAGTAAGCTAGAAAGCTTGTCTGCTATTTCTCTTCATTTATTTAAAAACAGTACAAAGCACTCACTGGCATAATGTTCTTTGACTGTTTACAGACAAATACTTTATAACCATTTCTCCATTTGTTTCTGTTTATTGGATGCTTTTATTTAATCTTTCAATGTCAGAATGTTGAAAACATCCTGAAATGCAACACTGATGGTGGACTCCAGTACTTAAAAAAAATATGGATGACAGATCCTCTGAGTTTATACATCAGCATAACTCCACTGACTTTCAGTACCTGAACAGATGACTCAAGAAGACAAACTTAATGTTTTGGGATTTGGGTTGGCTTTTTTTCATTTTCTAGTTATGTAACACAGTGAAACATAAAAGAAAGAAGTATGCATTTCTGACTCATTTTTCCAATTGATTGATCTTTTTCTCTTTACTCTGTGATTTTCTTACAGCTCGTAGTCATAATGTGTAAACTATTGACTTTTAAGTCCTGTAAATTTTTGTTAGACCAGCCTACCTAAGTTATTTCAAAGCTCACTGTATCCACATGAAATGAGGATAAACTACAGTCCCTCCTTGCACTTTATTTACACGTTTTTTATCTGCTTTCAACTACAGCTGATAACACATCTTTATGATAGAAGTGGAATGTAGTAGCACATATGTACCATCAGCCTCAATCTGTTGATGGAATACATACCATGTACTGGAACATTTGCAGATGTGACTCACTTGCCTGTTTCCATGGGTAATTGGGCTATCCTAAAGGTGCTTGCTTCTCTTAGCACAGTGACAAGGAGCTGGCTGTGGAAAAGTAAAGGTTAGAAGCCCTTCTTTAGCTATGACAGATGAAAACTGGCTTGAGGGAGTCAAGTGGGAAGATCCTATAAATTTTATGAGGCTAGGTGAAAATTCAGTACTTGTAGACTAATTTGGCATTTCAAAGCTTTGTAATTTTCTATGGTATGCACGGAGGCCTGATAGCCCATGCACAAATACAGATGTGGATACTTTCCCAGCTGGCACTCTGTGTTTCTGCTAACTTATCCCAGGTCCTCCTCTGGCATCTCTAATTGGCCTTTCAAATTTGTCAGAGGTCAAAACTTGTATTTGCAAAGGGATCATCTTACAAGTACCTTTCACTTCCTGCAGTTCTCTCCTCTGGCTTGTCAGTTATCTTTGTTACTTTCTCATTGCTGAGGAGAGGAAACATTCTTCTAGTAACTCCAACAGAATTTGCAGTACCATGTTATATGCCACGTTGCTTGGAAGCAGTTCCATAGATCATACTGCCCAAACAATATGCTTTTGCTATCTGTCTGTAGGGTCAAGTTAAGATTTTTCTGGTAATAGATGAAAGGTTATTCTCTTTGGAGTTGACTGATTCATTCTTTGTCCTCCTTGACTGTGTTTGACACTTAGATTTTATAAGGTTGGGGTAAACTAGGTTGATGGGAGGAGGACTGATGTGGAATAAGGACTGCTTTAACTGAGAATTCCCCTTAAAAAGTTTGCCTTATAAAAAATTCTACAAAACCTACAGGAAACTTATATAGGTCATAAGTAATAAGGGACACAGCACATATTTTATAGGCTATAGAGCAGTCAACTGAAATTTTTTGCTCATCAAGACAGGTAAATCTAAGAAAGGGCTGACCCTCAGTAAAGGCAGCTAAGTCTTCTTCATATTGATATTTTTATAACAAGGTTTCTTAGTTCTTTTTAAAGAAGGCAACTTTTTGAAATTACTTTGGAGAGTTACAGGGTGATCTTATGATACTGAAATACAAACTGGCACATAACATACTAAGTACAGAAGACATGCATGTAAGACAGAACATTATTTAGGTACTTATACACCCCCTCCTTCCATGTATATATATACATATACGTAAGCATGTATATACTTATACACACACACCTCCCTCATATATATATATATGTATACACCTGAAATTGTTAGTCCAATAACTGGATGTGGTCAGAGGAGCAAAATCAGCATTTGTAATCCTTGAGAGAGTTGTAAGGAACAAGCCAGAAAATGTCATTAATATGTGACATTAAATATCTAGCATATCCATTTTTGGACACTGTGGGCAATTCTGATCTCTTCACCCTTAGTAGAACAGGTATGACAAGAAATGTCACAGGGAAGGCAAGCCATACCAACAAAATGGCCTCAAATACAGAGAAAGGCTGAAGAGAATCCTGCAGTTTGGAGCAAAATGCCCTGAAAAAAATTTAAGAGAAGCATAAAATATATGTGGAATGATAATTCATTTTTTTTTACCTCACACAGCAAAAATTAATCAACAATTGATGAAGCCAGTAGAGTGTTTATTCAAAGAGCTAATTGAAAATTTTTCACTTCAGGAGTAAGACAGAAGAAGAACTCATTGGCATGAGACATGGTAGGTCACAAAAAGATCTATAAAAGTTCTTGAGGGATGGTTTTGTTTGTTGCTCTTAAATCCAGAGGTGTGGATCTTGTATCTGTCTCTGCTTACTCCTGTGTAGCTAATAGACTGATGATGGGAAGATATGCTGGCACACATCACTCTCTGCATGTTGTAGCATCTGTTACTGGCCACATTTGGAAAAGGGACACTGGCTGAGATAGATGTTTTCACACCTTTTTTATGGCATGACCTTGAAGATTAGTTTTGAAGTGGCTGCCAATTTACAAGGAACTTGTAATACACTAGTGTATACTACAGTGCATGAAAGATTTCCCTTCCCAGGAGTGCAGCTCAGAGGTCTGTCCTGTATGTGAAGGCAGAAGAGAGGGACATGGAGCACTCTGGCATGTGTGTAGTTTGTAGGGCATTACAATTAAGGAGCTCTGGCTGAGGGGCTATTCCTGAGAGGTACCTACACAGTGGTGTCCACAAAGCAGTGGAGTCATGTTTTAAAATCAAAATCTATTTGGTTTTGATTTGTCACCATATTTTCACTTTTGAAACATGTTAGTTTTGTGTTGTTGTTTTTTTTTTAAACCCTCTTGTTTTCTTGCAACACTTTTTTCCTATGCTAAAGAAGAAGACAATTTTTCATTGCATAATTTCTACTTTCCTATTGCCATTCCCTTCCTTCTAGTCCCATGAACATTTAAAATGCCTCAATAATTGAGAATGGAGTTCAAAGCCCTTTTGATAGCAATGTTAGAGAGGATATTTTGGAATACTTTTGGTCAGTCTAGTGATCCTGATGTGCTCTAATCTCATGAAGACATATAACATATGTGGCATGAGTATCTAGTAATACTTGCTATGATGCTTTGCAACAGGCCTTTAACAGTAATTTGAGGAAATACTTGAGTAAATTAAAAAAAGTATTCCCCTACTGATAGCTATGTCCTAATGCTGTCAAACAGCTCTGTAGCTGATTGGCTGCATTCACCTTTTAATATCCACATACAATATCATCCATCAAGGGACAAGGGATATACATCCTACTCATAGCATACGGCCCCAGATTGTATTTTAAAGGGCATTGACTCCAGCAGGCTCAAGGGTTGTGGTGGATAATCAACAGAGCATGAACTTAGAATGTGAGAGTGCATGGAATGAAGCTTGTTTCTTGAATGTGTGATCAGAATGACAGATAGTAGGAAGAGCAGAGCTCAACAGACCTTGTGAATGGCATTGGTCAGGGCGTTTGGAAGGTGCTCTGTCTAATATTTTTAAAAACTAGGCCGACAATTTAAAATTAATTCCATGAATAAAGCAGTTTTGGAAAAGCTTTTAGTTGTGAGAGATTTATGTGTGCTGATGTCTACATCAGTATTGAACTGGTAAAGTGACTTAGTTTGGATACTGCCCCTTCAGACTCCTTCCTGTGGTCTGTGAGCACAATTCACTGGGCCATGGACCATTACCAGACTCTCTCTCCACTGTCATTCAGATGCAGGCAGACAAGGCATCCACAGCCTCCTTGCATTTCTTTCCCTTAGCTGGAAGCAGAAGGTGGCACCTTTGACATATGTGCTGATTAAGTGGTCAGTAAAACCAGGACAGCCAGGGATCATTCTGCATTGCTGATCATACATCCCATGCATTCAGCTACATTGAGCCAGCAGTTGCCTGTGTAACTTGCTGTAAAAGGTTTAAACACAGGAAGGTGGTGTTGGGAGGAGCCCCCTCAGAGAATTTTTCTCACCCTACCAACACAAAGATTTGGGCTTGGAGTGCCAGGACTGAGGACAAAAGATAGGTGATGTCTTTCAGATTCCAGCTGAATGGTGGGATGGAAGTGAGAAAACAGAACCCCAGCACCTGGGTGTGGGGAGAGATTTTTTTCCCCTGTGTGCTGGCTTGACTTTTGGGGCTTTTCTTTGGGCAGTTGCAGAAAAGGAGCCACTGCTTGCTGGTGAGAGCTCTTTTTCTGGCTCTACTCTTTGCTTTTCTCCCTCCATCTCTGGGTGCCCTGAGCTTCAGAGAGAGAGGGAGAGAGAGAGAAGAGAGTCACGGCTGCTTTCGGACACGCTGCAGACCTTTTTTTTCTTCCTGGGGGCCGACTTAGACTGCAAGGAGATTCCTGGGAATTATCATCATTCCTCCACTCCCAGCTTTTCCTTCTTCTTTTTTGAACAAAGGACAAGGAGAGAGAGGGAGAGCCCACTTGAGTGCTCACCTCTTGTCTCTGCCTCGCTGCGAAAAGACTGAGCATTCACCTCGCAGCCAGCCGAGGTGTGACACTGACACTGTCCATAAATATAACTGCTCCAGGGGGAATCTACCGTTTGGGAGTTGTTCTCTTTTGTTTTTACTTTTGGTGCTGGGGGAGTAGTTTGCTCTGGTCTGTTTACAGTTATATCT
>JAWWEV010000095.1:47183336-47207732 GCA_035583235.1 Hafferia zeledoni | reverse complement strand
TGATGACAATGGTTTTAATACAAAACTGGTAGCATCTGTGAAATTGCACAGAGGTCAGCATTACATTTGGAACAAGGAGTGTCTGCAGTAAACTGGGAATTGAATTTTGGAGACCATTACACAACATTCATGATGACAAAGGCAAGTTTCTCATGTAAAATCAATTAGTTGATGACAAAACTTAAAAAATCTAGTACAACTGTAGTTGGAATGGAAACCAGCCAATTTGGCAGAAACAGATCTCCCAGTAGGTTTCAGTAGTATATTTTAACAGTTTAGAAAGAGCATGTCAGTGAAAACTATGAATCAATCACAGCTTCCATACCCTTCAAGGCTGAACTGAAGCTCCATCACAAACATCTGTCAGCTGCATATTTCATTAACTGCTGGGCTTAAGCTCACCTGCAAGATTAGAAAAGGCTTCTTCATTTCTTATTTACATTAAGTATCTTTTTTTAATCAATAATAGACAATATGTGTGCATTATCATGCAAAAAAAAAGGTATTTCTTACCAAATAGGGAAGTGTCATCATGATAGATATAGTAGCTACTGCAAAACTACCTTTCAGCAAGGAATGTTATAGCCAAACAAAGTCTGTGAATATACAGGTCTTCAAAATGCCATTACATTTCTCCTGCTGATACCAACAGCTGAAACTTCTGACTGGCTCATTGATGATGCACATATTCTGTATCTTTTTTTCTGAAGTATTTAATAGCTTAGGTAACGGCAGCTGTGGCTCACCTGTGTGGCCTGTAGCCAACACAAGTAAGGGGAGATGGCCAAAAAGGAAATGTTCCCAGTTCTTGTGTGCACCTGGTGAATGAATTCCCAGGAGATAAATGTCAGAAACTGAACTGTTTTGGAATTTCCCTATAAAAGAGTTGGGGTGGCAGGGGAGGGGGGAGCTGGTTTGTTAGTTTTGTGGTTTGGTTTTTTTTTAACCAAATAACCTTTTCTTGAGACCAAAACTTTGTGCAAAGTTACATCCCTCTACCGACAGGCAAGTTATCTGTAAAAGAAATGCATTTTTCTCATGTCCATGTGGCATATGAACCTTCTCCCACAGCCCATTTGTGGCTTTATTACAAGGCTATAGTGTATTTGGTGTTGGCATTCTTGGTGTACCCCTGCTAGAGGTGTTCCATTTTGTATAAATACAATTCTTCTGGATGAAGGACTTGAGCTTTCTCTATCCACATGACTGTTACCAAATGATTTTCCCCATTCCAGTGAAAAACGTAACTGTTTGGTTTCTTTTATGTTTGTTTGGGGTTTTCATTTCCTTTTTTCCTCTTTTTTTTTTTTTTTCTTTTTTAAATCACACACTGCTTCCAATGATGTTAGTTTCTTTCCAAAGGCAGCAGAGAAATTGAACTTCTTCACAGGCTTCATCCACTGACTCTCGGCCACATGACATGGGAAGCATTTCATGAGCATTTAAATTTAACTGTAGAGCATTAAGATGATGGCTAAGATATCCCCATGACAGCAGTTCATAGCAGGAACCCACAGCATGCACAAGGATTTCTCTGAGAAACTAATGATGTACCATCTATTCTTTTTTTTTTTTAAATCGCCTGTGTCTCTGTGTTTTATCCTGGCTATGTAGAGTAAGTGATAGACCATGTGGTAAGCAGAAAGAGACATGAAGTTAGTCCTGATGAGATACAGAGGCTGTCTGAGTTAAGGGAGCAAAGTCCAAAGAGAAGAGGATTAGAATGAAGGCCCATTACTTCCAGGCAGATGGCCTGGGACTACCACCCTCCCATGGTTGCAGGGGTGGAGGAGACACCATACCGCAAAAAACGTGTCACAGATGTTGTGTGGAACTGATTCTTGCCTGCTTTCAAGAGGAGTTCTTTCCTGTGTTAAGGCACCACATTCTAGTGAGCACTGGGAATCCTTCAATCCTGCAGCCAGGACACTGACTTACATACTTGGCTACCTTCATCCTGTTCTGGTTCATTTATCCTAAGTGCATGTTTGAGATTAACAAATTACACCTCTTTAGTCTGTGAATTTTGCCAAAGCAGACTTTTCTCAGGATTTTCCTAACTTTTCTCTGGATGATCCAAGTTGAAGACTTTTCTTTTGATATAATTAGAAAATGCAGAAAGACATTAAATTGGAAGAGTTAGCAGAAAATGCGATGCTGAAGACTGACAATTTCCATAGATTTGTATTGTATATTAACATTTTGTTTTAATGTTTTACCAAAATAATTGAGAGGAAAAATCAATAATTCTTTTGATATAAAATGTCATTTTTCTTCTGGGCAGAGCAGCTGTCACACATGCTTTCAGAGCAGAAAAATTGATTACACTTATAGGACAATATGTGTGCAGTATAGCATATTGTCCTTATCCAACAAATGAAGGTTTTCCCATGAGATATGTAACTGAGTCTCAGTGGCACCATCACTGCTGCTTATACATCTGTTCTGCTTTTAACCGCAATGTAACTCAATCATCCTGGACAGATCCTCCTTTCAGATATATATTTCCTCTAAACCTATCAAGTCATAGGCATGACAACATCTGAAACCACACCAAGGCCTGTAATTAATTGGAGACCCACTTCCTCACTCCTGATACACAGAGCCTTGGGCACTGAGAGTCCGTCACTGACTTCCCACAGCAGGACTGAGCCTCACTTGCTACCCTACCCTGCTGTCACTTGACAGCAGCCAGGCAGAAAGGGAAGGGCTTGCTTTGTTCCACCCACTTAATTCAGGATTTTTCACTGGGAGCCTTCAGGCCTGCACAAGACATGACGTCCTTACCCAGTTTAGCATTTAGATGGCAGTCTTCTGGAAAGATGTGCTCTGCAAATGGGTGATTTTTGCAATTGTTCAGTGTGAAATTTTCTAAAGTATGAAACTTGTACCTGTCAATTGAGTCTTATTTTTCCTGCTTTTAGACGCCTACCACATAGATGTCTTCATCTAAGCTAACTATCCTGGGTGCCATTTAGAGTCAGCAGAATGCAATTGATGTCTGTCCTAGGATTGCAAGAAGCCTCCTCCTTGCCTCTTACCAATCATGACACATTAAAGGGTGTCTCATCAAAACATGAACTGTCTGAGGACTGGCACCATCCTGATGGCTGTATCACGACAAGATAAAAGTCATGTCTACATGTGTGCAGGCAAATGCATGTTCTTATTTCAGTTACAGGAAGGGTTGGGTGAACTTCAGCCTCTTCAGTGTGGGTGGCAGAGAGCATTCACACAGCTGCTTACCTGACTGCAGACATACCACAGCAGTGGTGGGTTCAGTAACAGGGAGTTGTCTCAGTACTGATTGCACAGCGTTGCTTCTATGACTGTGAAACAACACAAGTATGGCTATAAATAAGCATCAGATGTCAGGGCTGTTTTCAGAGAAGAAAAAATGTACATATTTCTTTAAAATTATTAAGGTTGCAGTATTATAAATGCCATCAGAATCTAGGCAGTTCTGTCACCTTGTATGAAGAACAAGCAATCTCAAGGTACAGGTTACTTCATAAAGAGGATGTGGAGCAAGCTGCTCACTAGGATGAGGCCATGAACTACCAAATTCTTTGAAACAAAGAGAAGATAATATAAAATGATAAGCAAGTAGTGGGAGGGAGAGGTAGAAGTTATCAGCATCTTATAGGCTTAAGCTCTGGTTTATATTCGGTTGACTCATTAATTTTAAAAAATTGTGAGATCTAAGCACAAAAAAGTGGGTTGCTATTGCATAAGTCTATCCCTCTTGTTTGATGATTAAAAATTGCAAGAATTCATTCTTTCAATGCATTCACCATTTGTAATCAATCTTTAGAACACTGCCCTAACATACTTTTTGTTTATAGTTCTCTTTTATAACAGGCAGTAATAAATATTTTAGAAAACACTGGTTATTTTACATGCTGACAATGTATATAGTTCTTTTAAAACTGAGAAATTTGGAACAATGAATAATAACTCTTCCCAGCACGACTGAGCAACAAAGCTCATCACTTGATGTACATCTCTGCAAATACTCAATAATATAAATTTTACTAAAATTTTTATTATTAATTTAGGGTGCAGTATTGCACAGTCTTATTGCAAATATTTCTTTATGGCTTAATATTTTCCAAATTTATACTGCAAGTCTGAAGGAGAAATATTAGACTTACTGAGGTCTGTGGGAATTTTGCCATTAGTTTCTGTGGATGCAGAATTTCATGTTAGCTGAAGCCTTATTGTCTTGGTTTAATGGACTTAGTCTAGAAGTTAAGAGGTTTTTAGCTAGCAAAAATGTGACAACCTATAACAGCCTTTCAGATGAACTGTTAAGGGTTTAAAAAGAATTCTAAATGTTCTTAAGGTAGAACTTAAGTTTATAAATAAAACTTGAACACTTTCTTTGTATGTTCAAAATTCCAAGCCTAAACAACTTGTCTGAGCCCTCAATACCATTGGTAACAGCAAACTGAAGGAAAATCAAGGAAAACCACTAAGCATTTGAAATTTCTGTGACTTGTGTTATGGAAGCTGCTGCTGAGATGGTCTCCTAGTGAAATGAAATTTCCTCTTCTAGTTCTGTCAGCTCATCCTTTTGAAAGGCCCTATTCTTTTTCTCAATTAGATTACCCAGACTGCTTATGCTCAGGGCTTATCTGTAATGAGCTAACACATTTTGTCAAAAAGTGCTAAAGCACATGTTAACAAGATGTTGTGTTTAGTGTGGACAAGAATGGCTGTACTTAAACATGTTATCTGGGCAGACTTGATTCCACAGTCCTTTGGGATTTTACACCTGTGAAGTACTGATGGTTATGTATGTCTTCCATGAGAAAGTGTTTTCAGGTGCACAGAGAGCAAAATGAGTTTATTATTAACAGGTGTGTTTTGTCATTGCCAATTTCTTTGTAATCTGAGGCTGAAAATTGGAGACATCAGCATACAAATGAGCACTGTGTACCACTTCTTATCTTAGCATTCCTAGAGTTAAAGATATTTTTAATTGAAGGAAGTATTTTTTCTGGCAGTTGTATGACCATGGGATTGACATTGCCACACTGAGAGACGGCATCCTGAGGGCTATTAGAGGCTTAGCATGAAACACTGGAATGTGTCTTTAAACTCAGCTACTGAGTTGGTGCTTTTACGACTGCAGATATCTGAAACGTGCATTTTTTCAATTTCAGGCCTTACCAAAGTTTGGAATTGCTTGGAGTTATTGTTGAGACCCTTTTCTCAAAGGTACTGAGTGCTAAGCTGACCACAATCTGCATTGCAGTGGTCTGAGGACAAGGCTGCTAGCCTCAGGCCTGAGATGTCTGTGTTGCCGTGTTCTGGCAAATGGAGCATATCCAAGGATGGCCCTAAGGTCTGCATTTCCTACCGCATGGTTGTGGAGTACTGAGATGCCAGCTGCAGAAAAATCAGTTTACTGAATACATTTGTGGGACTGCAGACCTCAGTGAGAGTACTCCAACAAGGGTAGGTCAGTGTGTGTGTGCGGATTATGGAAAGCTTTCTATTTTGCAACAGTACTGCAGAGCACAGTCTTGGGACAGACTTAGACAGGATTGCCAGTAATGATGCTTGCCATGGGTCATTCTGTACAGAGGTGTTCTTGCACCACCATCCCTGCTCCTGTTAGCTTGCACTGCAAAACTATATGAGGTAAATAAGATGAGCAGGTGGTAATGGTAAGGGATCTGATACAGCACATATGCTATGTAGCCACTGCTTCCTAGTGATCATGATGCACCATCTCCCAGACCAGCTTTTTGTGTCTTTTGAAGAAGCTGAACAGTGCTGGTAACAGGATCTGCCATGATATAGCCCTTGTGAAGCACTGGGTGAGCATATGCTGTGTGAGCAGGTTCTCAAAATAATACTGATGAAGTTGCTTTGAGTATCTAGGATATGTAATGGATGTAAGACAGAAATGCCTCTTTTACTAGACCGTACTGTAGCTTGAAAAAAAAAGGGATATGGTCTCAGCTCAGTGGTGGTGTCCTTAAAAATTTTCAGCCATCAGTGCAGTGAAAGGCACATTTAATAAGATAAAAGAGAAATTGTATGCAGTGCTTTTCATTATTTGCTTAGATATTAATTTAATTAATAAAGCCTCAAACCTCTTCACTGTCCTAGTTTTTCATAGACAAGAAATAATTGTTTACAAATTTGTCCAACAACTAGCTCATGAGCTTCAAAGGGCACTCATTACCATGATGCCACAGGGTTTTTTTTTTTATTTTTGATTTTTTAATCTTTATAGATTTTAGAAGTAATTGTAGTGAATGTAGATTTTAGTAAACCAGTATTTCTAGTAAAGTAACCACAGCAGCTTCATGGCTTAATGTTTGCCCATCCCAAATCAATTCCTTTAAAATTCTGTTAGCTGTTCAGTCTTCTTTTCAAGGTAGAAGTGCTGAAAAACATCTTAAAGCCTGCACCATGTGACATAAACATAGGCAGAGTGACCTTGAAGCTCAGAATGCTGGATGGCCTCCTAGTACTCAACAGCTTATGAAGAAGATAAAGACGATGAAGGAAGGATCCCAGACTCCCCCAGGCCCAATTCCTGATGGGGTGTGTCAGGGGGTGGGATGAGGCAGAACCAAGTGATGGGTGAACAGGGATTGGACGGACATTGTTATAAAAAACATGAAACCAGGTTTCAGGGTATGTGTGTGGGTATGTATTCCTCAGGCCTGGAATTAAAAGACTTACCCTTTTTATCTTATCTTATACACAAAGTTGGCTTGGAGTCCTGTTTTCTGCAGCCTCTTAAAGCAACACCAGAATGAAAATTCTTCAAATTACTTCCCCATCTTTCTGAATTATATTTATAAAGAGTTCATAATGAAGTTCAAATCCCATCTTTAGAACACTAGAGAAGCCTAAAGCGGAAGATCTGTGGTAAAATTATTCAGATCTGAAGTGATTGTCTTCTGATTACTCTTCCTCAGAACAGCTCACCTACTGACTTAATGAGTTTTTGATTAAAAAAACCCCAAAAGAATGATAGAAATAATAGTTTTGTTGATAAGGACTAGCTTGTCTGATATTCCAATTCACAGCTTAGTATTCTGTTAACATTCCTCAAAGTGAACAAAACCCTTCTGTTTTTATTGAACATCAATATGAATCAATAATGAAATGCTATATTTTAAAAGCAGCATTAGCTGTGTGGTGATTTGATGCTATCTGTAAAGCTAAAATTACTTAGTGAGAAAATAAGTGTATTCTGTTTTGTTTTAGGGGTCTGGGGTGGGTTTTTTTTGTTTGTTGTTTTTTTGGGGTTTTTTGTGATATTTTTGAAGATGCCAGAACACTCATTATTACATTGCTAAGTTGTACTTTGAACTTCCTGCTTCTAAGTTGGACTTCCTTGCAGTCTTTCCCAGTCATGCTGGAAATCACTGATCCATGTGCTGATCTATAGGATGAATAATGAGAAACACATGATTAATTAACTATGGATTTGGTATTTTTTTAAATGTGATGTGAACTTAATACAGTACATCTCTAATAGCAATTGGGTACTTCAAAAAGTAATTTCCTCCTTCCTAATTTGATCTTTCTACAGAATTTAAGAAGTGTTTTCAGCACTGGGGCTCAGAACTTGGGGCAAAAGGGATTCAGCTTCTTTATCATCAGAATTGATTGAAATCTCACATTTACTTTCAGTGGGCAGAGTTGAAATAAGAAATGGGCAGAAATAAGTGATTTTCAGGAAATGTTTCTGTTAACTAGAGGCACACTAGAATCCCTGAGAAACGTAGTGTAGCTCTATCTGAAGGCATGGGTGAGTGCCAGAAGAAAAGCAGAAATCTTTTGTTACTCCTGCTAACTTGAATAGTCAGAAAAGAGCTATCAATTTTAATGGGAAATAACCTAACCAATAAGTTTGACCTCTAAGTGAAGAGATGGTGGTGAAAGAGGTAGTGATCAAAAATTCACCTGAAGTATTGTTTGGAAAATACAGTAATAATGATTGGTTTGCCCTCTTTATAGTAACAAATGTCGTGTCAACAAGACTTACAAGTCTCATCAGAAAATACTTCTGTGAATTGTCAAGCCTGTTACAAGTAAAATGGTTTTTCTTTTTAAGCAAACAATGCAACTGGGGAA
Source organism: Hafferia zeledoni (assembly GCA_035583235.1). Classification (NCBI taxonomy): domain Eukaryota; kingdom Metazoa; phylum Chordata; class Aves; order Passeriformes; family Thamnophilidae; genus Hafferia; species Hafferia zeledoni. Next base: position 47,199,623 of record JAWWEV010000095.1, on the reverse strand, counting down.
GAGAGCAACATTTCTCTTATCCCCATTCATTTTCTGTAAAATGCTTAAGGGAGAAGACAGTATCAACCAGAAGAGATAACCAATCTGTTTCAGAACAAGAGAAATATCTTATTGCAGCATGCACACAAAATATCTCAGTCTGAGTCTGAAGTCAAAGGCTTCTCAGTAATTCCCAAGAGCCCAATAGCATACCAGATGTAAGTAATTCTTAATGGTATTCTAAATGTAAGACTGAGAATATTTATAGTTTTATAGGGACACAAAAATTCACCAAGCACTCAATGTCCTTGAAAGTAAGTGAGAATTAAATACTGGCATTTCTATCTTTGAAATCTCCTCATCATTATTTTGGACCTTAGAATGGCAATGTTGAGTATGAAAAGCTGGCTTTGGTTTTGTTTTGAAGTAAAACATTTATTAAAATAATCTTTATAAAATTGTTGGAATAAATCACTTTAGAATCTTTTAGTCAGGCCAGATGTCAAGAGTAGAATTCCTTTCCACTGTTTTGCAAACTATTAAAAATGGGTATTTTCACACAACAAGCAAGTATTAGATGACATGTTGCTGGGATTTTTTGTGCGTGTAACAATGGGCAGGGTGGCAACATAGGTCTCACTGAACAAGAAGCTCTTTAAGATGAGAGCCTAAGCCTATAAAGAACCTGGCTTGGTTCAGAGAGATATATTCTTCCTGCGTTCAAACTTTATTGCTTAGGGTATTGGGTGCAATGGGAATCTGACATGAAGTGTCTTTGACTTTGGCTTCTGAAAATCAAAACTGGATGAAATTCTAGAATCTTGTGATGAATAAGGGGACTGCTCTTCTGAGGCAGAGTACTATGTCTCAGTCATACAAATAGACTCAGGTCCTGCCTTTAGCAAAGAGTCCTCATATGACCTTGGCAAGTGACAGCGGTGACTTAGTCTCTGTGTCTAGGTTCAGTGGTTGCAAAGTGAGAAAAACAGTACTGTCTTTGTCTCGATTGTTCATATTGAAAATTCTTTGGTGTAGAAATCATCTCTGTGTGTTTAGTGAGGCTCTTGGCATTCAGCTCTAGGTGCTATTTTAATAACAGTACGTCATTGCTTCTAGTTTTATCCCTAACCTTTTTGGAACAATGTTACATTTAGGAAATCCTTTCTTTTAACTCCATTCTCACATTTAGAGATTCAAAGACCAAAGAAGACCTCAGTCAAAGTCACACTTCCTTTGCAATACAAGACAAATAAATTGCCTTTGGTAACCCTTCATGATCTGGCATTCAGCTCCCTCATGGGCAGAAATCCGACCAAATGATCCTGCTTACTTTGATCCTGCAGCTTTGAAGCCAGCATATTGCATAGGCTTATCTTGCAGTGACTGGATTTGCAGTGTTTGTAGCTAACAATAAATTTTATTAACTGCCTCCATGGAGAAATCCAAAACATCTCTGCAGTAATAAAATTGAAGTAGGGTTGCAGAGCATGGGAGGCACTGGAGACACTGCCGTATCCAAAGGAGATCACATGAGAAAGAAGGAGAAGGACTCATGGTTATAGCCTATTTTACTTATCATTAGGGTTCACTACAAAAGCTCATGGTCCTTAGACATGTGTGAAAGCATTTTGTCTCTTTAGAGCCAAGGGGAGCATGAGAACTACTTTGCTGTGGTGAGGCCACATCTCAAGCATTGTGTACAGTTCTGGGCTACTCAGTACAAGAAATATAAGGAGCTACTGGAGAGGGTCCAGTGGAAGGCTACAAACATGATTAGGGGTCTGGAGCATCTCTCTTACATGGAGAGCTAATGAGAGCTGAACTTCCTCATCCTAGAGAAGACTGAGAAGAAACCTCATTAATGCAGATAAATATTTCAAAGGCAGGTTCCAAGAGGATGGTGCCAGACCCTTTTCAGTGGCACCCAGCAACAGGACAAGGAGCAATGGACATAAACCAAAACACAAGTTTAACCTCAACATGAGGTTGACTGTCCTTCATCTGCTCCATCATCTGAAGGAAAAAGCTGATGACAGAATGAGCAAAATGAGGATGGAGGTAAGTAATTTTGAAGGAATTTTCTGTTTTATACTGACTACATGAAGGCTCAATAAACATGCATTCTAAAGACTGTTTCTGAGTCTAATCTAATTTGCACTGTGCTTATACATACTGTGATATTAAATATAAGAAGCACTTAATAGCACATGATGCTGATTTTAACTGTCTTCCTGAAGCTCTCTTTTTCTAAGATTAAAGTGACCTAGTGAAGTAAAACACTGTGAATTTATAAAGGAAGAAATGGCCATGCATCAAGGATGTGGAGAGTAGAATGGAACTGGATAAATATGGTGCTTCCTGGGGATAAATGCCAAGACCTTGCTAGCCCTTCCTGAAATAAAATCCTGAGAGGTTACAGGGAAAGAAATATCAATTCCTTCTTGGCAGCTTCTCAGATTCCTCTTTTAAACAAACTTTAATTTTGACACTGGAGCTCTCTGGAGGTTCACCCAACAAATGTTCTGGCTCAGCACACACGTTGTTAGTGGGTAGGGAATTCCAAATGTGGGCCTGATGCTCTTGTTTTCCCCTTCCAGCTGTGAAAGGTCTCTGACAGATGACAGAGAGCATGTGATTTTTCCCACGAAGGAAAAACCTGATAATAGGTGCAGTTTTAGATATCTGCCTGATTTCAACAGACCCACACAGAAAATAAAGTGTGGCCCAACAAAACTGCGCCTAATCTGTCCTTTCCTTCTCTGTTTCACCCTGTCTTGCTTTCTTTCTACAGCTATCTCTGAGCCTGGGAGTAGCTAGAGGGGAAAGATGAGGACAGGAAACACATCCAGTTACAACCTAGTCTACAAAACAGCCTGTGAGCTAACTCATCTTCCTGAAGTAAAGCCCTTGAAAGCTGTGTATCTAGTCTAAGTCAATCACTGTCTTTAGAGACCAGTGTAAATACCCATCAAATGCCTGGATTAAAGTACCATGGGAGAATCCCCACATGCCTCTTCCTAAGTGCAACTGCCCTGCTGCAACTGCATTCTTCTTTTTTAACAAGTTCTTGGTTTCAAAGACTATGCCAATTGCTTGGCAAATATTTTCAATGCTCTTATAATGAGGAAGAAAGCCAAGAGATTACACATGAACCTGGGAATCTCCATGCTAGAATAAAAGTCCACTGCAACAAATCAGCCTTCATTAAGCTTTATATGGGCTAGGTGATCTGCAGCAGAGAGAAGTGGCCTTAGCACCTTCACACCCAGCCTGAGGGGTCGTGTCTGCTAATGGGCCATCAAAGATTACAAAAATATCCCGTGACTCACAGAGTAAATCACCCATTGTGGAACTCCCTGCCCTGGGGGAGGTACTGGGCATTCCCACCTGAACTTGAGCATGTATAATCTTTGGGTTTTGGGGACTTCTGGTACCACTCCTCAACAAGACTGTGACTGCCACTCTCGATCAGACTGTGACCATTATCCTCGCAAACAGGTTTACCTTTCCTTTTGCTTTGCACTCAGGGAGACCACATAGTGCTCAGCACAGGGGCTAATGAGTACCATTTTGTTCATGCCCCAGGGTGCTGGGTTATACATCCAGTTATTGTGTGCTAAAACCATTTTTTATCTGTATCATTATATTTATTGTAATCTTTTTGTTAAATTGTAACTCTGACTTGTAATCTCTCTTGAGTCGGGTCCATTTCTCCCACCAGTGAGAGGCTCTTGGAGGGTTTGGGTGCCAGAACTGGCAGTAACTCAGAACTGACTGTTGCAGCAAAGAGTCTTCCTTTGCTGTTAATTGTGAAGAGTTTGCTTGGGCTGTAAACATAATGCAAGAAAAATAATTCCCAGCCATGTTCTTCCCCGAGGGATGTCATTTTTTCTGTTTTCTCTGGATTCTCTCATTTTTGGCCACCTGAATGAGTCCTTTCATACACAATTAGGAGGTCAGAACTGACTTTGGTCTTTTCTTCCTCATGGGCTATCAGTGGTCCTTGGACATTTTTCAGGGATGGGCTTTCAAAAATGGTCATCTACAACTGGAAAGCTGAATGTCTTCATCTCTGTATCTGCAAGTAATGAAGCTGGCCACCCTCCCTTGTTGGCTACAAGTTTGCACTGGATTGTGCTTAAGGCAGAGCATGTCCACAGAGGCTTTGCTTACTGGTTAAATATTCTGTATGACTAGGACTATACTAAATTTTCCACACACTAATGTCTGCAGGCTGTTTCATGGCTGAGGATGCCTTGCCCTCAGGTGATAACTCCTAAGCCTAATCTGTTTAGATCTCTCATTCCTCGTATCTAGTAGAAGAGGCATATTTCATTGCATCTTCAAGATCCAGTGCAAAGTTATGAAGTCCAGCCAATGTACTTCACTTTGACCACTCCAATGCTAGTGTCTATTGTGCAGTACACATAAAATTACTTCAGCTTACCCTTAATGCCCTTGCTATCTCTCTTGATGTAGTCACAGTTATCCTTGCATCTACTCAAAGAAGTATTTTGTTTTGTGATTACTGTGGCTTTGGTACCCATTGCCATGTGTCAGGAGAGATAACAAAAATAGCCAGCAGGTATATCACAGACTCTTGAAGCTACTGCCTGTTAGAGAAAAAACCCTGCACTAGCAGTTGTCCTTTGTCTGCTCTCAAGAGATGGTGTAAATGTGGCCACTTTTTACTGAGACCTGTTCTTATGAACTATTAATTTCAGGATGCATTCACTTCCCGCCTTCTCCTCCCCTTCCCCCCCATGCCCCGCTAGGGAAAAAGTAGGATTTCATAAATTTTCTAAATGATGATAATACAAATTCCTGTCTGGATAATAAAATGTTAATAGTACATAGAAAAGAACTCAAACAGCTCAGAAACCTAAGCATAATTGCTTATGAACATGGAATGTTTATTTCTGTCAAAATTAATCACTTTTCAACTTCCAGCTGTTAAAATCCTTCTGGCAGATCTCCAAGCAATTCTCCTTCAGTTACTTCTCCCTCAATTAAATATTAGTGCAGTTCCCAGGCTCTAGTTACATAAGCAGCAATTTCAAACTGCACTACTCACTGCTTTTAACCATAAACTCTCAGAAATTTATTCTGCTAAAAGGTTTTTTCTCAGCTCAGATTTTTCTTGAAGTTTGTATCAATGAAGGACGAGCATTACTTTCACATGAGTGTAGACCTTAGTTACAAAGCTTAGGTGCAAACTTGCCAAGACAATCCAGAAATGATTATTGAAGCTGGATGCTCCCAGGTTGTTGAGGTAAAAGGAAACTGAGTGCACGTGACATTCTCCCAAATGTCTAGTGCTTCAGCAGAAGCAGGATGCTCAGAGACCTGTAATGTAGTTGATATCTCTGGATGTGCCTCTGTTTTACACATAATACTAAGATTAAAATAGTTAAAAACATGGACGCTGTCAGTTGCACCACAGTAGGTGCTTGCAAGGACTGTTTTGAACATCTGTAAAAAGCTACAGTATATAAATTATTGGATCTGAGATTGATATGTAAGCTGTAGTTTGGTTGTGTGTAGATGCTCTGTGAAGGTAGGGAAGCAGGCAACTTTCTGAATACAGGGCAAGACAAAAGCCATGAGAGGGAGACAATTCTGCTAGTGGTGTGTATTCAGATGCAGTTCAAGCAATCAGGGGTTTTCTTGTGTGATGATAGATTATATCTTCATCTGTGTCTCTGTACATAGAGTCAGGAATCCATGGCAGAGTGATTGTTCATGTCTGAACCATTACTGCTAATATAAAGCTGTCAGGAGTCTACCAGCCCTAAAAACAGGATTCAAATACAGTGAAAAAGAACAATATGGACAATACTGTTTGCTTACCTTACTTATCATCTACCATTATCTTATCTCAAGTGCAATTTTGGTATATGTATTTAAAGGGGAATAATCTTAACAATGCATACAAATAAATGTGGCTCTTAAAATCTACTTCTCTTTCTGCAATACCATGTCTTGCCCCAACAGACAAGTCAAGTGTGATGTGCTTCTGTTTTTAAAAATTAGTATATTAATTTAGCCTTTTTGTTTTTTGTTTTTTTGTTTTTTGTTTTTTTTTGTTTGTTTTTTTTGTTTTTTTGTGTTTTTTTTTTTTAGAAATAACAAAGCTAGATATTATTTTAGCAATGAAAAACTTCTGTGTTTGTTTAATGGGTATTTGTGTGGTACCTCAATTCAGGGAAGCCAAAACATCACACTAGATAGCAAAATGCAACTTCCTTGCACAGTGTCTAAATACAGATCCAGCTGAACTGTTTAAATGTCCAGCCAAGGTTATGCTAGATGAAGCCTCTAAATTTCCTGGGAGCTATATTTTTCAATGCCAAAAAGTAAGAGAGTGGGTTTTTCCCCTCTGTGTTTTTCCATCATCAGTCCCTTTGTTAACATATTTCTGTATCTGTGGTGTACCTCCTGTGACAGCAATTGCATTGTGTGAGATGTCAGGTCTGTCGGGGATATTATAGATCTAAAGGGGATGAAAGCCATGGCCTGAGCACGTTTTTGATTGCTAGCTGAACCTTTTGCTTTCCAGACCACTGACTTCAACTTGTGCTCTTCTTCTTACCTTGTCCTGCCTCCTTCCCAAGACAGTAGTTGCAAGAAAGTGAACAAATGCAATGAGAGTGGAAGCAAACTGCAGCCATGGGGCAGCCACGGGGCAGCCACAACACATGGAAAGCAAAGCACCTCTTTTCATGAAACTTAGAGACTCAATATTTGTGAGAGCACTGCTGTTGTGTTGAAATTGGTTGAAAGTGGTTCACAGTGTTTGCAAGTTATTCATCTAGGAGAGCACATGTAGGTAATGTAACTGCACAAAGCTTTCTCTCATAGAAAGACAAACTATTACTCCATCTCCAAATTCAGTAAAGGGCAATGCAAAACTTTGGACAAGATGGTGGAAAGAAGCAGCCTGGATACAATCAAGAATTTAAAAACATTACCTTGGCAATAACATTTGATTCAATAAAATCTCATAATATCAGAAATGAAATCTTTTCCTGCAGAAAAACCTTTGGCAGAGGAATTCATTGTCCCATGAAACAAATGATCTTCCAGGGTAAGAAATTTTTCATGGGCAGTATAGGAATTGAAGTGGTTATTTCCATGCCTGTGCACCTGTATATGTACATGCAAATTTGGACCAATATCATCCTACGAAGGTACTTGGGAGTATGTATTTAGGAACCTGTGTATATGAAAATTTTTAAATATCTGGGTGTATCAGTTTTAATTAAAAAACAAAAAAGAGAGAGAGAAGCAGAAACAATTTCCTTTGAACTTTTAATTTCTGACTTCCTAATTTAATTTTAAATTGGTTTTTTTGATTTAAAGGAAGGTAATAAGAAATGGAATTTAGACTTAGCAAAAAGTAACCCATCCTAGTGGTATTGCTCAGGGCTGATCAATAATCTAGTAAAGCAAAGAAAGAAGCTTTTCATCAGTGAACTTGATTCTCAGTCGGAAACAAATTTCTCAGAAAAATATACTTGATAGTGGAAAATGTATGTTCTTGTTGACTAACCAGACACACTCTTTTGACATTCACCTGAATATGATAGCTTTGGTTTACTTTTTCTTAAAAAGACCTCAAACATAACAACTTTTGCTTTTTGTTGGTTGCATTTCTTTGCAGAAAGTAAACAATATCTTATGTGTTCTGATTTGGTGAAATAGGTGCATGTATAGTGTAGATAGTTCCTGTAAGAGCTGAGGTTTCTAAAAGGCTCCTCTTGTTGCAGAAGGGAAAAATGTGTTTCTTGAGGGGTAGAAATGCAGCACAATTTGTTAGATGGAGCATAAGAAGACTTTGAAAAGCAAAATGTTGCTAATACAGCATGCAAAATTGCAGTTTGCTATTGTGTACGACATAGTCAGCTATTGGGCTGGGAAGAGGATGACAAAGCCCGTGATGTCATACAAGAAATTGACAGTGTATAACTAAATGTTGCAGCAAAGAGGGCTCTAAAACTGGGCCACACAGTGGAAGATTGGACTAGTAGTTGTTACTTCCTTGTCTTCTGTTATTCTTGGTTTCCAGTGCAGAAAGATGAGAAGGGTGCTCAAAATGCATTTCACCTACCTTCCTCTTTGCATTGAGTTCCCCCAGTGCAGAATAAACCTTCTGTCAGCTAGGATAACAAAAGAGCAGGTCTGTATCGACTACAAAATACTTTTCTCTATGGAGCAAAAGGTTTGGGGAGCTGAGGAATTGCTGCAATGCTGCCAGCTGTCTCCTCAAGCATTCTTGCTCAGTGCTGTATGTCCAGGGTGCTGGGAACGGTAGGGTGTCAGTGAACACATTCACATGAATTAACAGTAAACACAATCGCTGTGTGGGCAAGCAGCAGGGAAGGGAGATCCCAAGGAGGCTTTTGAAAAAATGCCAGATTTTTCACAAATGCATGAAGAAATCCCTGAACTTTGTGACCACATATTGTTCTGTCTCCCTCCCTACTGCCTCTGGGAAAGGGAAGAGCATGTTCACTAAGCCTAGGGGTTTGCCTCTGGTGCTGCACTGTCATTATTTATGGTTAGTCTTGCATGACCTGAAGAGCTGCCTGCATGGCATGAAGGTGCTACTGAGGTGCTTGCCACAAGCAGCAGGGCACCAGACAGGGATCACTGGTTCACAAGGCTGTAGAGTGCTCCTCGCACCTTTCCATCACTGAGAATGTCTCACCAGACACGGCTGGGAGGGGTCTCTTCCTCTGCTCTGTGTGCTGACAGCCCACCTGTAGGATGTCCACAGTCTGCTGCTTTTATGGTATAATACCTTGGAAGTATACTAGCAAAAGGAAGTGAAATAACAGGAGATAAACAGGGTCCAGAGAGTTAGGAAAGAACAAGGAGAGGCTGGATTAGGAGGTAAGTATATAGTGGAAGTAGGAACGTACGTAAAGTAAGAAAAGTATTCGTGAAAAGAGGCATCTAATCCCTTCTAGGCATTAGAGTGCTTTAAAAATGGCATGTTTCAGCTCTCAAGATTGTTAATAAATAGCCAGAGTCACAGCACTATTCATGTGCTCTGCTTTAGCAACTTACATTTATGTCTGGCCTTAAAAATTCAGTGTTGCTTGTCCCCATGAATATTGTCTCAGCATGTGGACAGAGCTGATGGTTTTTAGAAAGACAAGGATAGCTGTAGTGCTATTGGTGTCTCCAGAATTAATCTCAGATGTAATAAAGGAAACATAGTTTCACTCTATTCTTGATTTACATTGCAGGAATGGAGACCACCCCTTGCTAGTTATTGCTTGGAACAGAAAAATACAGGTTTGTTTAGGAATCTCAAACACACACAGTCTTACCCTGTTCTTGCATTCTCACATCACTTTGGGAAAAATAACAGAATTTGGTGGCCTTCATACTTCAGGCCATGGAGAAAAAGGGTCTGATTCCCTATGTAGTTAGTCAGAACCTGTGTCATTGGAGTTGGAACTTGCTCTGAGAAGGGGCTGGATCTGGTCCTGCCTGTTTATGTCACTTGGAAATTCCTTAAATTTCTTTCTTACCATCTCTATAAACAGTGGTCCCAGCACAGTGCTAATCGTAGGGTTATTCCTGGCCTCTGGGTTTCTTCAGCAAACACAACAGTTATTCTTTCTGCTGCATTCCTCCTAGCAGCAAAAACACCAGTGTGCTGGGGAAAAGCCTATTGACCTACTGGGTACAAGAAAGGCCCAGGGGCAAGGCTGACATGCATTTGATTATTTTCTCTGATTTAATTGCACAGTGGATTTTCTCCTCTTCCTTTTCTCCCCTGGAGGTTAATGCAAGTAAACCTGAAGAAGTCCATGGAAACGCATCTGAGAAATTTGGGTATTGCAAGGACCTGACTGATCAATATATGTATTTGACCAGGTTCTCATTCTCAATGGCCTGTACTTGTGTATTCCAGACATGTCTCAGTATCTTGTCACCACTTCTCTGCCCCAGCTATTGAAGTGAGTGTGAATATTGCTGGTGGAGTTGCAATGACAGCACTAGTTCAGTGTGCCATGGCTGTTCCACTCCATCTTTCAGGGTCCCTGCAGGCAGATCACCTGTGACAACCCTGCAAAGTCCCTTCAGGCTCCATTTATGTATCTGTTGAAGCAACAGGCATGATTCTCTCCAGCTTAATGACTTTCTTGTTTTGTGTTACTGCAGCATCCCTGGTTTTATGGGAACAGGCACCTCATTAAGTGAAAATCTGCTCAGGCCACAGATGCATGTACAAGTTTGGCAAGTCTGTCTGCAAACACAATGCTACTTTGGAAAGTCATTTAGTCCCAACAGTGCTAACTAACACCACAGTCAGTAGGAATGACATTTCCCATGCTTTCAGGTACCTCCCTTTTGATGCATGGGTTGCTGATGATGTTCATGTGTACTCTCTGCCCATTTGTAAACATAAGCAGGAGTGTATTTTTATCCTGGTTTCCCTTTTTGAAGGTATCTGTCAGCAACTCTGCAGCTCAGCTCTGTTTCCTCATGTGGGCTGTGTTGCAGTCTAAATAGACCTGTTGATGTAAGTTGAAACCAAAAGGTCTTCAAAGTGATTCTGGTTCATGAAATTAAGCATAGTTATTCTCCAATAGCTTTTAAGAGCAATTTTATCTCAATATGATCCAACTGTACCAAGTGCAGGCTGTTTCATGCACAGACAAAAGGCAATGTGTATGTATTGTTCCCATTTGGAGTTAGTGTACCTATAGGATGCTACTGTTATGAGTGCTGCTGTCATGGGTACCTATGCAGCAAGCTCCGGGTGGATATTCCCCTTGTACAGGGAGCACACCACTGTTAGAGTAAACTTGTCCTGCTAACAGTACTCAAGAAAATAATTTATCCTTTTTTGTAGTCACCAATTTTGTGTAAAGAGAAAACTGAGACATATTAGTGTGTGGACTGTAGTCAATACAGGTGTCCCATGAGAGACCTTCTGCCTCACTCAGAGGCTCTTTTCTGAGTCAGAGGTGTGAGGTCCTTAAATTCCATAGTGAAGCCAAACTTTCCCAATAAACACAAGCTTTCTAGAGCCCTAGCTTGGAACGTAGTCAGGAAAAAAATCCGACCAGGCAAAAAACCAGAATTGAATAGTATCCAAAAAAGACCTTGGACAGGAGAGCAGGACACTTCCAATAGTCTTGGCCTCTTGTAGCCAAAAAAGGATGTCATGCCACGTCACCTTCAGCTGATTTAACAGTGTTGCTTTACTGGAATTCTTTATGTCTGCTGTTATTGAATTGTTGGGATACCCTTACCTGGGGTAGAACCTCAATGTGTGCACAGCTTTTTTCAAATACCTCTACACTGAATGACTTTGGATGACCAAGGATGTGAACAATGAAAACTACTATTATTCCAGAATAAGAGGAGACTTGTAGATAGAGTCTTTTCTTTGAGTATTCTAAAATTATATTAGAAGTGTGTGCTTTCACCACTCTATTCTAACTTAATACCAGTGGTTGAACTTGTGGAGTTTTATGTTGACAAGTCTGAGTGCCTTCTGCTTGATCCTGACTGTCCTGTTAGAGGTCATAAACAGTGTGTTGAAGACTGGAAACCATCAGAATGAGACTGACTTCTATTGTAGGTGCTTGGATATTGTAGATAATATAATGAAAAATATGGTCAGGAGCACATGGAATATATGAGGAGTATCAGCATGAATTTTAAAAAGGAAAGCCATGTTTTGTCAGCCATTAGGATTCTTTGGAATCAGCAAGCCCTTAATATTGAATATGTGGATTTTCAAATAGATGTGGATTTTCAAACACTTATGGTTACTAAACTGCCATGGCACAAAAGAAAAACCAGTCCTTTCAGGATTAAGTGATTAATTTCAGGGTTAAATGATCAACTAAAATACAGGAGGAAAAGAATGTTTTTCCTAAAGGACACAGAAGTCAAAAAGGAATTCTGCAGTGTCTGTGATGAGATCTGTTCTATTCAACATACTTACATGGTCTGAAAGGAGGATCAACAGTGAGGTGACAAAATTAGAAGGTAATACTAAAGCACTTAGATTATTGGAAAAGGAACCTTATTGTAAAGAACTGTGGAAGAATCTGAGGTATCTGAGTGACCAAACAGTAAAGGGACATGTGAAATCCCATTCTGAACAAATGAAATACTGCCAAAAAAAAAAAATAACACCTAAGCAAGTGGTTTATAGCAAGCAAAATAAGTACTTTTTCACACTGCACCTACTTATGCTATGGAATTGATTGTTACAAGGATCTGTGGAGATCAAGAGGGTAAATATGTTAAAGAAATTACTGAGGAAGTTAAGGAAGAAAGGAGTAAAAGGAGGAAGTCTTTTGACTTTGGAAGTCCCAAGCACGTGCAGATGTCATACTGGTTTACATGGAGCATCCTGTGAATAGTTGTTGCTTCTCCTTGCTTCTTATATTCCGGAAAATGGTGCCTATTGCTAGAGACAGCATGAAAAGAATTAGGAAGATGTCCCAAAACCAGACTTATGATTTAATAAGATGACAAATCAATCAGTGAATTAACTGTATCTTAGGGAGGAGGTAAGAGTTCTCTTGTAAGGCCTTGCCTCACATGTAGACAGGAACATTCCTTCTACTTCACTATACTCAGGGCAATTTTATTCAAAATTGTTATAGTTTTGTTAAAGAAAAAATTCTCTCCCTTCCACTAATTCCCCATGCCATTATTTAACAAAAGAAGTGGTCAACTGCTACCAGTTCCTGCTTGATGATTTTGGGTGGCGGGCGGACTGCGGGGAAGTGTGGCAAGGAATGGGTTTGCACTGTCTCTTTTGTTTTTTGGAACACATCCACAGCTCTGGTGGAACTCTGCAGCTGGGTATGTTGCGGTCAGAGAGAAGCCATTCTTGTGGTCATTGCTGCTTGCTGACTGCAAGGAGATTCCTGGGGATTGTCATCACTCCTCCACTCACAGCCTTTCCTTCTTTGTTTGGAACAAAGGACAAGGAGAGAGAAAGAGTCCACGTGAGTGTCCACTCCTTGTCTCTGCCTCGCAGGGAAAAGACTGAGAATTCATCTCGCAGCCAGCCAAGGTGTGACACTGACACTGTCCATAAATATGACTTCACCAGGAGGAACCTATTATTTGGGGGTTGTTCTCTTTTTTTTTTTTTTTTTTTTTTTTTTTAGTTTTGGTGCTGGGGAAGTAGTTTGCTGTGGTCTGTTTACAGTTATATCTATATTTACATATATATGTAGATATATAGTAGTTAAGAACAGTTATCCTTCTTATATCCATTTTAATAAAGAGTGATGTGATTATTGTGGAGGAATCCTCTCCTCTGCTTTTTGGTAAATATTTTGGTTTTTCCCTCAAACTAAGACAAAAATCTTGTAATATTAGCCCAAAGTCTGAACCTTCTCTGAGTCTGAATATAGTCCTAGAAGACAAACAAAAATTGTGAGAGCCCAATTTTGCAAGGAATTAATCCATCCAGCTATGAAGTGATGTCCATACTGCAAAAATAGAATTAGTAAGTATTAATCCTTTGACTAATCAAGATATGCTAAGCTACATCCTGTGGTTGTATTCTCCACAATTAAGAGATTTGGGTAATTGTGCTTCCAGACTGATAGTCCAGTCACCAGAGTTGATCAAATATTTATCATTGAACTAGAGAATCACTGAATGTCAGACAGAAGAGTAGAGGGGCAAATCTTCCCACTGTATAACCCAGGAGATTCAGTCAGGAGAGAGTGGAGAAACAGCATGGCTCCAAGAGCATGTCAGTCTCAGCTGAAAAATCTCTTTAGTCAGTGGAAGGCCTCATTTTCCAATGTGACTAATCAGTTTTATGCTGGTGCAAATCTGTTGGCTTCACAGGAAACTCTATGGTTTCAAGTTAAATTTTTCAGGCGGAATGATTTTTGTTGTTTGCCACAGTTTATTCCCCCCCTCCCTGACACCTCCCCATCCCCCCAGCTGCACTCAAGAAGTAGGAGTGGTAGTGGCTCCATTTTCTCTTCAATAGATAGCAGTCAGCATGTTTGCCTGTAATACATGAACCTGGAATTCAAATCTTTCTGTTCCCTCACATTTAGGAGGGTGTTCCCAACCTTCAGACTTCTATTTCACTGAGAGTCTCCTTTGGGCATGTTTTTCACTCTGCAAAAAACGTTCCCTAAAATTAAGATGGAAGTCCATATTCTGCTTCTCAAAGGGGCATCCAATTTATCATGAAATTATAGTAATTTTTCTTTTCCTTTTTTCCCCTGGGTATTTAATTTCTTATAGTAACTGGAGTATCAGTAGGATCAATCTAGAGCAATTCTCTATATGCATCTTCTCTTCTGAATACCACCTAAAACAATATACATGAAATAACCAGAAGTTAACTCTCTGCCCTCTGTGTTTCTGGTTAATTAGAGAGACTTGTTCTACATCACTGGTTTAGTAGATGGGGCCTCAGACTAGCACTTCATTTTCATAACTTTTTGTTAAATATGTGGAATAGGATCTGTTTTGTGGTTTTTCCTTTTATTAAATAAACCAAATTTTAAAATATTTAAATTCCATCTTGATTAATATGGAACTTGGTTTTTTGATTTGACTACCAACCCAAAATCTCATTAATTTATTTAAACCTGTATGAAACTGAGACACACATTATTCATCTGCTTACTGGTACCAGCCTTTTGATCATATAAAATGATTACTCATCCCACCACTGGGTAAGGTTCTTTATCAATATAATTTCCCATAAAACTTGCCATTGTAACTTAGACAAAGGTTAGCATTTGTTTTTCTTATGTATAGCTTTTAATTCTATTTCAGGTAACAGGCAGTACCTCAAATGAATTTAGTTCAATAAAGTGGGATCTATACGTAACTCTACTCAGTTCAGCATTATTTAATGTTTTCCAGCAGATGTCTTTGCTGCACTAAAATCTACTTGTGTGCTAACGATTTTGTATGCTACAAGCTGGCTGCATTTTTTTTTTCCTAAAGGAGTGAAGTTAACGTATTTGCTTCAATCCCAGCAGCTGTAAGTATCTGTACTCACCAGTTTTTATAAGACACTGTTCTTCTCACTCCACTGCATGTTGCTGGTTGCCAGAATAGGTCACAGTCTTGGGGTCTTGCTGCACCCAAACCTGCTGCCAGACTCTTATTTAATGCATGCATCCAGCCCAAAGCTTGCAGCCAAGAGCAATACTCCTGTATTTTTTCATGTTCTCATCACTTTGACAGTAGCAGTAATATTGCTGCCTCCTCTAGGGCAGTCCACTGAGCAGCTGCACTTCTGGCACAACTCTCTGCCAGCCTCCTGAGTGGCATAGGCTACTTCATGTATGTAATAGCTTAATCCAACTTTCTGTGCTGGCTTCCTCTTTGCTTTCCAGAGTAGATTGTTGTATTACAAAGCAACTTGTTAATGAGTCACTTAGCTGTGTTCTGATCAAATTGGTGCTTCTGCTGTTCTTGTAGCTGTTGCTGCTGCAAGTGTTTGTGTTCATTCCACATTTTAGAACTGCTGGCTTAACCCATTTTTCAAAATATTTATTTTCAGGTAAAAGCACCAAAATCTCTGTATCTGTGAAGAAACTGGGCCTGCCATAACAACTGCTTTATAGCTTTGATTAAACTAACAGGTGATGCTAGAGACAGAAACCTTTTTGTCATATCCTCTTCCCTGCTGGATATTTTCACCCTGAGTATCCCCAGATCTCATGGATTGATGATGTTCTTAGTGGAAAGTCTCATTTTTGCCATTCATTCTGCTTGGTAGGTCATTGGACCCCAGAATTCAGATTCGCATCAATTTCATTCCCATTGTAAGACCACAACAAACTATCACAATGGCAGGGACAGTAGTAATTAAACATTTGCAGAAGAATTACTTCCAGACACAATAAGTAAAAGCAGTGTCTGTCACTGCAAATGATAGTTGTTAAATATCCCCTGAAATAATGAGGAAAGTTGAAGTCCAGTCCAGACAATCATAACACAATGGACATGACACTGGAGTCACAAGTACAAAGGGATACTGTCCCTGACAAGCTACGATGGTGAGGATCTGGCTGCATGGAGATAAGGCTGACATCCACAACCATAGGCTGGCTTTGACAACCAGCATTTTAATGCATGCAAACAAAATTTGACTTTTACCAGTAGGACAGGTGACCCTCAAGACAACTGGCCTCTGGAGCTGGTAGACAGAGAGAGGGAGCTGAATAGCCCCCTTGTATTCCAGGAGGAAATAGTTAGTGACTTACTGAGCCAGCTGGATCCTAACAAGTCTATGGGACCAGATGGGATCCATCCCAGGGTGATGAG
>JAWWEV010000095.1:47166241-47181211 GCA_035583235.1 Hafferia zeledoni | reverse complement strand
GTGATCCTTCCCCTGTACTCTGCGTTGGTGAGGCCACCCCTTGAGTATTGTGTTCAGTTCTGGGCCCCTCAGTTCAGGAAAGACATTGAGGTGCTGGAGCGGGTCCAGAGAAGAGTAACAAGGCTGGAGAAGGGACTGGAGCATAAGTCCTATGCGGAGAGGCTGAGGGAGCTGGGGTTGTTTAGTCTGGAGAAGAGTAGACTTAGAGGTGACCTCATCACTGTCTAGAACTACCTGAAGGGAAGTTCTAGCCAGGTGGGGGTTGGTGTCTTCTCCCAGACACTCAGCAATAGGACAAGGGGGCACGGGCTCAAGCTCTGCCAGGGGAAATTTAAGATGGAGATCAGAAAAAATTCTTTACAGAGAGAGTCATCAGGCATTGGAATGACCCGACCAGAGAGGTGGTGGATTCACCATCCCTGGAGGTTTTTAAACTGAGGTTGAACATGGCACTGAGTGTCAAGATCTAGTAAATGGACTGGAGTTAGACCAAGGGTTCAACTTAATGATCTCGGAGGTCTTTTCCAATCCCATTGATTCTATGATTCTACTTTTAGAATCAAAATAGGTATTGGTTCTACCAGTGATTGCAAATCACCCTGTTTACACATTTCAGAAACAGTATGAGGTGAAGCACTGAGCTAGGCACACTGGGTTTCCTCCTATTAATATTGATATTTCTTCACCCTAGCTGAAGAACAATAGCCTCACTGATTCACTAGAGTCCCTGGGAGTCATGTCATATGCCAGCTTTTAAAAGAGTAGACACCTACAAGGAAGCAATATGGGGAAAAGTATTATTCCTGGAAACCAGGCTTAATGTGCCATTTGAGAACCAGTTAGGTTGTTTTCTAGCATATATACATTGTCTGCATAGCTCCATTGCTCCTGCTTTGACCTAATTTCATCTCACTGGTGGATTTCCCTCCTGAAATTATGAATATCAAACTCAAGAGAAATGGCCTCCTCAAGATATTCAGGCTTCCCTTTCTCAGCAGAGGGATATGCTGGTGATGGCTCAGAATGAGCAGACCTCCATGAATGCTGGTATTGCTATTTTTGACAATTTTTCATAGCTGTTTGAAAGAAAAGATAAAATCGAAATGTTAATTGTTTCCAATAAATGCTGCTAAGGAGAGTTTCTTGGCTTGGTACCTGGGGACATGTAAAAGGTTTGTTATTTTGAAACTTGTTGATTTTTAGTTGTTTTTCCTTTTCCCCTCAGCTTGACAAAAAACAGCCTTTGCACAACAAAAAGGTGCAGTCCAAGGACAGGGTGCGAGCCAGGAGATTTCTACCCACACTCTGTCACTAATCCTTTCTTTGATGTTGGCACATCCCTCTGGTTCAACATGAAGATCTTCTGTAATTGGGCTGCAGAAAGAGAATAATTATACTTAATGAGGTAGGCTTGGGTAATGGATGTGCCCTTCTTGCTTGCAGAGACATGGTGAGGTCATCAGTCTGAGTGCGGCCATGAGGACGCCTGCATTTGAGAACTCCTATGGCAGGACAGGGCAGGTAGAAACTCCTCACTATGTGGTGTGGGGAATGGTCTCTTGTTCTCACTTATGGTTTGAGTTAATTGCTGAAGCTTTGCAGAAAATGTGCAGATCAGTTTGTGTGTAGAATGTGCTATGTGAGAACTACCTGTCCTTGTGATCCCCACTGGCTTGATCCAATTGCCGTCCATTAGGGGATGGGAATTTGAATCCATGACATACAAGACCTCTACTGTAAATGTCTTGTGGCATCTTCATGGTAGCCTTCCACTAGTATATTGAACCCAGAATGGTCAAAGAACAGGAGTCTGGACATCTCAAAAGGGATCAGAGAAGACACTTAGGGCAAGGCAGGTTGGCAAAGTGCTGTGGGAAAGTGAGAATTGCTGCCATAGCCATCCTTTAAGGCAATAGCTATTTACACTATCCACCTGCCTCTCCTGTGACCTTCTGTCAAGTTTTAGTACAGTGTTTATGTTCTGAAATAATTAAAATTTTAACAAATCTTTATAAGAAGATGCTTCATGTTGTTTGTCTTGCAGGATTTTGATTTCCCTGTGTCAAATCTGAAAGCAAAGTAAACAGTTTTGCATAATTTTGAAACTGGAGGAATAGAGACCACATCATTTTATTCCCCCAGGCAAGTCAAAAACTAAAATCTATGGGAGGGAGCTCACTTAGCCTAGTTTTCAATCCTCTCATGAAACACATACCACAGTTACATGATTATTCTAACTCCCTTCACCTGATTTTCTGTCCTCATTGCCTCTTCTCAAAGAAAAGCAAGCATTGAATAAGTCAAAATAAATAATAATAAAACATGGCTCAGGCCAGAGCATGTCCTTGATAGATTACATCACTTCTACCTGGAGAAGCAAAATCTGATGGCCTGACACACAGCATCCATAAAAAACCCTTGTAGCTACCTACATAGTAATGATCATTTTTAATAGTGTCCAGAGATGTCTCTTCTTATATGCTCTGTCTCATCCACTTCTCAGCCAAACGTGTAAGCAAGTGCTTGTATTGAAAAACTAATAGTAAGTATTTCTCATGGCCTTTAAATTAAGCACACACTTAAGCCGTTGCATAGCTTTTCACTTCATACCACCTTACAAGATCCATCCTCTAGCTGCTCTGTTGTTTCCTCAAGTTATTGGTTTTGTGTGGGCTCCTAGAAAACTAAACAGCTCTGCATGTGATTCACTGACAGTGTGATTTACGTGCATCTGTTAAAAGTAATAAACTCTTTCCTTTCAAACACCACCCTTTGTCCTTTCAATGCAAAAAGAACCTAAGCTGACATCTTTGACTTTACCTCATACTGAGGTTTTAATAAGGCTGTAGATGTGTGAGTATCGGATTACCTCCTGGTGAGAACAAAATAGCTGTTTCCTGAGGGCACTTGACCTAGTTGCAACCAAAGAAAGTAATGCGGTCTTCAGATGATAAAACTGAGTCTTACCCTTTATGCCTTAACAGTTCTATTACAGACAGGGCTCACCCTGTTTTACCCAGTTATACTAATGACTCCAGATTCAAAGAACTTCTTTGAATGACTGTGATAATTAATGACAAAGATGCTTTTATTTAGAAACCAGTTTTCCTTGAAGCCACAAACACCTTTTTTGACATGGAAGTATTTGCAATATGGAACAAATAGCTGATGTTGGAACTTGCTGGTCTATTAATGCCAGCGCTTAATCCTGACTATTCCATTGTAAAGTGCATATATCTCAAGGCCTGTGCTGAAATTATTTTACACCTAAGAGACAATTTTCTGTAGGCTACTGAACTGTTCAGCATTAGCATCACATAGATGATTATTACTTAGTGTGAGAAAGGCAGAGGTTATTTCCAAAGAGAGATACTGCCATATCCCAGTGCACACCCCAGCTCTGCCAAACACGACATCTGATGCCTGGAGATTACAAGTAACTAAAGATGTCTGATATCAGCAGTGCTTCCAATGATCTTGCTGCACTAGTTTGTCTCGCTTTGTGGTGTCTATGTCTCAAACAGCACTCAGCAAAGAGAGTAACAGAGTCCATGAATAAACAAAAGGGTCTTACTGACAGTGCAACCCTGTGGTCAGCCCTCAAAATGTGTCTCAGGTTATCTGGGATTTTCTCATTTTTCAGTCAGCAATTGCATTCATTTTGACTGCAGGATTTGTGTAGGTGTTTCACTGCACAGCCTTGGCACAGCTTCAGAGCCTTCTTGCCTCTACAGGGAATAAACAGAGTAACAGAGTGCTTGCTGTGATGCTTGGTGTGTCTCTCTTTGCAGCACCTGCTTGAGTGGAAGCAGTTGACCACCTCCTTCCTCTATTTTGGAGACAGGATCCGCTTGAAGGACATAGGAAGACTCTGACTGCCTTGTGTGGATTGTGTATCAGGTCTTACCTTACTAATTTTACTGGAGGTAGTGAAAGAGAACAGAAGACGGCAGTTTTCTATGGCTGCGACAAGTTCCTTGGGTCAGTGAATCTCACTTAGCTGTTGAAGGCATTTTAAGAGAGTGTGCAGTGAGTTCTGGGGACAAAGTTTTGGTTTGTGTGTATATGAAATTAATTACTAAAAATGTTAACTCACATGTTTTCCTCCAGGTTCTTCTTTTCATGGTGTGGTCCGAGATTACTTCCTGGTTTTCTTCTCCAGACACAAGTTTCTCAAGTCATTATCTCTTCCATTAATTATTTGGTCCAGCATCCTTTCAAGCAATGAACTACCTGTTCCTTGTTAGTGGTTAGACACGTGTCTGAGAATGGAGAAATACACCCTGCTAGGAAGTACATAGCTTCTTCAACTGCAGGGACAATTAGCACTGGACCATTTATTGCTGCATAACACAGATAACTGAGGACAGACAATGTACATCCAGTGCTCATTTTCATACTCAGCTTGGGTGGTGGAACTGATGTAGCTGAACGTGTTCTGGAGCTAATATTTACAGACAAGTCTTCATTTTTTCATAGCACTCCACAAGGTTTCTACTCCATGAACAGAGATTTGTTTTGGCTTTGACCAGCCTTGACATCAGTGATTTCTATGAAAATTATTTTTATATTGGGAATAACAAAACACATTTGTGATGTAAAAAACAACTACTCCCATTCCAGCCAGTCTTCAAGCTCCTTCTTGACAGAGATCAGCTTTCCTCACTTGGGAACTTCTCCAGCACGTGCAGTAGCTGTGGTGCCACAGGGCTGGTGTTGCACCTTGTGTTAGCTTTTGTCACTTGCTCAGGATAACCATGAGACTCAGTAGGCAGTATTTGTCCATCAGTAGAATTGTGGAGTCCTTATGTCCTGCGTTCTGTTGAGGAATGTATTGCACCATTAAAATTTTATGTCCCTTCTTTCTCTGTGAACTGATCTAACACTTGCTTGTCAGAAATACTGCGTCTTGAGAAAAGACATGAGGCAAAGAAAGGTCTAAGAGGGTGCATGAGGGGGCTGGCTGCACTAGCTGAAGCAAGGTGGGAAACAGTAGTCTTTCTGCTCTGAGGACAGGGGCTCTTATGACTGTGCTTCTGCCTTTAGCTGCAAGCTAAGATTAATACTTAGTTGCAGAGGCTTTTGTTCCTGCCCCCAGCAGAGTTGTACATTGTCATTCAAATCAGTTCTCCCCACTGTAAGATTCTCTTGGGAGTGGAACAAAACAGCAGTTTGCTCTCTTTCAAGGCTTGGAGAGCTTTGAGACAGTCAATGTTCTGCAGAAGCAATTCAGCACTCCAGAGGGTTAAGTTGCACTGTGGAAAAAATCAAAAGTAAAGGAAGCTCTGGTTTGAGTTACTGAAGACTAAATGGATAGATAATGAAGACAGTACTTCCAGCAAAGTGGGCATAGGCAAATTACAGGATGTAAATAAGATCTGTCATACCAGTCTCTGCCTCTACAGCTGGCCATCCACATGCCTTAGTCCAAACACAAACAGTTTGGATGCATGCTAATGAAAATGTCTTTTTATTACAGTTTTAACTCTTATTCACGTTTTAGACATGTTCAACAGAAAAGCAGTTATACAGACCTGTCAAACAGAAACATCTTTAAAATTTCCTTTATGTTGTTAAATAGACACTTTTGAAACTTAGCCACGTGTTTTGTTGTTGTAGGCGAAATTCTTATTTAGAATTCTTACTTACTACCCAGCTTGCTTGGGTGATGCCAATGGCTTGGTCTTACAAATAACCTTGGCATCCACTGTAATTTATGAGGGATGGGAAGGAAAAGGTTACAGGTTGCAATTTGGACATCTGACGTAAAGGTTTCATTGAGCATCTACACCAGTGACGCAGAAGGTCTGTTGCATGGAGGATCCATCTGATCTGGCAGAGGGAAGCAGAATGCCTACTAAAGCTCAGTGCTGACCAAGTAAGCTCAGCTGTGGTTCTGAAAAGATTGGCATGGTGACAGTTGTAAAGCAAATGTGAAGGAAAAGGCCAATGAGTGTGTACTACTGAAGATGCAGTTTAAGTGTAAATAGCTGAAAATACAACCAAAGCTGAAAAACACTTCCCAAGATCTGCCTACTGGGCCAAGTGAGGGGATGAGTATGCATGCTTATCTATTTTACATGGATTTGTCTTTCTGTTGATATTCCTCCTGAAGATAAATGGAAACCTTTTTTAGTTTCCAAGCACTGTAATAATGATAATATTATAGTGCCCCAGGCATGCCACGTTCCATTTGGAAAATAGCAGGTAGTAGGATAGTGTCTTGGGTGTCTGCAGCAGACGCAACACAGGAGGAGAGCTGACAGGTTGCTGATGGGGAATGGCACAGGAATAGTGAAGGTGCCTTTACTAGGAGGGGAGTGTCATCCAACAGAGGCAAGAGACTAACTTGCAGATGGAATTCTTGAGGTGAGTTTGTACTGTTCTCAGTGCCGTGCCTCCCTCCCCAAGGAGAGAGTTCCACCATGTTGGGGAAAGTATGGAGTTCAGTCAACCTGCATTCAGTTGACAGTGGGAAGTGTTCTTTTTGCTCCTCCTGCTCTTTTTGCTCCTGCCTGAATGTTACTCATGAGCTGCACAGGTTTATGTTGCTAGTCGTTACTTAGGAAAGATTCTGCATGGAAAAGTGTTTACTTTCCATATAGCAACAGGGTGTCTGGTGGCAGCTAGTATTCTTACTTGTGAGTGTGGCAGGGTGGATATAGTGCCCACTGACACAAGGAAAATGCACTGAGCTAAGGTGTCTTGAAATGTTTTAGGCCACTGTGGATAGAATTCTTGCTTCACTTGTCTGTTAGATACCTGCATTAAATCAGCTAACTCTTGAGGATTTAGAAACAACAACAATGGGCAAAAGTAGAGAGTGAAAAATCATTCATTACCCACTTCCATGGAAATGGAGATTCTTGTATGGAAAGAGAGGTGGTTACAAGTCTGTAGGGTGAAACATCCATCTGTCCCACACTCAACACTGAGAGTAAGTGTTGAGCAGATTTATATCTTCACCTTTTCCATCTTGACCTTCTGTGCTGCAAGTGGGGGTGTAACCTCTTTCTTCACATGGTTCATTGATTTCTACACTTGATAATGCAGGTCTTTCCTCTGCCCTTTGACAGCAAATTAAACTTTAATTCCAGTGAAGGTGGAAGTACTGCTGAGTGGGGGTTCTGCTGAACACTCAATGAGATCTTCTGGGAGTTGATTAAGCTGCAGATCTCTTGCCTTTGCATCTCATTAAATCCTGTCATCCTCTCTGGCTTGATATTTCCAGCAAAAGGCCCCTACTTTTTCCCAAATGGCTGCTATCTTTCCTAGCTAATAACTGCAGTTTAGCTTCTCCTTTTGTTTTTTATATAGAGAAGGCCTTTTGCTGATAGCAACTTGATTTGCATGCTGTCAGAAAGCCTTATCAGCATTGCCATGGAGGACAGAAAAACCAACAGGTCAATTACTCATGTACAGCTCATTTTGATTCCTGTGATTAGTTATTTGCATAAGTAAACAGAAACCCAGTTCAAATTTTGTACTTTGAGAAGCCAAAATGGAAAGCCTGTCAGTATTTCAGGGCTAATAAGGAGATAAATGGCAGGCATGTAATTCATCATAGTAATTCCATGGGTTTACATACTCTACTCAAGACTTCTAAGGAAGCTCTTCTGGTTTTTTGAATATCACGGGATTAAAAAACAGTCAGTGAAAGATAGTCCAAAAAGTGAAACAAAATGTTCCATTAACTCATTTTCTGCACTACATTTTTATTACACTCTGTTCTCTCACCCCTCTCGCCTAACTGCTGAAGCATCCTGTGCTAGAAACAAAATAACCCTAGGTAAGCAGCTTCTGCCTGCACTGCACAAGTGAACACTGTCCCAACGGCCCTTGCTTTTACAAGCAGAGGATAGAGATTCTTGCTCTATTTCCAGTTTCATTAAATCTCAAGAGACCTCTCTGAGTCACATCAGCAACTTTGATGCAAACAAAGCACTCCTAAATGTTGGAGGTGAGCCTGAATTTATTAATTCGTTTCTGCAGCTCACTTAGACTTTGGTTCTCATGGCTTGGGGAGTTTGTTTCCTCAAGCTATGGAGAAGGAAGGACTCTAGCAATATATTTCCAAAATAAACTTCGTTCAAGTGTATTCTCTGCACAGTGTTGCTGACCACAGGTATCACGCAACCACAAGTCAGGCTTTGAAAAATCATGAGACCCACTTGAAAATCTCAACATTCCTCTTGGTTCTGAAATGTTCTGAGGTCTTTACTTGTATTCTAGGAAATCAGTCTGGTTGTCTTTCATGATAACATTTGCCAGACTATTTTCCCACCACATTTTTTGTATACAAAACCTGAAATTCTCCCCAAATCTCACTGCTTCAGGAACCATTAAGAAAGGTTATTATTCATGAGGACTAATGTACTTGATGAGGAGGGATCTATAAACTGCAGTGCTTTTTCAGTATTCCTCTTATGAAGTCATTGCAAAACTGCATTTTTAATATAATTTGTCATCCATTTTTACTGTCGTTGATGCCTTGGGTACCACTCTAAGGTTTGCCCTTTTTACCAAAGTAACAGGATCCATTCTTTTGCAGCTTTCAACAGTACCTAACAGCCCCATGTCCCAGTCCTGCTCATCTCTGGAGTTCTGTAGTAGCACTCCACATGCTGTGATTTTATACTCTGGGTAGGAGTACTCTGGGTAGGAGGTGATGTGTGGAGGTCTCCGGTCTGCACCTCTGCTGAGATTAGGGCAGACTGCAAAGCTGTATCAAGTTGCTCAGGGTGTTTCCCTGTCAAATTTTGAAAATGCCCAGGGATGGAGAATGGAGATGCCATTATGTCTCTGGGCAGCCTGTCACAGTGTCATTGTACCTACGAGCAGCTGATATTTCACTTTCTGAGAACTGTGGTCACTGTGACAGTACATCTCTTAGAAGATGCAAGATTTGTCGTTTCTACAACCCTCTTTTCTATATCCCTCTTCCCTATAGTCCTGACTACGTAGCTAGAGACTGTTATTATAATCCTTTTGTTTTCTTATCACCTACCTTAGTCTCTTGAATGTCATATGCTCCAGCTCCTAACCATCTTAGTGGCTTCCCTTTAGACTCACTACCAAAACTGAAGACTACTCCAAATTCAGCCTCACAAGTGCCAAGTACAAATGGATCATCATTTCCCTTGACATAGCTGCGACACTCTTGCTGCAAGAGCTTACTGCTGACTCATACTCAGCTTCTTCTACCAGTATCCTAAGATAATTTGCTGCAGTCTGTACTAACACATGGGGTTGTTGCCTTCCATGTTCAGGATTTTGCATTTCTTAGGTAAGTCCATAGTGACTCTTTTGGCCTGTTCCTCCAGTTTGAAAGGTAGACCTGCCCTCCTGCATTTTGACTCCTCATCCAATTCTGCCAGATCTGTCAAGAACAAAACATGCTAGCAGCAATCCTACCATCTCTTGCAAAGGTACCAAATATTTCACCTTTTATCGATACTTTGTTGCAATGTGTAAATCCCCGAACTGTTGCCTATGATCACTGCCCTCCTTTACAGACAAAACAGCTGAGGAAAGAGTTGATACCCATAAGCACTCTGCTGTACAAAGAGAAAATGTCTTTCTTTCAGCCTCTCAGGATGTATTTTGTGACACCATCTCCTCTCCCCAAATGCATCTTGCTGCAGTTCTTCTGTGCTGTTCAAGTGGCAAAAGCCGATGAGTTTGATCCCTGACTTTGTGCTCATGCTAAAGGCACACACTGTCCATTCAGAGAGCAGACAAACAGTGACTTGCTGATAAAGGATAGACACTGAAGGGCCACCTACACACCACTTTAGCAGCACTAGAAAAAGTCACTGATTTTAATTAAGTATATCTTTTATGGAAAGTTTAGAATGGAATCAAATACCCTTTCCTGTGAATTTCTGTCATAACTTAAATAGCTGTCAGGACTGCTATAACTGCAAAATAAAACAAACAAACAAACAAACAAACAAAACAAACAAACCCCTTACACTTTTCATAAGAGTTCACTACTGGCACATGAAGTGTCTGTGAGTAGTACTTTGTTCTGAAAGTGGTAATAAGGTGTTGAATGGAAGTTTCTGGGAACAGTGGACAAAAGAACTGATGTTTCTAACATATACCATTCCCATCTTGCCCTAACTTTATATCTGGAGCTGAATCTGTGTTACTCTGCCTTAGGCATACTCTGCAGACCCCCAAACACCTCCTCAGAAAGAGTTTAACATCATTCCAGCTCCATATGCTCATGGATGGCTCCCCTTCCTTTGGATTGAGGTGCAGTTCAAATCAAAACTGAGCCTTGGAAAGGAGTAGCCTCAAATCATAGACACATCAGAATCTGGATTATGATAATTTTACAGTACTCCTGGATAAGAAGACAGGGAGCCAATAGGTAGCTCTCTTTCTTTTTCCCCTGGCTGGGCAAAATAAGCTGGGAAGGGAGAATTCCAAAGCAAATACCTATGTACATTGACATTTTTTAACATTGTTTTCGTTCTTTAGCTTTAAAGCCCAAGGGGAGTCTGCAATTCATGGGAAGCAGTATCACAGTAAGGAAAAGGTCAACAGAACTAATTCTGTCAGAGGAATAATTTATCGTACAGAACCCAAATGATCATTTTTAATCCCTTGGTTTTTTCCTCATTGACATGTGACTATTTCTTGCCTTTACCCTGTAGCTAGGAAAAAAGAAAAGAAGTTGCTTGTTTAGCTGTCAGAAATACCACTTCTTGCCTAGCTTGAGAGAGTTAATGATGCATGGGAATCTGTCTCTCTCCATCCAGGGAGTGATCAAAGGCAAACTGATTTAGCCCCTTGCATCCACAGTCCACCACTGTTTGCATTCATTTTCCACAAACACCATCACTCAGCAGCAGCTGCAAGAAAATCATTAAAAGAGCTAAACTGAAAAGAATGACATAAAAGGCATGTTAGAGATTTGCCTTTTTGATAAAGATTAGATTTCTTTTAGCTTCACTAATAATAGAGCAGGACCAGCTGTCACTGTGCCTATGGAAACGGTCCAGCTCTTTGCATTCTGGCTGTTTCATACACCATCCCCATAGTCCCAAGAAGAGAGTAGTGGAGATATGCTTGAAGACCATCCGTACTGAACTCTAGTTGCCTCAGTGGTAGCAAAGCTTCAGCCTGGATAGTGGCAACAAGAGGTGCCAAAGGGTAAACAAACCCATTCATTTCCCAGCAGCACTATTGAGCAGTGGGAGTAGTAGGGTAGCAGAGGACTCTGCAGTCCTGTGAAGTGTTCACCACGCAATTCAGCAGCAGCATTAGGAGGACAACTACCTCTGGGTCTCCTATGAACTGGCACTGAGAAGAACTTGGTTTTCCTATACCCTTCAAGACCAGTTAAATCTGAGATATGGGAAGACACCCTATCTCTCGATAACATGGTCAGGAACAGCTGACTAAGAGAGGGACAAACATTTGAGAAAGGAGTGAAAGCACTAAAAGTGTGATCTGGCAAGGCAGATGGCTTATTTGCATAGCACAGTGCTCATGAAACAGTAAGAGCTATGCACACTCTGGAAGCGTGAAAAGCTGGGTCTCTGTGCTGTGTAAGGATGTGAAGAAAGCTCTCAAGTCACCTTCAACTAACTGTTGTTCAGCTGATGAGTTTTGAGAAAAATTACTCTGTCTCCTTGGCATGAATTGACATGCTCCCTTCATCCCTCTGGTGTAGTCTGCCAGGGTGGTTGTACAAGCCTTCCAGGATTGATGCTGAAACAGAACCTCAACAGAGATGTTGCAGACAGAAAACAAAGAGGAGGGAAAGGGGATTTTGAAGGAAATGCAGAAGGTGGAGAAATGGAAGAAGGTACTCAAAGGATACTTGAAATTGAGAAGATTGCCAATCTTGATGCACACAGAAACCTGAAAGAATCAGAAGGAAGGATAAGACAGCTGACAATAACAGAAGTGAGAGAAAGAAGAATCTGAGGTACCTGGAAATAAGGGAAGACAATAGGAGAAATAAGGTGAAAGTAAGAGAAGAGAAAATGGAAGCCAACTGGGAAACAGTATGGGGAACATAGAGTGCAAAATTGTGGGAAGATGCAGAAAAAAACACTGGTAGGAGAGAAATACCTGTAGTTGGATTGTGGCTGAAGATATTTGAAGGAAGAAAAAAAAGAAAGAGGGTGGCACAGCACAAATGCAAGGTTGTGGTTTTTGAGAGGATAAAGAATACCCAGATGGCAAGAAAGCTGAAGAGAGCATTGTGCAGGAAGGCATGAGGAAAGAGATGACAGAGGAAGAGAGAGCAAAAAAGAACAATGAGAGATGAAATGAAAAAGAGTGACAAGAAAAGAGACATTTTTAAGAGGAAAAAAACAGTCATGAAGTAAATGCTGGGCAGCTTTTATATTGTGTCCAGTGTCATTGTCGTTTGTGGTTAGGCAGAGCTCTCAAGAGTGGGATCTATTTATTTTTAATCTTTAACTGTCTTTTTCCACATTCTTTTCTGTTTCTTATGACGAAAACCTACTGTCCCTGTGGTTGCTTCTGGGCGTATCTCTTAAGGTTTCTTTAGAACGAGAAGTTCAGGTTTTTCAAATCATAGGGGACTATGTTCAATTAAAAACAACAAATACAATTTCAAGAAGAAAACAGTCATTAGTACTTATTATTTAATTGCACTCTTTAGGGTGGAGGAAATGCTGAACGCATTATCTCCACTCACAGGTGCCAATAAAATCTACATGTGGCTTAGAGAAACAATACAAGCATTAGCTATTCTAATTTGTTCAGGGACTGAATCTGACACTTTAAACAAAAAAGAGACTGTTATTGGAATGTAATTTACATGTATAAATACATCACTTGAAATGTACTTTACTATTGTACTGACAAAAGCCTAGGTGGCAATGGAGCTACTTTTTGGATTCTGACAAGTTTATTCTGGAAAAGACCAATCTGAATGAATTTTACATTAAAAAAAAAAAAAAGGAATTAAACATGAGAGAAATAGTAAAATTGAAACTCAGCAAGGCCACAGACAGTAATTAGCCAAGTGCTTAAATTTAGGTTGTTGTGATCAATCTTCCTGAAACGACCTGATTCTAAGATGAAAGTTACAAATCCATGGTGGAGTTCAAAGTGGGACTATCAATTGTGCCAGTATGCACAGCTGAAAAAACCTTTGACGTAGAATCCACTGTGATACACACCAATGTGAATCTGCAGGGGAAAGGCCCCAAATAACCCAGTCATTTCTGATTTCAAGAAAATGCTTAAAATGTTCTAGCCTTGAATGTCTGATGAAGTCTGACCTTGTATTGTTTCTAGTATAAAACAGTATGCAACACTCCCAGACTTTATCTCATGTGCTTTCCAGGTAGTGACTGCGACTTGTTCAAGAACCTCAGCCCTGCCTTTCTTTGCTTAGAGTAGATGTCCTAAAACTGTATGACTGCTGTAGGGAAATGCACCCTTGTGAGTACCTAATGGCTAGTAAAAAGATATTATGATTACATGTGCAGGTCAATGTTAAGAGCCTTTTAAGTGCCATGATAAACGAAACAGCAGTTGTCACAAGGTGGGTGAAGCTTTAATACCATGGAAGAGAATTAGGATACAAAACTACTTTCATAATGCTCTGATTCCAATATAATTAGTGTCTACCTTCTTTGTGTCCTTGGAAGCCAGTGAGTCAGCTTGTGTAATATCAAATCAGACCACATTCTGCTCAGGATTAATAGCTGGCTGCCTTTTGGCCACTTGTCTTCTGCATCTGATTGACTCTTTCCCTTTGCAAATGTATTTTCAGACCTGCTATTGATGGCAAGTGGATTGAATTATAAATCAAAGCCATGCTCCTGGATCGACAGTAATCTAATCAAAGAGATAAAAAGTGCAATAAAGGTGACTCTAGATTAGTGAAGATTCTGATTTTGTAATTTACTCTGGTAGTATTGGTGATTATTTTTAACTGAAATATTTCCAGCTTCTCAGAGGCTTGTTATCCTTGTACTTTCTTGTGGTTCAATGTGCCTTTGAATTTCCACACCCAGACATTTCCCCAGCAGCATGTGGAGGAGACTTCCAGTTCTTCTTGCTGTCTGAAGCTGTCTCATCATGTGACAGTTTCATCTTCTGAGTGAGCTGCCACAGAATGGGAGATCAGAAACCCTCAGCAATAAGGCAGAGTACTGGGAAGTTTCAAGTCTGCTTCTGTGAAAGTCAGTGGCAAAAATCCTGTTCATCAATGGCCAGTCCAGCAAATTATGCTGGTTCATCAGTTGTGGACAGACACATCACATAATCAGCTAGAAATACATAAACAAGACCAGCTGATTGCAAGATATGAGTAAATATTATGTACAAATTCTTTTGTTAGCTTCATTGCTATATAAAGTCAGGAGTGATCCACGTAGTAGTGGACAACAGCTCAATATCCAGATGAAGATCAATGAGTGGTGCCCCTGAGGGGTTCTTCCTGGGACTAGTGCTCTTTAATGTCTTCATCAGTGACAGAGACAGTGGGATTAGGTGCACCCTCAGCAAGTTTGCAGATAGACACCAAGCCATGATAGAGTGGGCACACCTGAGGAATAGGATACCATCTAAATGGACCTGGAGAAGTTCAAGGAGTGGGCTCATGGAAATCTCACGAAACTCAGCAAGACCAAATGCCAAAACCTGTACTTGGGTTGAAGTAACCTCCAGTATCAATACCAGCTGTAAAATGAAGGAACAGGAAGTAACCCTGCTGAGAAGAACTTGGGGGTACCAGTGGATGAAGAGATGAACTTGAGTCAGCAATTTGTGCTTGCAGCCCGGAAAGCCAGTTGTATCCTGGATCAGTTGCATCATCAAAATAGGGGTGACTGAGAGAGGTGATTCTTCTCCTTTATTCTGCACCAGTGTGACCCCATCTAGAGTACTGCATTGTTGTAGTTTGGAATTATTATGTAAATTCTCTCCCCTGCCACTCTTAACGATCCTAGCCAACCGTTAACAAAGAAG
>JAWWEV010000095.1:47087366-47106548 GCA_035583235.1 Hafferia zeledoni | reverse complement strand
AATTTGATAAAGAGTGGCATGATTATTGAGGAGGAAGCCCCCTCCTCCTCTTGTGAGTAAACATCTTGGTTTTTCCCTCAAACCAAGACATCCTGTGACTTTGTAGCTCTGAAAATGACATCCTTCATCTCAGTCCTGTATGAGTTTGTTCGCAGACCTCACAGTCTTTCTCCTGATGGGGGACAAAGATCTTCAGTCCTGTTTTGAGGAACAAAGGTGGGAAATTTCCCATGCTTGTGAGAAAACAGGCACAACAGTGTACAATGCAGGTGGAAGCAAGATAAGGTTTGCCAGGATATCAGAATTGCTTAATTTGTGTTGACTGTTCTTCTCTTTCAGTATTCCTCCAGGAAAAAGGCTGTCACACTAAGTTACTTAGTCTGTGGCGCTGTATGAGGTGCTTCTGCTAATTCAGATAACTTTAAAGGAACTGTGAAATAGAGGCAAAATTTCAGCTTTTAAAAAAGAAAAGAGCCTCCCTAGAAACGGTCTTAGAAAAGAAGTGACACAACAAGGAGGAAAGATTTGTAAATTACATGGGCATAGATAAGGTAGTCCAAGTGAGACAAGTCTGTGAGGAACTTCAGCTGGAGAAAAAAAGAAGAAAGCAAGGTGGCTTGATGGTAGATTAAATTCGTTGCAGACAAAGACAAGTTAATGTAAGTTAGAAAGAAAAAGTCAGAATGTTCTATTTCTTGGCTCTAAATTAATCACAACCATACAGCAAAAAAAAGTCACAACAGATATCTTAGCCAAACCATATGCATTGAGAGCAGCAGAAGTGTTGGCAAACTCATAGAATGTAGGAGAAAAAGAATAGAAAACAAAATTGAAAATAATATAATTATATAACCCAATGATATGTCCTTTTTGTTCCTTTCAGGTCAATCATCTTCAAAATAATACTGCAGAAATACTAAGGGTCCAGGGTAATATATGAAAAAAAATGTCTAGAGAAATGGAAATGAGAGGGTTTTTTTAAGAATAGGGTGGAAAGTGTAGAACTACTTAGATTAGGGAGAAAAAGACATGACAGCATGACAGAAGTGTACAAAATAATTAATGCTATAGGGAAGCTTGCCTTCCCCACAAAATAAAAGCATCAGGACATGAAACTGAATAACAAGACATTTACAACCAATAAAACAACCTCATTTATATCTTGTTTAATGGGTGAGTTAGACATCTACATGAGTAATGGGAACAGAAGGATTTTGTTGGACAGGAAAAGAAAGAGAAAATGAATTACATCTGTGTGATTTGAGTCAAAATAAAATTACAGGGTTAAGGAGCAATTTACCCCTATGGACAAGTTATACTCCTAATACCCTTTATGAACTATTTTTCTGTGAAGAATTTAGGCAAACTTTGAAACAGGGTACTAGAATCAATTGTCCACATCTGTTCCCACACTGATCTGTGTTCTGACTGTGTGCTGTGGTAGGGAATAGGAAGACCTGCACCATACACATCATCATCACCATCATGGCTCGGATTTGCGAATGCAGATTTGGGCAGGGCTCTCCCCACGTGGGTGAGCCCTTCCGGTCTGTGCAGTGGATTTTTTAGGTGAGGCACAGCGTGCGCAGAACTGGCCCCACCCTTTAAATCCTGAGGTTCATCTGCCACAGCTGAGCGAGCTTGGACGGTGACAGTGAAGTCCTCAGAACTAGAACCTACAGCCCCCGGCATTCCCAGGAGCTCTCCCAGCCAAGTACTAACCGGGGCTGACCCTGCTCAGCTTCTGAGATCGAACAAGATCACGTGTCAGGGTGGCATTTAACTGCACCATACGCAAGCAACATAACTAAGGCACTGGAAGGAGCTGAGGTATCAGTGTGCCATATCTCAGATTTCCCTAACACAAACACCTGTGAATGTGCACAGTGAGACCAGTGCTGTATAGTCGATTTGGTCTTAGTGTGCCTGTCCTGCCTGGCGTATAGCATGATAGGCTATCCAGGCAGTAGGTTCAGTCTCCAAGATTTTCATCTCTACAGTGGCTCATGATTCAACAATGCATCCAAAAACTTGGAGAAAGAGAGCCAAGACTTATCTAGACTTATCATTGTAGACTTATCTAGACTTGGCTGCATAGACAGTTGTGTGGGCTGAAGTACTTTACTGAGAGCAGATATCTGTGGAGATGCATATTAAGAGTTTTCTAAGTAAGTAAGGACAAAAATTTCTAGCATATGTAGTGCAGCAAGTAATTGTTCAGGATCACTTTACCACGTCTGATATCTTACTACAAACTACACACGTTTGTTTATATTAAAAAACATAGAAGCATTTCTTGATGACATGCTGATAATTTTGTTCAATAATTAGAGATGATGGCTATCTTTTTTCTTGCTCCAGACAGAAAATTAAACAGTTGTTGTCAACCTCATCATCTCCTTTTCTGAAGTACAGCTATATGCTAACTGGAACTTTTTTGGAATTTCTTCCCTCCAACCAAATGATATTTTGGGAAATTTGATAGTTGACCTTTAAAGGCCTTTTCTGACCCAACCCATTCTCTGATTCTAAGTCCAGTTTTGAGCACCTCCAAGAATGGAAGTTTTTCAGCAGCGCAGTCCCCACTATGTACCAGTGCATGGAGCTACAGACAGGACTTCAGATTTCCCCTTGTTGAACTTCATGAGTTTCCCGTTTGTCCATTTCTCCAGCCTGTAACGGTGTCTCTGGATGATAGCACAATCCTCTGGTGCATCAGCCACTTCTTCCAGCATTCTTGTAGCTGTACTGAAGTCTAGAGCTTTTCAGAAGTCCAGGGAACAAAGGGGAGGAAAGAAGGCCAATAAAATATCACTACCCCACTGTCTAAGCATTAATCCTCTGTAACTGCAGGAGAAATCTTGATGATAATCAAAACTGAGGTCCTTTTACCATTTCCTCCTACTGGGCCAGGCTTTTGGGTTTTCTTTTCAAACTTGATGCTTGATTTTTGCTTTTGCCACATGTATCTTAAACCCCTTTTGT
This sequence comes from Hafferia zeledoni, assembly GCA_035583235.1. Taxonomy (NCBI): domain Eukaryota; kingdom Metazoa; phylum Chordata; class Aves; order Passeriformes; family Thamnophilidae; genus Hafferia; species Hafferia zeledoni. Next base: position 47,103,563 of record JAWWEV010000095.1, on the reverse strand, counting down.
TTATCAGTTGGAGACAGAACTTTAATTGCTGAAATAAGGGCACTGGATCAAATTCTTTTCATAGTTGGATACTACTGGCTGTAGTACTCTTGAAATCAATGGCTTTCTTCTAGGACTTTCCCTACCCTTTATAATTTTCACAGAGGATCTGAAGAATTATTGTCATTCCCATTTGGGTTGCCCACACATTTCTGGAGTGTAGGTGAACTGCTTAATTGGAAACACCTCTTGTCATTTAACAATAAAGGATTTCCTGGCTTGAAAGAAAAGTTTTTTTCAGCAAAAACAAAGCAGAAAATTGCTGAAATAGTGCCCACTTTCACATATACTTTAACCAATTTCATAAGATTGTAGTGGTTGAATTACCTTCCTACACAGCAGAGAGAGCATCAGATTAAAACTTTGCTCTATGAAATGACTCTCCAAAATGTCTAGCTCTCTCCAGACTCCATTAGTTATCAGATAATCTGGGCAAAAGCTTGCCTGAAATTGAGAAGAGAGCTGGAGTTCTTACCTCTCTCATTCTCTCCCTTTCTTTGTCTACACACACAAAGAACAAAGTTTAATAGATAGCATATGCTGTCAGCTGAACCTTTGTTCCTGCCCCAGCAAAGTCAACACAGTGCCAAGTCTCTCTGAGTTTCCTTCAAGCTGAAGCAGTCTCACATAAAACTCTGAAGATTCACAGCATATTTAAATGTAAAATTTGACCCATCACTCAGAGAGTGTATTTTTCAAATCTGACTCCTTTCAGTGACCAAAACTTGGCAGACTTGCCTACTGGCTGATAAGAATGGATGAGAGATGATTAAATCTCCTCCTCACCTCCATGGAAAACCTTAAGCAACTGGAAAGTGACAAGTGTCACGAAATTAATAAGTTAAGTTGTAGAATCCTTTGCTTTTGTGGTTTTTGTTTGTTTGGGGGTTTTTGTTTGTTTTCTTTTTGCAGCTGTTTTGTCTAATTTTTTATGAAAGAGAGTGCTAGTATTGAAGACATTAGATCTGTTGTCAAGCTTAGGCTAATAAAAAACTGTCTGCTTTGTGGTCTTAGAAAGTTCTTAGACATGTGGAAAGATATAGTGCCTTTCCCTCAATGACTGGGTAATTTTTTAACTTGCCTCCTCCAGGGAAATTTCCCAGGTGAAAAATTCTCTGATTCTTCTATATTTGTCCTGTTACAAATGGTTATTCCGGGTCTTTTTTTTTTCTGTTGATAGATTCTTTCATTTGATTCTCTCTGATTAATTGTTGAATTACACAGGCCTTTTGCTTTATGCTGGTTACTAAAGGTCAGATTGATTATGTCATTGTGTACTGATAAATCTTTGTGAAACACTGTGAAAATGTGGAGGTTAGAGATTGTAACCTGGAATGGGCTGGTCCTAAAAATCCCACAGTATGCTTTTTATCATACTGCTTATCTCTTCAGTGCAGTTAAGAAACATTTCTGCCAGTACCATTTGCTGATGAGCTTTTTTTATATCAGATGTTTTCTACCTGGTGGTAAGCTGTGCTGCATGGTATGTGCTGTTTGTAAAGTCTATTCAAGAGAAGCTAAGAAAATTTTTGCCTTGAATCTGATTAATAGAATATATTTGAAAAGCCTCCAATAAACCTTTATCATTGTGAACTATAGCTGGCACATCAAATGGGTGTGAACTTACACACAGACATGTCTAATAGCCTGGGAAATGCCCTGCTAGACTAGCAGGGGTTTGCAGTTTAATGAATTAAATACCTAAATTATCTTGAAATAATGTTAAGGAAATACAGTCGACAGAAGTTGAGGAAAGAAGAGAGATTCAAGGTTGGGGTTGGCATTCCAATCCCAAGACTTCACATTGCTCTGTGAAGAATAATAAATATGCACAGTTCGAGTAATGAAATGTCAGTTTGGTTTTTGTGTTCTGGACTCCCACTCTCACCAACCTCATTTTTATAAAAACAAAATTACAAGCCAGCCAAGTAAAAGTTAGAAGGTGTGCCAGTTGTTGAGGACTGAACTCTGAAATTCTTACTTCAGCAATGAACCTGCTTGTGTATCCCCATGAACCATGGGTTACAGATACTAACTTTCGGCTGGCATAAGTGTTTTGTGAGGCCTGTGACAGATCAGATGAGCTTGATACTCTGCATAAATTGGGATAGTTCATAATATCCTGAGCTGAGGCTGTCTCTAGTCTCTCAGAAGGTGGTCTTGGGGCACATAAGCCAGTTCTTCATCTTCTTTCTGTGTGGCCCTGGGTAACAGCCTTCACTACTCTTTTACCCTACCATTGTACTCGGATTGCACCACCTGCTTGGATTTCCTCTGAGTGATAGGTCTGTGTACATCATCAACACAGTGCAGTAGAAACTGCTTCTACAGCTAATGAATCTGCAGTGTGGATCACAGGGCAGCCCTGAGCAAGGTATTAGTTCCAAAGCTAGGAAAAAATTGTGATCCAAAGATAAGGTTGGGTTTTGCTGCAACTTCCTCTCTACCAGAACAGAATGAGATGTGTGGCAGCAGTCTCAGTAGTCAAGTTTCTTTCTCTCCATTAAGGAGAATGCCACCTAACAAATTCACCTCAGGTGTGGCCCTCCCTGAACATCTGCTTTTGGGCACTGTGTTCTGAAATTTTCTTGCAGAGCAAAAGTTAGAGCTAACAAAAGTTAGTCTCTTAATGGAGGAGAGTCAAGCCACATTTTATTGTGGCATAAGGATGATTCATTGCCTTTGTGCCACAGTGAGCACATGTGGGGAAACTTAATAAATATCCCTATTCAGCCAGGATAATGAGGAGAATTAAATTGGTTGGCACTTGGATCAAAGCTCATTAGCCTTGCATCTAACACTTGACAACCAGAGATAATATCAGAAAGGGGGTTTTCTTATGCCATTTTCTGCATGTGTTGCAGGGATTGACCATGTGTAATGAGATCATATCTTAGCAAAGAATGAGAAATAGCATTTTTGCTGGTTGTCAAGGCACATCTGAACATAAAGTTCATTTAAACACATTTTTTTACTATGAGCTCATATTAAATCTCAGCAAGTTTATCCATCTCTAATTTAATTACATGGTCATTACAAGGAAAATCTACTTCAGATAAAGCACTCTACTTACACAAGTATCAGGTCACAGTAATCATGTGCAAATGTCAGATACCTACTATGCCACTGTAGTGTTAACTTGTACATGTTCTTCACAGCAATGTAGTGGATATGACATTTCATCAATGAAATGACGAGGTGGACAAGCCTAGAGAATGAGCTGAGCCTCTACAAAATCTTGGACAGAGTGCTCCCTTTCTGATGAATATCCCAAATAACTCTTTCCCTCTGTCTGGTCTTCACAGGCAGCGAAAGAAACACAACAAACTATCTAGTGTAAACCTCCTGCAGTTTGTGGCTATCCTCACCTCACTGACCTTCAATCTTTTTCTGTGAATTCCTAGTACACCTCCTGTGAGTAGATGGAGTAAGTGATCCATATCTGCTGCAGCATTTTAGCTATCTGGCCTTTCCTTTCCATCCTTGCAGCCAAATCATTCACACATGTCTCATCACTTTCCTCTTCAGCTACCATAGTCTTTCTCACAGGATTTCTTTCTCCCTTTGCTGGGCTCTTGAAAGGTTTCAGCTAAAGGCGCCTTTCTTACTCTGGCTGTGGAATCTTCTTCTCTAGATCTTGGCCTGTTTCCTCACCTCTCCAAACAGGTCTAATGTCCTAAGGTTGAAGATCTTCTGCTGTGCAGCTTTTCTTGCTAAATCTAACTTTTTGTCTCTACCCTGTTGTTTGCATTCAGTCATGCTGACTACCTCCTTTGTTCCACAGAAACCTCCATCCTCTCTTTCCCTATCCTCATCAAAGCTGCTCCTACAGCCGTCTCCTTCTGGCGCTTTTGGTATTAAAGGAAGTGAAGAAAAACAATGAAAAGAGTAATCCATATGCCTTGCTATTGCTATTCTTGTAATTATCACCTTTGTGCTTTCTCTTTCCCATTTAGTGTGCCTGTCTATGACCTTCCCTTGCTCTGTATATGCTAGACACATTCATTTTTCTGAGAACATAGACTATATTCTCCATACTACTGCATTCACTGGCCAAAGACTCCCACAGGAGAATTCCTATAGCAATATTCTCCTATAGTACAGAGCTCCAGCATTAGACAAATTTTGTTTATGGTGAAATATAACTAGATATATGCAAGACGTTCTTTTAAATTATTATATTAAAGTCATGTCAGCTGTAAACCTGAAGACAATTATAAAACAGGCAAATTTAGATCAAATCACATTTTGTAAATAGTGGATCAGAAAATATCTTCCTTTCTATCTATAGAAATTAATCTTGACTTTTTTTTCTCTATAGCAATCTAAAAAGCAAACATGATCAAGCAAGTATTGCCATCTGCATGCACTATGTAATTATATTGAACTCCAGTAAAGATGGGTCTTTGGCAAAAGAATTTGACAGTGCAAATGCCAACTGCCCGTTAGTGAAACCCGTATGATCACAATTCTATTGTTATTTGTCAGCAGTCCTTTTTAGAAAAAAAGCACAAGCTGTGCCAGACAGAAAGTGAAGAAATAGCAAGTTGCAGTCTGCAGCCACAGTGAAAACCAATGTTCTCAATATGCTGACCATAATCACTTCTCTAATGTATCCTTCCTGGCTCCAGCCACATCTATATTTACCCGATCAATCAAAATCTGCTTTTTGTTTCCTCTTTTCCCCCTGAGATGAGATGAGATCACTCTGAGAGAGCTGTTCCAGTCTCCTGGCTGAAGATCCTGAGGAATAGACAGGCTCAAGCCTTTTATAAATCAGTTCCTTCATTCACTGCTGTAGAATGTATCTATTTCACCAATTTTGTGTGTGTGTGTGTTTGTCTCTATACCTCTGGATGGGAATGCAAATATCTGCATTAAGTGTGTGTTCTATCTCACCATCTTTATGGTTGGTGTGTCTAATCCACAGGCCTATCTATAACTTGATACAGAAAAACAACTTAAGGAGATTAAGAGAACTTTGGAGCAGGGAGGTGCATGGAGTCCTGTGTTTTTGTGACAGCACACTTTCCATGGAGGCCATTATCACAAGGACTGAAGTTCAGTGAACATGCTGTAAAAAAGGTGTTGTGACTGGAAGATGGACAATCTCCCTCACTAAACAGAGGAACAGACCTCTGTGAGGAGGTGGCAGTAATACAGCCTTTCCAGAGTACTTCTTCCCACCCCAACATCAGTCTTACATGAACTCAGTAAATGCCTAGCTCCTTACCTAAACAGAGGACAACAAAGCCCAAGTCTGTTTCCTGCAGAGCTACTGTCAGCAGCCTCATAGATTCAGGCTTCTTGGAAGCATCATGAACATGAATCTCAGCCCTTACCTGATTGATACACTTTTTTAAGAGTTTCTTGCATTTAAGCTCTTCTATTCACTACCCCAAAATATTTGCAGCAATATAAAGAACATATTACTATAACATTTTTCATATGTAAATGCATATGTAAATAGTTTTCATATTTTAATTATATATTGAAACTTATTTTCCATCAGACCCTCAGTTTTCTCAAACCAGCCCTGATATTCCATGTTGTCTCTTCCCAAGCCAGGATTTTTGGCACCTGAGCATCTTCTGGGTAGCCTTAGGTAAGCCACTCTTTCTTTGTATGAATTTGCCTCTGCATCTCTGAATTGGACTAATAATATTTCCCAGTTTCACCAGTTTCACAGTGCTTCTTTTTCACAAAGTACTAAAGAGATGTAAGAGATTATGGAAAAATTAAATGCCACTGCCTCCACACAAGCTGTATTGTTCAAATTCTGTCATCAGAACTGATTTTTGAGGACTCTCAGAATGGAACCTAAACCATTTCAAATGCGTTCATTGTATTTCTATTTTTTGTCGTACATATTTTTTTCAACATTAGCAGTAAGTTCTAAAACAGAGCTAGCTGTCCACTTGTTGGCAGTTGGCAGGACCTCAGCATTCCAATGTAAAGCGATCTCCTTTTTGTCTGCCAATAATGCAATATTAAAAAATTTATCTTGATATTTATCTGTTGTTATGTCTGTTGTCAGACAGCATGAAGAAAACAAAACTTGGAATGCTGCAGCAATCATTGTTTTAAGATATCTGATACGACAATGAAGACTTCCCTTCAGTAATTACCAGTTTCATGGTAGTGAAGAATTATATCATGTAAGAAGTTCTCTTGCATGTTTTCAATCACTGGCTATTTCAAAATGCACCTTCTTTCATGGTCCCAAGGGCTCAAATTTCATTTTTGCTGTTCAGAAACCAAGCTTTGTCATGTTATTTCTGATAGGCTTAACATAAAATAAAGGATTAGCTGAACCAGCTGGGAAGAAATTCATATCATATCCAATATTTAAATTTTCACAAAAAGAGTGCTTGGGGTTTGTCTTCCAGCAATCCAGTCTCTGCATATCAGTGCTGGACAAAAAGTGTGAAGAATGGCATGGTTTGTCAAACCACATGCGTAGTGCTAAGAAAGACCCCAGACAGATAGTTAGGTCTCAGGTTAGGGTAAAATGAAGCTGACTAAAATCAGCCTTGGATTTGCCCAGTCAAATGACTTGCAATTTGTATGAGCAAAATATCCCACAATACTTTTCTTAATTTTAGATTTGATAACAAACTATACTTGTTCTAAAAATGCAAACTAGCAATTATCAGCCAGATAAGTAAGAGTCGGGGTCCTAGTTCAGCAGGCAGATCCACTTTATCACTGTGTGGGTGTGACCAAAGCTGTCTATTCTACACCCTCTATGTCATTTCCCATGAACTGTTAACAAAGGACCATTTGCAGCAGCAGCCCAGGACACACCTGACCCCTCAGGCTGCAAGCTGGGTGTTAAAGAAGCCTGAGAAACAAGAGCTGTGATAACTCCCCTCCAGGAAGTCGTTAGCACCTTCACACCCAGCCTGAGGGGTCATGTCTGCTAATGGGCCATCAATGATTCCACAAATACCCCATGACTCACAGAGTCAGATCACCCATTGTGGAACTCCCTGTCCTGGAGGAGGTACTGAGTATTCTCATGTGAACGTGAGGGTATATAATCTTGGAGTTTGGAGACCTCTGGGACCACTCATCGGATCCAGAGGAGGACCAGAACCTTGACAGGAGGAGACCACCACTCTCAACCAGACTGCGACCATCATCTGCACCAACAGGTTTTTCTTTCCCTTCTTTTTACTTTGGATTCAAGGGAGCCACGTGGGACTCAGCACAGGGACTCACGCACACCATTCTGTTTGTGCCCCAGGATGCTGGGTTATACTTCTGGGTTTTGTGGGTTAAAACCAATTTCTCTTTGTGTCATTGTATTTATTGTAATATTTTTATTAAATTATAACTCTGACTTATAATCTCTCTTGAGTTGGGTTCATTTCTCCCACCAGTTTACTTAAACCAGCACAGTCAGGATCTTATCCAAGACAACTGAAAATGAGGCTTAATTGAAAACAATAGTTTTACAGAAAATTCTTCACCTAGGACTTTAGAATTCAATGTGCTTCTAAAACACCCATTTCCTCTCTGCAAGAGTAACTGCAGCTCTCTTTCTCGCCCTCTTACTTTACTGCCAGCTTTTGTCAGTGGCATGGTCCTGCATGGCTCCCAAAAACAATCAGAGAGAGAAGAAAAGCACACAAAAGAAAAGGGTGACAGAGCACCAATTTATTAGTTACAACTGGTTCAGATCAGTGGGCTGGAACTGAAAGAAGGGGTGATTTTTATCCAGATTGATGACTATTTTTATAGTAATATTGTTGATCGGCAGAGACTTAGTAATTGTTGTAACAGATGTGGCCTCTCTAATGCTGCACATAGGATTCCTCTTGCCTAAGCAGGAATAGTAATTATTCACTGTTTTTCAAAACCTCCAGCCTGCAATTGAGTTGTCACAGTCTCCCACACAGTGCTCCAGGCACTGCAGATGGTACCAGCTGACACACTTTGGGCACATCATTACAAGCATGAGTAAACCATGTGATTTTAACTACTTTCCTGATACCTAATGCATGACAGTAAGTCAAAGACAGATGCCTTTCAGGAGGAAATATGGACTCCATGGAGCTGCAATACGATTGAGGCAAATGTTCAAGTGAGGACACATCTGAAAGAAATTGCTAGCATGAGGTACAGCAGGGAATGATCAGCTTCTGTAACAAAATACTTGTTTCCAGCCTGAAGTATCCAAATTGTTTTTATATGAGACCCAAGTCAATACTATTGAGTGCTTTTTCTGTTTATTTTTAATTCTTCATCTATTGGATTTGCTGAAGAACATTGTTTAAGTTGAGAGTGGATGCATTAACAAATACATCTAGCAGCCCATTACAAATTATTTGTGTGCTGGGGGAATAAGTTTTGTGTGGTTAAGAAAAAGAAAACAATTGCAAATGTTCACTTGGAATTTACAGCACTTTTTTTAAAGATAATTCAGTTTAGGGAAATTGGTTTCATAAGTCTGATGGTAACATAAATCATAGCTTGAAGCCAAGTGCAAATAAAATTTAGTCAATTTAGTGAGAAATAGCAAATACAATAAGCATGATAGCGCACAATCTTTGAAAAGAACACCTTCGAAGTAATTTATGGTAGTGATATATTAGCACTTGATGCTGAAGGTCTGACAGCAGTCATGCAAGTCTGCATGAAGAGGAGCTTAATGCAAAAAGGACTCCATGAAAGTGTATTTCACCTTTCTCTCTGTCCACAAACTACTTGTAAGCCATATCAAATTGAGTAATTTATTTGAAACTGTTCACACTACTTCTGGGAAACTCTTCTTCTATTCAAACTTTGTATGAACATCTCACTGTGAAGGAAAAGAAAAAAATCAAAAGTGTGGAAAATAAGCTATGTTACTTATTTATACTTACACTTGTTTGGACAAGTGACAAGAGCATATAGTAGTTTCTGTGAAAACTGAGTTCAGGTCCTGACATCACTATGATACAAATAATACGCAAATAAATCAGTAGTATGCATTTTGTAGTTTCTGTGAACTGAAGGATTCAAATGGAAGAAACAAACAAATCTAAGTGTTGCACCTGTATGTAATCTTAATTGTTATTCAATGTCTTCTAAATTTTTCAGTGTATAAGATTAGAAGTAATGCTTGTAAGTAGTTCAATTCATGAGTTTTCAGAGCTTTAAATATAAAAGGAAAGTGAACTTGGAAAGGTGAGGACCTTGGCAAAGTTAGCCATTACTTATGTGTTCCACTGGCTGCTTTTCTGTTTTTTATTGTGTGTTTGGGCAAGAGTCAGTGTGACCAATAGATTCCTTTGACATCCTCCATGCCATCTACATAAGCAAAAGCATAGCCTACTAGAATTTCCTGAAAATTCAAGAAGACTTGTAAGAAGCGCTATAAAAAACATTGTGTCGCATTTTATGTTGTCTTACATTCTAGCTAATCCTATGTAAATTAAAATAATTTCATGTATATAAAATCTATATTTGATTAGTTTATCAAATAAATTGGGTAGAAACTTCATGAAAGCAGTAAATTAGTGTTGCCTTAAGAGACTGCAGAAAAAAGGACTCCAGCCATGCTTAGTCTAAGAGATAAGATAAAAAGGGAAAGTCTTTTAATTCCTGACATGAGTGCCCGAACACTGGTTCCATGGTTTTTATAATGTCCATCCAATCCCTGTTCACCCATCCCTCAATTCTGCCCCATCCTGCCCCTTGGCACACCCTGTCAAGAATTGAGTCTGGGGGGAGTCTGGGACTCTTCTTTCATCATCTTCATCCTCCTCACAGCATGCAGCAATCTTTGGAGGCTTTCCAGTGTTCTGGGCTTGGAGGTCACTCTGCCTATGTTTATGTCTCATGGTGCAGACTTTAAGATACTTTTCAACACTTCTACCTTGAAAGCAAGACTAAACAGGTGACAAAATTTTGAGGGGTTGATATGGGATGGGGTTGGTATGTATAGACGTAGAACTACTGAGGGTGCTTTTACTGGTACATGCACTATAACTGCTTCTAAAATATTATAAAAATTAAAAATCAAAACCTAAAAAACCCCTGAGGCATCAGTAGTATAACTGGTATAAGCATGACTTAGACACTGAATAACTGAGAAAATTCATAAGACATGAAGCTCCTCCTTGCTTAGATTTCTTAGATTTGACCCTTTTTTGGTTTGGGTTTTTGGTTTTTTGTTTGTTTGTTTTTACACACCAGCTTCAAGTATCAGCTTCTGTTCTTCAGACAGAGTGTAAGAGATCTCTGAGTCAAAGAACCTGCTTAGGACCAGAGTCCAGGTCTCCTGTCAATCAGGAGTCTATGCCATGGGCCACTGGGGCCATCACTTTTTCTGTTGCAATTTTTCCACTCTCTATAAAGTGCTATTTGTTCATGGATAACAGACTTATTTCTGCTGAGTGTCTTAGCTGTTGGTTGATAATGTGACCTTCTTTCAGAACAGATACTCAAAGAATAGCTCAACAGAATGAATTTTCTGCTCTCACTGTATTCTCATGATTTTTACTTCAGTGTGTAACTTATGGCACAATTCAGGTTGACTCTAATTAAATCTGGACATGTGTGTTCGGACTTCCTGAATTTTATATTGAAAATCTCAGGTTAGGAAAAATAACATTATATTCTGGATATAGAGCTCAATATAACATCACAGTATTGTGTTACTGCACGTTTCAGTTTGAAAACATACATTTTAAGTAATTCAAACATGGTATTCCTCTGTAAGGGCTTGGAAAGTGTAATGCCCTTGATATTAAATGCTTCAGGTGAAAAAAAACCCTCTTGGCCTTCCTTCAAAATGAAAAACAATTTGACCTTCCAAAAATCTGAGTTTCTACATCTTTAACAAAGACTGTTAGTTCCACACTATTTCACTGTTTTAATGGTATATTAAAATAGGAAAGAGATTCTCAGACGACTACAGTAACATGATTACTTGACTGTTAGCTTCAGATTACTGATTATTTTGAACTGCATTTATGCATGGCAAATTGTTCTTCATTTTTTCAGGTAAAGGCTGTCCATCAAAGGTGTTGGTTATGACTTGCCTGGAAATAGACTGCTGTCAATAGCACATGGTCTTGCCATGAAGGAGGTGGGCATCTAGAAAGTTCTATGGGAATATTACAGCTTTTTTTTTTTTGACAAAACAATCAGTCTATGATCCCTGGTTTTTTTAGACTCATTAGAGGACCAGCCATTTCAGGTTCTAATCAGTGTTTCAGTTGTTTTATATTTTCTGGTTTGAGTTCAAGCAGTTATTTCTGTCAGGTAGCCACATCACAGTAGCGTGTTCCATGAATGAGGCCAGTATGCTGGGATGGAAGTTCAAATACATGATTTCTACTTTTTAGTCACTATCTCAAAATGAGACTGAAATTTCCTGAAGAGCTGTAAAACCTCAATTAAAGAAAGAACTGCTTTTTGCTTTTCTATACTCAGAAGTGTCCAGAGAATTATTTCTCCAATTTTAGGCAACAACTGGAACAGATCTATGAAAATTTTTACCACTTTTTTTTTCATTTTGTATCTTGGCACTTGCTAGTCATAACCAGAAGTAGTTGTGGTATGAAATGGGCTATCATTATTTCTTTGTTTATTGGACGTAAGGAGCAAGCAAATTTAAAGGTTTATGGTCCTGTTTCTGAATCTGAAGAAACGCTTCCTGACTTTCAGGTAACTTTTTCTTCCCTGTGTTGTAGTCTGATCTATCTTTAGTTGCATCATTTACAGGTTTACCATGTTCAAAGCCCTTGCTGTCTTAAACATCTCCCGTTTGTTGACTGAAGATTTGATGAATTGAGTTAAAATGATCCAAATTATTTCAAATTCCTAAACTGCTAAGGCACTAATTTTTTCAAAACTACCACACTGGTTTGTGTTCTACCTTGTAAAGCTAAACTCTGGTATCTGAGACACTTTGAATTTTTATTGACTGTCCATAGTGAAATCGAGATCTGACATATTCCTGCTTTGAGGTCTGATTTAAAAAAACAAAAACAAAAACAAACAACAAAACAAAACCAAAAAACCCCAAAACTAAAATCTAGTCTCTTCAACTCATGTAGTGAGTCACACATAGATTAAAATAAACAAAAATATTCTCTTCAATCTTGATGAATATAATGAGCATTCTTACTGATGTGAGGAGGCTAACCAAGATCTCCATTTGAAGTTGCAGTGGGACTTTTAATTAGTCCAAAGTGAATTACTTAAGATGATAGTAGGGTTTTGTCTTAGCCAAGTTCTGCATATGATAGATCACCATGAGATTCATAATGATCACAAGTTCTCGAATCCTAACTTCAGTCTCCATGAAAGTCATTTCATTCAAAATATGAAGAACAAACACTATTTCCTTACTGTTCATGGGAAAAAAATCTAGCACTTTAATCCACATGTGTTCCTTTTTTTTTGAATCCTGCTATGTCCTTCACTCTGTGTGTGTTTGCTTCTAGGCAAGTAATTTATCCATGCCAGTGTATCATATCTTTCCATGGCCTAGAGGATACACCTTCCTGCACTACATACATGTCCCTTCGCACTCAGGCAAGACAATATTGAAATGCAGAATGATAAGTAATGGTACAGTTTTATATGAAATGTGAATTTTAAGTTTGGTATTTTATTCTGTCAAACAGTCCTGACACAACAACATTACAGCAGGAGAGTCAGAGACTGTGGTTTCCATTTTCCAGCTTTTTGTAGTAGACATAAATTTCAGTGTGATGGTGAAGTTACTTTGCATTTTTGGTGGGCTTGTAGTGATTTTTTTAAATACCATTTTATTTCTATTGTGCATTCTATGATTATAGAGCTCTGTTACAGATACATTTTTGTAATTGGACAGTGTTGAAGGACTTTATTATTTAAGTAGTAATTATGCAACCATCTGTTCTCCTGCAGTGAACAACAGGATGCAGCACTATCCTCAGCATTTTGATATAAAGGATAGCAGGAGCTCCTGAGCTAGAGGCTCAGCTCCTCAGAGGTCTTCCCACCAAGAGGTATGACTAAACCAGACAGATTCACAGAATTAGAAGAATCAAAAGGAGAGAGAACGACTGGGAGGGATGAGGGGTCAGGAAAGTTAAAATGAGCCTGACATCATCACTTAAAATAGCACTTCTCAGAAAGCTCGTTTTTCAGCATTACAACATTGTTTAATGAGAACTGACTTTTGCTCATAAGGAAAAGGAAAACTTTCCTAAGCTGACAAGAATTTAGTGTAGATACATCATCTATCTTGACAGAGATAGCTGAGTTGTGTGGGGCTCAAGGCATGAAGAAACTCAGACTAGTGTGATGCTTCAGTCAGATTTATGGATGTACTACAATATTTAAATTCAGGACTGCAGTTACCAGTTAAGATCTTGTACATGCCAAAGCTGCCAAATCCTGACTTCTTCAAAAAGTGAGTCTTTGTAGGAATAGAGATCCCACCACTCTCTGAAAAGCAGTGTAGCTGCATTTTGCAAAGTTTATAGTAATTTTCTTTGGTATTACATAGTATTAATTGTGCAAAGGATCGCACAATCCTGAGATGGGTTTTCAGAAGGGACTTGTGCAGGGCCCAGGTAAAGATCTCATTATTAGGCTCATGGTGCCTAGAGGAAAAAGTTGTTCGGGCAAGAACAATGTTTTATATCTTATCAAGCCGCTTGGTCACTCTAATCCATGTCCTTGATTTAAAGAAAAAATTGCTATCTAATGACTGTGTTTTTGTATACATCTGGCACATATGGATGAGGGAAACTAGCATGTGACATATTTCTGTGTCAAAGTTCCTCATTACCAGTTTTTGGGTTTCATATCAGTCCATTTCAAGTTTCCTGTGTTGAAGTAACAAGTTCATCTTGTGGTGTTATGACCCACCCCAGAAGCAGAGGGTAACCCGGGTCCTTGTTAATAAATCCCTTGGGGTGGATTAGAGTGAAACCACACTGAATAATCAGTGTTTGTAAACATATGTAGGTAGAGTTTATTTTAGAACAATTTTATTTCAAAGGTAAACTGATATGTTGCTGGTTTTAGTGTTATCATCTGTGGTAATACAGCAACATTAAAGCATAATACTTTAGGAATGTATAAGGGAGAAAAAGAGATAGAAAGGATAAGGGTCATAAGATATATATAGACCACCCACTAGATCCAGTGTTGAAACCTGGTAATGGCAGCTTCCATGTCTGTTGTTTGAAGTGGTGGTCACAGTCCTGTGAAGTAATGGTCTTGATCAGTTGGGGCTGAGGGAAGATCCCCACACAACTGCTGAGTTTTTATGAATCATACACTCCAAGCTCAGGTGAGAACACATTGTAACTCCCCTGGGGCAGGGAGTTTTATGGTGGATAGTGTCATGGAACACATCCTAGACATTTCATGAGTCTCTGACACCTTCTAGGACTCAGCATCGATCATGGTCCATCATGAATACCCCAGGACAAGTGCGAAAGGTCTTCGAGGATTTACAGTAGAGTCAGCACGTAAGGCATGATAAGAAGGATTATCCCGCCTCCTAGGACTTGCCTCTTACCAGCCTTTCCCTCATCTGGAAATCCAGTTTGTAGTTCAGGTATGCACACCCTTCTGCACCTGGGATGGTTGGACAGTGGCACCCACTTATCTGATCTGAAGGTCCTTTTGCAGTAGGCATACTCAGGGAGGGGTAGGCTTTGCTGGGTGAGTTTCTTTTCAGTCTGCTACAGTGGACAAAAGTCTTTTGATGATCTTAGAATGTTTAATTATTTCAATTTCTGACAGTCATGCATTTGACAGCATGCTACAAACAAGTTCCTGAGAGGAAACCAGAGGGGGGAAAATAAAACAAACTCCATACTGGTCAGAGAACATGGGGACATACTCACAGAAGCTGCAGATTGTCTTGTAGTAGGAGCTTGCTCTCATCCTGCTTCCCTGCCAGCCAGCACCACTTAGCAGAAAGCTAAAATATGAAGCCTGAGAGGCTTCATCCTCTCTCATAGGCCATGGAAGCTCTTGACCTGTTGAAAAAGTAGGTTTCTCTGTTCAAGGGACTCTAACTTCTGACCTCTGGGGAAGCTGAAATAAATTTGCCTCAGAAATGGTCAGTACCTTGTAGCACCCAGGGAGACACTATTTATAAAATGTCTACTTTAATGAGTACCCCCAGGAATCCCCTGCTCCATTAATGTACAGTTAATTGATTAGTCCATTCAGTACAAATTGAGCAGGCAGAACAGGATGTGAACTGTTGCTTTGCAGTATACAAGACTAGAATATCTTGAAGATTCAGCACAGGTTTATGGCTAGTTCATGGATAAAGACATATGACAAATTGTGGGGTAAAAAGAGACTGCATGAACAGAGCATCAGAACAACGCCCATTAGCTGCCAGTACAGAAGTGAGGGAATCGTTTATCTACAGTGAAAGACAGGTAATTGCTGGTTGTTTATCTTTCAGTAGAAGAGCAGTTTGAGGAGCAAGAGATGGTACACAAACAATTGCAGCAGGTCAGTAGATACGTTTAAAGTTCACCTTCTAATTCACCCTGAAGTGACTCATTCATGTGCCTACACCTAGTGTTTTTTCCAAAAGCCCTTCAGGTGCTTTAGCTCATCTGTTTAAATTCTTCATAGTGTTAAAGGCTGTTTCCCAGGTTAAAGGTTCAGCTGCTGTGGAGCTTCACTGTTGTAGCCCTCAGCAGTGTCAGCATGGAGCCAGCTCCAGCAAGACAAACAAATGCCATTCTGACACCTTGGGTGAAATGGCCTATAAACATCTTTAGTAATTTCTAATTTTCTCATCTTTCCTTTTTTATAAAATACTTCCTTTTGCTTTTTTTTACAACTTTCACTTACTGATCTTTTCCTTCTTTGCTTAAGGAAGTGTCTTGGGCTGAGCTGGCAAAATATCAAGTGTCCAAGACAGAGTGAAAAGGGAAGAAGGGAGGGAAGGAAAAAAAACCTTCAAACCAGGTTTATGCTTAAACTAGCTACATGTATTTATACAGAAAAGAGAAAAGTAAAACTATAATATAACACACACTTACACAAGTTATGTATAACAAGAAATAACCTCCCACTCCCCAAATAATACAAAGTAAAGTCTATAACTCTGGATCTGTAAGCACTCTAAAAGACACATAGCAAGAAACAGAAAGAGTAACAACAAAATGTTTCTACTTCCCTGAATTC
>JAWWEV010000095.1:47072761-47082890 GCA_035583235.1 Hafferia zeledoni | reverse complement strand
GCATTTGTAGTAAGCACAGTAAGTACCATGCATAAGACTAAATCCAGACCGATTTCTTTGTGAAATGTAACAAATACAAATATAGAAAGACAAGCACATACATGCATATATATGCAGATGCATTTTTATCTAGTACAAGATAATGTATTCTATTTATCAGACAAACCTAACAAAATAACATAATAGGATATCAATGTAGATTATTTACCTGCACAAATATATTGTGTGCTAAGAAGCTTTTGTTTTCACATCCTGGACTTTCCTCTAAAAAGAAGCATTTGAAGAATTCACTACCAGGTTAACACATTTACTATAAACCTTTATTACAAACAGATTTTTGTGGCTTTATGATGCTAAACATGCAAATTAGTGATACCTTTCTTGTGAAGGTTTTTTTGTTTACAGAAAACAAAAGGAAAAAAGGAAGAGATATTTATATGTATTTTCAATAAAACATTTTATGCTTTATATTTGAAATTCTATACCTGAGATATGTTCTTCTCCAGGACATATGCAGCTCCTCATTCAAAACTGATATTTCTAGTCAAACAGCCAGGTATCTTCTTGCTTGCCAAAACTGGTAACTGAGCTAGGAAGACCCATTAGTAGAAGGAATACACTGGGAAGCCTTAAGATATGAAACAAAAGTAAGGTCAGTAAGGAAATGTTCAGCATTCAATATAGCAATTAGAAAGAAAGAGTTTGAGAAATGTCTCAGAAGTATCAGGGTACCAAAAGATGTGACAGCCTCATCCTAAGAAGCAATTTTTTCAGAGATGACCCCACAAAGTGTGGCCTTGAGACATTCATTTGCCAAGTTTTGAGCCAACAAACTACTGTAAGCACTTTTTGTGGACTGCCATGGCTCTTGTTTGAAAGCCCTAAGCTAAGAATACTCAGAATATAAGACAAAGCCCCACTGTGGACCTTGAGGGCTGCTCACCACCCACACTGCACAGTGTGGGTACTGCTGCTCTAAGGTAATCAAACACCCAGCTGCCACATCATTTGATTCACCTGCTACCTGAACACTTGAAAATGAAAATGAACCCTCATAACTCCTGTTCTCCTTGGAGATGCACAGTTATCTTGTCTACTCTGGACCACGGGGAATTATGTGGAAGTACTAGAGAAAAACAACAAACCCAGAGTGCCTGTCTCTCCTACTTCAAGCACAATAGTACTAGCAGTGGCATTTGAGTGGGAAAACCCACCATCCTGCTGTGCATCTGTGTGGGAAAAGAAGTGGCTAGGGCTGGCCATTACTAGACAAAGTTTGACATGTTTACACTGAAGCCTTCAACATACTGCTCATTCCAGTATAAACAGATCAAAGAAAAGGGCATTATTATATATTTGTGTAGCCCTAACATGTGCTAGGCACTTAATTTGCCATCTTAGGCTGTTCCTTTTGCTGTGATATTTCAGGCAGGATTTCCCATTCATCATATTGATCCCACTCTGGGATTGGATCACAAAGTCAGCTATCATTGGCTTTGTCATGCTCAAAGGATGCAGTGCTCTGGTAATTAAGACTGTTAAATGGGAGAGCCTCTTTTCCTGCTGTTTGATGTAGAGTGGGTGCAGATGTAAGATTTATAGTTTTAATTCAAATACAGGACTTGTCTTTGACAACTTAATTGTGTTTGCAGAGAAGTTCTGGACCCTTTCTCTTGCCAAGTCATTACAGAAAGGCCTCACATCTTGGATCTACCAGGAAGTTGTTTGGATTAAAGAAATAACCAAAGGGACTCTACATCAGTGCTGATAGAAGCAATAAACATTTGTTTGTTCTTTTCCTTGTAGTAAATATGTTGCTAAGATAGTACCCTTTCATACTTGAGACCAAAGTAAGTGTATGTTTCCTGACTTTTCCTCCATGTCTATAATCATCTCTCTAAGCAGAATTTTCCTTTTTTTATAGCACCCTTATTAAAATCAGTTATTGAGACTGGTAAAATGAAAGGCTAGACTGAAGAGGATTCTAAAACCAGATACTTGCTCCTTTAATAAAAATTTGATTATAGCTAACAAAATATTGTTTAACTCTATAAGCAATTTTTTTTTATTTTTTTGTTATACAAAGTCATTGCAACACTTCATATTTATCAGAAAGATTTTCCTTGGACCCATCCAGTAAGCAGTAAATATCAGAACAGCAGACAATATTTCCTAAAAGTCAGGAATCACTCAAGGCACTAAGCCAGTACACACAGCTTTCTCATGGATAGGTATGCAGTATTTGAGCTCACACTGATTGCCTTGATCATCAGCATTGGCTTCTGCTAGCAGCTGCTGACAGAGGCAGGCTGTTGCACTCTGCACAGATAGAGCAGCAGATTATGGAGTAAATCCAAATATGTGAGGTGGGAAATTCCTGGCACAGAGGCAGCTGGCTCCTATGCTGGGTTTTGGGAGAGGTAGTGACTGGAGACAGCACACTGTGGCCACTGTTTGATTCACTTGTTTTAGGCATGGCGTTCTGGACTTCACTCTCAGATCTTCATGCAAATTGGCCCTTTTAAAGCAAGGAAACTCAGCTTGTCAAAAGTGTTTTCTTTAAAAACCTTCCTACATTTTTACACTGGGAAATGTAAGGGAACAGAGCTAGGCTGCTGTGTTTATGTGACTGTCATTACAGACAGTCTGAGCGTTTTACAACCATTGATGCAATTATCCTGGTAAAAAGAGCTGAAGCATAGAGACTTGAAGACTGACATTTAAAAGGGCATTTCAGACTCTAAAGAGGCTGATAGTTTCCTGGTGAGATTATCCAGAAATCCTTAGCCAGCCATTTTTTCTCAGCATAGATGAGTATCTTCAAGATCATAAAAGCCTTCAGGCTGTTGCTATCCACAGTCCTGTGAGAAGCAGAACCAGGAATTTAACCCAAGTCTCATGAGCTCCCAATACCCAGGATTTTCCCCACATACACACACTGCCACTGAAGTATGACTCAGGGCACAAAGTGCACTTCCTTGCATGTCCTCTCTGAAGTGAAAAGTAGAGGCAACAGAGGGATGCACAAGCTACTGAGAGGAAGTGTGAGTGTTATCAGAGAGACCCTCTCTGCAGGAGGATCCAGGGAGGAGTGGATGCCACCTTCCCAGGACCTCCGGCTCTCACTGCATTTGGACAATGGTATTTCCCTTCCAATCTCACCAATCCAGAGGCTGTGGAAAAAACAGCCTCCATTTAAAACAAAGTGAAGGAAGGACAGGGACCAAGCACAGGCACTTGGAAAAGTTAAAAGCAATTGGAGGTACACTGGAGAAGAGAGTGGTTTGTTGGGGTTTTCTTTAGCCTGGTATTTCATTGAGCACTGGGACTGTGCAAGCCAGGTCCCATCATGAGCTCTTGCCTGAGACCCCAACCTGTGGCCATCCCCCTCGTCAGGAGGCTTTCCCAAGAGCTGCTCCTCTCCCACGCCAAAGCAGCTTGTACCCCAAGCAGAGGTGAGCCACAGGGTTTGTGTTTCAGTGTTGGGGGGTAGGAAAAGGAAATGGCCTTCACTATTTCCTAAGTGTTACCTAGGGTTTGAATGGAGGGTTGTGACCTCTCAGATAGAGGCAGACAAATGGAAGGAAAGGAAAGGAAACTGAGCAGCATAAGAGTCCTTGGCACGTGTGCCAAGAGGTAATCAGGCAGCAGTGAGTGGGTTTCTGAGGGTTAGGGGAGGCCGAAATGGCAGAAGTGTAATTTGTTGGAGTGGGATTGTCCACCCCACCAGATGAAAGCTGAGCCCTCTAGCTTACCAGTTCTGTGAATATCTCACCTTTGTAGCCTGAGCTACAAAAAACCTCACCACTTTTACCAGCTGGTGGTGCAAATTTCTTCACAAGTCTTATAAGCTTGATTCAGGCTGTGTGGCGGCAGGACAAGAGGAGTCTTTTCATTTACAAGTGTTTTTCCCTTGTGTCCAAGCATGTACCCACCAGGTTGCCATGTCACCTCGGCAGGACTCAATCTGAGAACGTTCATCCACCTTCTTCAAAAAAGTGGCAGTTCTTTATTCACAGACCTCCCAGATCCATATGATCTGGAACCAAGGATGCCCAGCAGTGTTTTTACACCAGACAAAAACACCACATCTACTTTTGTGGATGTTTTTAACCTCATAATTTCTTTTTAATTTATATACCCAGAGGTCTTACCTCCTGGGTCGAAACCCCAACTTTCTTCTGCATTTACTTAGTGTGCCTAACATTCTGGTGGCACACACTAATTGTACACACATTGTTATAGGATATGACTTCATAAAGTACGGAGTTTACAGACCTTGGGTTTAATGTGTCTCACACTGTAATTTAACAGTAGAGCAGAGCCTGTCATGTCATCACATGCTGATACTTCTGCATTGGAGAGCACTGAAGAAACAAGCAGGAGCCATCCAAGGAAACACTTAGCCCAAGTGTTTAAAAAGGGCTCAATTTCTCCTAAATAGACAATGTTGACAGAACAAGAAGTACATTGCAAGTGTAAAGGAGAGAAATGTCTGTAGGAAATAAAGGTTTTGATAGTTTTGAAAGTTTTCTGATTATGATGATTTGTGCTTTGTGCAGTAAGAAAGGAGGGCTAGAAAGGTAACTTTTCACCACCTCTGAAAAGCTGAACGATTTTTCTTTAAATACCTGAACGTAGATTTAGGAGCTTAGCATTAGCCATCCAGCTTTGTAAATGCTGGCCAATAATGACAGATTTCCCCAACTGCATCTTAAATCCATCACTTCTTGTTCTAATCTAACAAAACTACAAGAATGATAGATATTCCTTTAGCACATGCCTTTTTGTTTCCATAGTCAATTGTCATCTATCTGTTATTCTCCACATCATTCATTGTATGTGTAACCCTCTCCTGAGCTCTAGAGGAGGTCCCAGACAATTCTACCTTCACAGAGGTGCAATATTGGCAGGACTCCTCATTTGCTGTTCCCCAGAAATAATGCTACCCTGGCACAGGGACAAAATGTTGCAGCAGATCCTTTCTAAGTAGTTGTGAATGTCGAAGGGAGAAGTCCTTCCCCAGTGTTGCCCTTGCACTGCTGGACTCTGCTCCCTGGTAGGTGGTGAGAAAGTGTCAGTTGAAAAAATACTAAATCAGGTGTAGAGAGCCTTTTGGAAGGCAAATTAAATTTCAGATGATTAACATGCATCTTGATTGCTCTTTAGCAGGGTACACTAGTTTGCACTGAGCTCTGAGCTACCATGACAAGGCTGTTATTAACTTCAAAACAGTTAATTTGAAGCTACCTCAGACTCTTCTCGTATCTAAATAACTTTTGAAAAGACACACTCTCAGACTGTGTATATTTGATCTGTTCTGATCAAATATATGCCCAAAAGTGCCACAGCATATTAACCTTCAAAGTTGTTCAGGTGCGTGCTACTGTTTAGAGGACCCGAGGCCGCAAGATGGTAACAAACAGCAGGAAACCATAAGCTAAATGTGGGAACATTTCTGACAACATGCATGTCCATCTTTGTATATCCTTCTGAATTTCCCACATGCTCTTCAACAGATCAGACATTTGCAGCTTGGAAGTATAGAAAAGAATATGACAGAAACAAAAATGAAACAGTATAATAATGCTGCAGTGAAGAATATATTTATACCAGAGTATTTCTTAATCAAGTCTGACTTTATTTGTATGGACATCGTATTTCTTTATTGGAGATATGGCAATTCTCACATTATGGAGCACTATCATTTAAGAAAATTTTGATTAATACAACTCAAAATTAAACACTGAGATAGCTCAGTTCTTTCTTTCAAATCCACTGGGGAAGTCACAGACAACATGTATAAACTTTGCAGCAGATGGAAAATGATGAAACATCCCAGAGCATAATTTTTCCTCACTACTTCCTGAAATCTGTTCCGCAAATCCCCCAAACTAACAAGCCAGCAGATTTACAATTTACCAAGAGGTCCATGGGTTTCTCAGACTATTCACCCAGCTTCAGGAGGAAGTGGGAGATTACACGGAACTGCACAAGCAGGTCAGCCAAGGATCACATCTTGACTTCAATGTAAATTGATGGTGACATTTTCCAGATATTTATGGGGAGTTCATCTTGGAAGACACTCATTTTATAGACACAAGGTGGAATTTTCTGAAGCAGGTATTCCCAGTCCCATGTACATCTTTGAAGCATAGCAAAACAGTACTGTCCCATCAACTTTTTCAAAGACACTTGGAATGTGAAGGAATGTGCTCTGTAGGTTAGAGAGGAGAAAGCTGAGATATACCCTTTGTCTCAAGTTCCCAAAGTGATGCAAAAATGCATTGAAAGACTACTTCCCTCCTTTCCACACCAGGAAACTTCCTAGCAATGGATGGACAACACCTCTGTAAAGTCAACATTGAGACAGGGAAGTCCAGAGCCTTGACACCTTCATTAGGGATGTCTGTGTCTCCAAGGTAAGCTGGTGCAATTTATCCAGAAGACCTGGAAAACATTGATAATCAGTGTCACTGTCAATATGAAGGTTTATATCAACAGCAGTGCAGGTGGGAGACTGCCTAAATGCAAATGGTGTACTTGCAACTCTGAATCTTTTGCTACTCAGTTGATCAGTTTTTTGCAACTATCTAAATGTTCTTCATAAAAAGCCAGAGGTGTGCATATTGCTTTACAGATAATTTTAAAAAAACATCAGGTCTGGACCATAGATGACTTCCAGTCTGGACTGGACATCAGACAGCAAGGAATGGGAATAACCCAATTGTGAGTGAGGGCTGGAGAAAGTGAGGACTGAAAGAGTGAGAGATCACTCAAGACCCTTCTTACATACACTGATTGTTTCCAATCTCAGGAGTCATTTTGACTTGATGTTTAAATGAAGAGACTTTAAGCTGGGAAGTGGTCTGCGAACATGAATTTGTTCAGCACTGGTTGGAAAATTATTGTCACAGTTGTTGCAGATGCTGGATTTCAGTGCCTTCAGATATAATATTCATCAAAAGACAGGATCAGTTTTCCCTTCATTAATATGTTATTGATGCTTGCCACAGTTGTTTGTAAGTGTTTCCAAAAATGATAACCATTCTTACCAGCTCTCATTTTGCTATCATCCTCCTTCATAATGCTGAGAAAATTTTCAGAATTTCATTACTCCATTTCTCTGTAGTCTTCATCCACAGAGGATCTACCTTCCTTATCTTCTGGCCAATAATACGTTCTTCAAGGAAATTCCACAGGTATTTAGTACACCCAGGAGCACAGTGTGGTGCAGACTCAATTGACACTGTGGGTTATACTCTTCAATACATAGAAAGATAGGCCCTTCAGATTTCTGATTTTCATGCAATATTTATAGGTTTATCTCTGCAATCTAAATGTAAGATCTATTGGGTGAGTGAAGGCTGAAAGGAATCCATTCTTACAGATCTGTATAGAAAAAGGAAGATTTTATACATGACAAGAATCGAGAAGTATCTTGCAGTTAGCAATACTTAAAGCAACAGCAAAGCACAAGTTCACCATTCAGCACAGTGAGCACCAGTATATAAAGGAGGAAATGTTACTGTATGATATTAATATGTTAACTATTCTAAGTTGGACATGCCTGCAACAGGACCATATTCTTTCTCTCTTTCACAGAACTTTTAATTTATGGGGGTTTTGCCTTTTCACATGTGTTTGGTCATCTGGTGCCCACACAACTTTGTAACTTTGGGAAAAGTAGGAAAATTATTTTATTTTTAGTATAATTTAAAAATATAATTTGCCAAGCACAGTTCTCTGTCTGTAAAAGAGAGAGCACAAATCCCACTACTTATAAACAAGATCTGTGGATCTACCTCCCATATAGACACTCAGAAAATGTATTCCCATAGGTCCCTGCCAAGGAAGTTCAGTTAAGCTGCTGGTTTTAAAACTGATTTAAAGGCAAGATCATAAATTTTAAAATGTGGATGTTAGCTCTTGGGTGTGCAAACCCTGAATCAGGGCAACAGCATTTCAGAAAAGAAAAAATCTATTAAAAAAAGTGATTTGTGCATGAATGTCCCTGGCTTAAGTTACAGTATCTGTTTAGTTGAGTCCATTCTTTACGGTAGTCAGGATAGTAAAGCCATAACAGATTTGGAACCCTTTCCTAAACCTCCTTTTATGTTCCTTTCTTCTTTTGAATTTATTAAAAAACCCCAAAACAGTTAGAAACCGCATCTCTGAGTCATTCTCTGCAGTGTCTACACTGAAGAGGAGGGATGCCTCCAGACAGAATATACTGTAGTGCAAGTGTAAAAGTCTGTGAGCCATTTACATACTCAGCACTTTGCAAAAGCTGTGGCTGTAAAACATGAGTAGTGTGTCTGCATTTCACATACTAAGATGCACTCCTTTATGTAAAGTACTTCCCAGCTTCTCTCTTGCACATACTCCGCATAATGTTATACTACCAAAAAGCTTTAAATAGCTTGCAGAGACAAAGTGCAATGAACTCAAGGTACAGTGCTTCTAAAAGAACACAGGATAATCCCATTCCCCAGTCCTTCTGTCTGTGGTGCTCATGTTTGAAGACAGATCTAGCAATAGAGGGCAAGGTTAAGATCTCAGAGAGAGCTAATTACTACAGTATTGGAAATCTGAGAATGTGGATGTGCTCAAAGAGTCAGTCAGAGAGGGAAGCTGCCTGTCAACACAAGAACTGTATACTATGGGGATCCTGTACCAGTAACAGTAGGTGGGAATCTGTTGGTCCATTCATATATTGGTGTCTCCAATATAGAGATCTGCACCTGGAATCCCTTAGGGAGTCTGACTGAGGGATCCTGGTCTTCTAGAGTCAGGGGCAATCTGGAAAGTACAAAAGATGGAGTCATAAATATTTGTCACCTTGTTTTAAACTGTGTCTCTAAACTGAATCAGGATAATTTTAATTCCTCTAAATTCAGAATTATGACTAGCTAGGAGTATCTAGAGTTTGAGTATCAAATGTTCCAGGAGGAAGATATTTCTAGCCTTTAATAATGGTGAAAAGCAATAAGAGAAATCATTTAATAATAGAGATTCCATATGTGCTATCACTCCTCTGGGTCCCAAACAAATGGTGCTGAGGCTTAATTACTTTCTTGCCTGAAGTAGCCGGAAGTCAGATAAGAGGATTTGCAATAAATGCATTTACAAAGAGGCTTTTCTGGTCCACACAAGGGACATTTGCCAAAGGTTTATTGCACATCTACATATTCACCTCCTTTGGCAAAGAAACCTTTTGCACATAAATACTCCCTTTCTGTTTAGGCTTTTGCAAGTGTCAAGTTTGCAAAACTAGTATCATCAGATTTTTCCAAACCTTTTGTCATTACAATGAAATTTAGTTTCAAGAGGAAACTTGAATGGTTAAGGATTTTTTAAAATGAGTTTATTTAATATGCTTTTCACTTTATTTATGGCAGGAAATACTTTTTTCTTCATGAGCGTCTGGCTCTGTGGGCAACAACTCTCTGAGCCAAGCATAGCAAGGATGTTTTGTTTCTTTCAACTCCGTCAAGAGTTCCTCCCATCTGGCAATCAGGAAAGTGCAGAACAAAAGGGTGTTTCCAACAAACACCAGCTTCAGCAAAAGCTTTTAAGTTTCCAACCAACTTTGGGTCTGCACAATAAAGTAAAAGGTATGGTACAACATGTGAGGAGCTGTGCTGTATTAACAGATTGCTGTTGATGTGTGTTCCTTTGCTGGACTTAGGGCTGCATTAACTTGTTCTGATGTGATAAAATTTTAACATCCAGGCTTCATGTGCCAGCTGATAAATGATGGGAGACAAATTAAAACCAGTTTTCTTTTCACAAAACAACACTCTATCAGGAGTCTGTCAATCAGTTGCTAGCACAGAACACTGTCATTATATGAGTGCCTTCTGGCTATAAATACTGGTCAGCAACTCTACTAAAAACCTGGGTCTAGAGAACTGCTAGTAAGAGGCTGATTTCAAAGTTCATCAGGCTAAAACTTGGCAGACTGATTCTCAGGCCAGATGTGCATTTCTTATTGAAAAAAATTGTATCAATCTATTCAAGCACCTTTGATCTAGAATTTGGCAAACAGCTTGCAGTTTTTAAAGTGTCACATGAGTGCTTTTATTTCAAATGTAGGTTAGCAAACACTTCCCTAAAAGAAAAAGAA
>JAWWEV010000095.1:47042539-47056990 GCA_035583235.1 Hafferia zeledoni | reverse complement strand
AAAAGCTAGGAAAGGTGTCAGAGGGCAGCAGGGCCAGGATAAAACCCAACAC
Source organism: Hafferia zeledoni (assembly GCA_035583235.1). Classification (NCBI taxonomy): domain Eukaryota; kingdom Metazoa; phylum Chordata; class Aves; order Passeriformes; family Thamnophilidae; genus Hafferia; species Hafferia zeledoni. Next base: position 47,056,938 of record JAWWEV010000095.1, on the reverse strand, counting down.
TTTCAGTAGATGAGCAAATTGCAGTAACCCAGACAATGGCTCCAGGGGTCCCTCTTGCCTACAGTGCAGCTGCCATCAGCCTGTCCTAGTTGGCACCAATTCAGGGCACTGCTTTTACTTCTCAACTCCATGAGCTTTTACTTCTGGAGAAACAACCTTTATCAGGCTAAAGGCTTCATTTCTATTCTTAGCCACAAGTACTCCCCCTCAGTAGTTCTTATTTATGGGCCGAAGTGCTGTTGAAACCATAAAAGTTGAAGGGCTTAGTTGCTTTGTTTGGCTGGGGTGAGAATGAGGTGGCAGCTTTTGCAGCCCCACTCTGGCCATTTTCTTCCTGTCAGGGTGCAAATGCCAGCTGAGGTCTGGCCCCTTGTTTTATTGTGTGACGACTGGTTAGAGATTTCTCAATTAGCTTTAAATTAACTGCCTCTTGTCAATATGAGTTCCCTCAGGATGGGTGTGAGGGTGCTCTCAAGAACGTTGTTAGGCAGCCTGCCTGTGTGTCCACTGCCTGAGCACCTACCAGACTGCATCTGCCATTTCTCATCTCCAGGTTTAAACCGTTAATTAGGAACCTCCTGCATGTCTGGTCTTCACAAGCACCATCTGGCACTCTGCAGAAAATATGTTATGTTTTAGTTACTGGCAAATCCTAGTGAAGTAATTTGTGTGTATTAGATGCAGGGACTGAAGAGGCAGAGGATGGAGGTAAAAACTACCAAAGCATTTCAGAGTGGAAAGAATCTAATGGGAAAAGGAAACTTGCATCCAAGTGTGGCTTAGCACTTAGAATATTTGTGAATATGAATCTTTATGCAAACATTTTCATTGTTGGGACTTCTGCATATGGACTGTGCTGCAGCATGACCAGGTTTACTACTTCCCAAGGCAGAACTGAAAATACAGGACTACTTCTTTTTTATGTATTTGCTTTTCAGGGTATATCATCACCAAGATTCAACATTTTGTTTCCTCAGTATTTGCAGCCACCTAATGGATTTTGTTACAAGCTAGGGTGTGTCTTCTTAAATGCAAATCCTTAAACTGTTTCTGCTCCAATTTTGTAATACCATCCACTCAGAAAAGTCTGTAACTTTTTTCTTATAATAAATACATCTTTCATTTCTATCAATCCTTCTAGTAGTGTGCTAAGCTGTAGATTGTAATTCTAAATACCCAACTGTAGCTATTGAGACACAACCCTGATTAACAAACCTGTGAAAGAAAAACAGGAACCCACTTTGTCCAAAGTCTTGAAAGCCTATCAGAAATTGTTGCCTGTGGTTGTCTGCAACATCTGAGTCTAAGACATTTTTTTTCCAAGGCATGTCTTGGACCATTACATTAGATGGGGAATCACACAGACTATTATTTGTATTTGTAATACATCTTCCTCAAATAGTCTGCTGTAGAGAATGAACTGTGATTGCTCCAACCTTGCATATCACAAAAACCCCATAGCAATGGAATAAAATTGTATCCCAACCAGGGCTGACTGCTGGGAGGCCAGATTTATTCATGGCAAACTTGATGACAGCAAGCAGCACAATGAAAGACACTACCCACAAGTTCTTTTTTCAGCACTGCAAATTATACAGAAGAAAATCTGGAGTTTTAACAACTCAATTCTCCTTCAACAAAAGCAGCATGAGTCCAACTATAAAGGTAAAGAAAATACAATTAGGGTATAGGGACAGAGCCCGAGAATAATAAGTAGCACTTGAAAGGAACAGTGACAAATACAGGCCTGGTTGGATTAAGTTTCTTATTGCAGGAAGTACTTTAAAAGGTGTCTCTTCTTGGGGTTTATTTTAGACTATTATCTCTGCATGGGGCTAGTGAAGACAGCTTTTGGATATGTCAACTTTCATGAAAAGGAGAAAAAAGGTTCTATTTACTTGTACTGATTTTGAAGGGTACCTGCCGTGCAAGTAGATGTGTTCAGGCTAAACTATAACTGAGCATCAATTTCTATCAACCCTCCTTCTGATCTTGTGTTTAAGCTTGTTTTTTTTTCTGACATCAGCTGTGAAATTGCTGTAGTGGCATATTTTATGCTGGAATTGGCTGTACTTTCATGATTAAAGTATTTTATATTGAAAAGAACTGCAGGATCGTTAGCCCAATGTGTGCTAAAATGTTACTAATGTTCAATTTGGTTTGCATTTTGGATGTAAATAACATAGGGACCCTTGGTCTTAACCCAGAGGATTTAAATTCCCAGGTGACAAAAAATTCCATACAACCTTTAGCACTGAGGAAACCAAAAGACATTGGACCATTATTCTTTTCAGTTGCACGCAGAGACTGCACAAAGAGATACTCTTTTCTCATCCTTAATTTGGTTTCCTGGCGTCCCCTGGGGGAGCTCTGTGGGGCCACTGCAGACACATATGAAAACAGCACTCAAGACTTAGGTCTCCAAAATTCACCTTCACTGGCTCCTCACCAAAGTATTTGGAGGGGGGCGCTTCAGAAACTTCCACAGAGAGCAATTAGGATCTGGTGGATACCTGCTCGCTTTGTTGAAAACTCATCCCTAATTGCAGGCAATGAATGGTCTGGCAAAACTGCTCCCTTCTCCCTTGGAAACTCTCACACCTTTACACTCTCTGGACACAATCAGAGATGAAAGTCTTTGTGACCAGTCCTGACACCAGGTTTCAGTGGCATTTTGCCTGGGGGTATTAACATGTTCTTCTCTCAAGCCGAGCTGAAAGGAAATTTATTAGCTTCTGTTGTTTTGTTGATCTAGTGTCTGGCTCTTTAGAAACAACAGAGAAAATGCTTATTAATGGTGAACACTTCATCCATTATAAACCACCATGCTTTCAAAGAGATCAGAAAATTAAGAAATGTATAAGAAAATATTACTTTGGCCATAACCATCAGTTAGTTATTCACCACAGCATGAACTTGGTTGGATCTTTAGAGAAGGAAAAAGCCTGCAGCTCACAGACCCCTGCTAAAAAGCAGGGATGGCAAAATGATTAAAGTAGAATTTTTTGGCACAAAACGACATCCACTGCTGGGAATGCTGTGCTAAAATACTGCACAGGTAAATGGTGCCAAATGAAAAGTGAGTAGAGAACTGGATTTTATGTCACTGGTGAACTGAGAAGATGTCTTGATTACTTTTTAAAAGACTTAAAATGTACTAATGTTATCTTAAAAACCCTTTTTTCTTGGCATATCAGGCATTTTTTGGAACTCAAGCCGGATTTACAGTGCTCCTCCTATTTCAATAAGAACAAATAAAACTAGAATTGCTCCTAAGTCTTACCCCACTATATGATTTTTCACATCTGATTTATCACACTCTAACATAATGAGTCAGCTGCATTTCTTTCATACAATATTCTATTCACTCTCAAGAGAAAGAGGAAGCAATGTACTTGCTGTGCAGAGACCTCTTTCAGTTACAGCAGCAGAACAATTAGCATTACCTCATTAACTTTTGTGGTTCCTTGAAAGAAACCCCTCCCCAATTTTCCTCTCTCCATCTGCTGCTATTATTCAGCACAGACGGTTGGGTGAGAAGTGAGTTGTTTTAATTTGAACAAAATCTTCAGGGCAGAAATCCATGACTGCTAAAATGACTGTCCAGACTATCCTACTGCTCCCAAACTTGCTAACTTGGAAGGCTTGTACATTAGTAATAAGGCAGGAGACTATCTATTTGGTTTTGTTTGTTTTGTTTGGTGGGGTTTTTGGGGGGGGAGGGTTGTTGTGTTTTGGGGTTTGTTGGTTTGTTGGTTTGTTTGTCGCTTTTTTAATGGTAGCATGAGTGAAACACTTTTGTAAAACCCCAGAAGAGGTAAGGCACAACTTGTAACCCAGATGGCTGGCAGGATGCATCATACTCCTCCTGCACCTGAATCCTGAGCTACAGATATTTGGTAGGCAGAAACAGGGGCATGCAGGGTATGCAATGGACACAACTGAAAGCTGAAATTATGCCCCTGTCTACATTTAGGTCATGTATTACAGAGAATCAGGGACCTCTGAGTTTTCTGAATGCAAGGTCTGAAAGGGGATGTGTATATGAGTCAGCTGAAGGAATGACCAGGCATCAATCAGTGCCAGCTGACCATCCCAGTAGATGAAGGGCATGACTGCACTAGGCTAGGAAGAGGGACTCTAGCACTTGAACCCTTCCAGTGCCAGTGTTGATGTAACTTGAAGGCAGAAATAACATTTAACAGACACTGTCTCAGGCTTAGAAAGCCCTTCAAGATATACGTCTCTATGGGACTTTTGTTTTTATGGCCCTTCAGCACATTAAACACCTGTGAGATCACTGTAAGTGAAGCAACAGGGCATCACAGTATATTTTCTCCTCTGTCTCCATATTTCTTGAGTTACACTAAATTCACTCCAAGTTAGGTATAGTAGCACAGTGAGTTAAGAAAACATTCAGCATATGCATTCCTAGATAAATTTATTATCTATGTTCTCAGTAGTCTCAGTGTTAAATTTCTAAGTGATTGTCTAGAGGTTTTCTCTGAAGCAACAAGGAAAATGGTAACACTTCTTCAAAGGAGGCTCTTCATTACCAGTACAGTTACTGCCCTTCAAGTCTTGGTATGCACCTGGGCACAGCTGTTTGAGATAACCACTGAAGGCCTGGATCCTTCTTAGCAAGTGGGTGAATACAGCAAACATCCCACTACTGTGTCCCCAGAACAGTAAGGACCAATACCTAAATTCTTAGATTTCTCCTTCTGATGAGGAGTGTTCTTTGGAATGCATAGCTATCTTCCAGTTTACTGTGCTACAATTCTACAAAATCTACCTGAGGGAAAGTTCAGATGCACAATTTTCCTCTAGTAAGACTTAAACCAGGATTAATCTTATTTAGAACCCAGTTCACTAAAGCATATAAGCAACTGCTTAATTTAAAGTAGAGATGTATTGACATTGTTTTTAAAGATTTGGGGTAAAACTCAGACAAACAGACCTAGTGAAAATACTTCTTCAAAGAAGTATCAGCATAATTACTCCAGAAAAGAATTAGAAAAAGTACAATGAAAAATCAAAACTACAAAAATGTATCTATTTTTACCATTTAAAAAGAAATTATATTATTATATGTCCATATTGTAGTTAATTGACAAAACTTTTGAGTAAAGAAAGGCAGCTATTCTCATTGTTTGCAAAAGATTAGATTCCGATTTAGCAGAACGTTACTGTGGTGACAACTGCTAAGGAAACTATTGTAATAGGTAGTTAGATAATTTTTAAAAACTGAGCAAAATTTAACCTTGCTGGGAGCACTCATAGCCATAGACTTAAAGAGATTACCACTGTTTTCAAGGCTGTAAATTTGACCTAGTGACTGAAAACTGTCATGCTCTGAATGTGTGCTTGCTGCTTGTCCTCCATGTGCTGGCTGGATGAAAGTAATATAAAAATAATCAAATAATAAACTTTTTTTTTTTTTTTTTAAAGAATGAAATGCTTTCTCACTCCTTCAGTCTACTGAGTTCTTAAGGATTGCTCTAGCCATTTTCGGATTCTTCTGTGGCATCATTCTTAACACCATGCCTAGGAAAATTGCAGATGAAATGTCTCAAGAGCTCCTTCTGAGCCTTTCCAATATGCAGCTTTCTGGACTGTGATGTTTTAGGAATGGTATTTCCCAATTTAGCTCTTCCACCAAAAAAACCCATGCTGGCACTCACTTTCACAACCCTTCCAGCAGGAAGCACGAATGGTAAAGATCACAGGTTGAGATAAGAATAATTTACTGAAAACAGCAACGAGATCAAAAGGAGAACAGAAACAGCAACACTACTAATAAGTAAAGGGGACAAAATGCAAAATGGCCACCAAGCCCAGGACAACAAAACAGTGGCAGACAAACCCTCCATCCACCCCCTTTCCTCCAAGGAACACTGGGACACACTTTCTTTGCAGAAGTGAGAGACAGTCCCTTTTCCCTGTCCATGGCAATGACATAATATAGTATTGAATAACATGGTCTCTTGGCCACACTCCCTCCTGCTGATCTGGGCCAGAACCATTATCTACTCATTCTATACATCTGTATCTTGGCCAGATCCTACACCTTCCCACTCTATACAAATATAAATATAGAATCACAGAATCAGCCAGGTTGGAAGAGACCTCTGAGATCATCAAGTCCAACTCTTGATCCACAACCACCATGGTTACTAGACCCTGGCACTAAGTACCATATCCAGTCTCATCTTAAAAACCTCCAGAGACGAAGAATCAACCACCTCCCTGAGCAGCCCATTCCAATGCCTGATCACTCTCTCTATAAAGAATTTCCTCCTAACATCCAACCTAAACCTCTCCTGGCAGAACTTAAGACCACACTTTCTTGTCATACTGATAGTTGTCTGGGAGAAGAGACCAACTCCCACCTGGCTACAGTCTCCTTTCAGGTAGTTGTAGAGAGTGATGAGTTCTCCCCTGAGCATCGTCTTTTCCAGGCTGAACAAACCCAGTTCCCTCAGCGTCTCCTCACAGGGCTTCTGTTCAAGTCCCTTCATCAGCTTTGTTGCCCTTCTCTGGACTTGCTCCAGCACCTCAATATGCTTCCTGAACTGAGGGGCCCTAAACCAGACACAGGACTTGAGATGCGGTCTCACCAGCACTGAGTACAGCGGAAGGATCACTTCCCTGGTCTTGTTGGCCACACTGTTCCTGATACAGGCCAGGATATCACTGGCCTTTTGGGCCACCTGGGCACACTCCTGGCTCATGTTCAGCTTCCTGTCAATCCAGACTCCCAGGTCCTTTTCTGTCTGGCCTCTCTCCAGCCACTCTGTGCCCAGCCTGTAGCGCTGCATGGGGTTGTTGTGGCCAAAGTGCAGGACCCAGCATGTGGCTTTGTTGAACCTCATCCTGTTGGAATCAGCTCAACTCTCCAGTGTGTCCAGGTCCCTTTGCACAGCCCTCCTGCCTTGCAGCTGATCAAGACTCCCCCCCATCTGCAAATTTGCTAATGGTGATCTCAATCCCCTCATCCAAATCATGGATAAATACATAAAAGCATAGGCATCATTTCTGTAGTCAATGGCTGCCCCTCCAAGATGTGTGTTGAGTTCACTTAGTCCATGACTTTGGTTCTATCTATCTTAGATGTCTTCCAGGGCAGGAGAGCTGGTGTGCTGTCACTTGGTTGCAGGTTGCAGGTTATGGTATACAATGGTAGAGTCATTCAGCAATGAATATTACATATACAATTCAGTATTATAGACTGTCCTCACCCAAAAATCAAATCCTCTTGAGCTACACATTGTGTTTGCCCATATCTCTGCATTACCATCCAAGTGCACTTAGAACTTTGAGCAAAAACAGTCTGGGTCTGCCTTTGCTCAAGGCAGGACTAATCCAAATTGTCTTCCTTAATACACTCCTCATACACACCACAGGGACTTCATACCCTTCCACAGTACATGGAGGTTTAGATTGGGCAGGGCTAACTCGATTGGTGGATCCTGTAGTGTTAACTAACCAAGTGATCTTCACTAAATATAAATCTCAATGTTTGAAGGTCCCAGCACCAATTGCTTTCAACATCATTTTTAACAGTCCATTGTACTGTTCAGTTTTCCCAGAGACTGTTCCATGATAGGGAATATGATATATTGCTCAGTCTGTGCCCTCTGGCCCAGGTGTCTGTGATGCTATTTTTGAAATGTGCCCTGTTGTCCAACTGAATTCTTTGGTTTTCAAGGTTTTCAAGAACTTGGTTTTCAAGGCCCAACATGGTGTTCTAGGCAGTGGCATGAGGCACAGGATACATCTCCAGCCATCCAGTGGTTGTTTCCACTTTTGTCAGCAAGGAGTTCTTTCCTTGGCAAGTTTGTGGCAGTGTGATGTAATCAATTTGCCAGGACTCCCGATATTTATATTTTGACTACCCTACCCCATACCACAGGGGCTTCTCCCACTTGGCCCACTTCATTGCAATGCATTTTTCACAATTATGCACAACCTAGGAGAGAGTGTCTACAGTTAAGTCCGCACTTTTATCACATGCCCATCTCTGTGTTGCATCTCTTACCTGATGATCCAAGGCATCACTGGACAACAAAGGCAGAAATAAATCACTGCTATGTTGCCAGTCTAAGTCCATCTGAGACATTTTATTATGGTCAGCTTTACCCCCCAAAGTGCTGCTAGGACAGAAGTCAATTATCCACCCCATTCCCTCATGTCCTTTCTGTAGCCAAGCAAGTAAAACCACGTTACCTTGTGGTGTGTACTCTCTCTCAAGCAGGGATGTGCTTGTTTCCAACAGCAAAGACTCTGGCCTGTACTTGTAGGGCATGGGACATTTCCTTTCTAACTTGCTCTAGTTTTTCAAATCTGTTCACAGCCTTGGATAGTCTTTCAAGGGCTGGGAGGCAGATAGGAAGGAAAAAAATTGATCTTCATGTTGCCAGAGCCAGGCAGTCACTGGAGCACTGTTTGCTCTCCTTCTTTCATTGACATTAATGCTAATGCACTGGCGCACAATGAGGACATTCTCTGTATAAACTTCTTCAGGCACGTTGTTTACACTGGACCTCATGTGAATCCCTATGGATTACCTTCAGCACAGTTGATTCTCTCAGGTACTGGATACCTTTCTCCATGGTGTTCCACCTGCATGGATGCACTATTAGGTCATCCTTGAGAGAACATCTTTTCCTCATACTTGACAGGAGTCTCCTCCAAATGCTGAGAGCTTCTGGCCTCTTCCCAATCCCCTTGTCAATGCCCACATCCCAGGACAGGGATTCCACTTGCTTGGCTTCACTACCATCTAGTGTCATATTGTGGGCTGCAATATCCCAGCATCAGAGCAATCAGGTCACCGGAGCTCACGCAACTGGTGAATGAACTCTTTTGGCATACCTTGCAACTTAGAGATAGAGATCAGATGATTATTTCTGGCCCTGTCTTTTCCTCCTGTTCTAAGGGTTCTGCTTTCTCTTCATGCCTCACTATACAAATTGATTTGGTCTTGGATTTCTTTTTCTGTATAGGGGCAACTGCTGCTGGCGCAAGTTGTTCCCCTGGTTCAGCTGAAGTTTGAGTAAACAAAGTGCCTGCTGGTCTGCTATCCTCCTCCCTCTGAGGGTGCTGTCTAGTGACCATGAATAGCAGCCAGGGTCCAGCACATTGCATTAAGTTTCTCCCCTTTGGAGTTGCCATAGCATTCTCCTTGGAAATACTCTGTCACTTTAACAGGATCCTGTAGTTGCTCAGGGGTAAACTTCCAAACCATTTGAGCAGAGAATTTCCCTCAAAACTGGCCCATTTTCTCCCACATTCCATGTCACTCATGACTATTCATCCTCAGGGTAGATCTCTGAATGACCTCCCCAGAAATCTCTTTCTTGACTCTAGACATGGTGTGGAGTGCACTGAGAAGACCTGGCAGACAACAACAAAACCATGCTTTCCTCAACATCCAAAGGGAATTCAAAATTCTCAAAAGCTGTTGTAACTGGCCTGAAGGAGAAAAAGGGGGTGAAAAGCTGGGGAAAATTATCCTCCCCTGTTCATTGCACAGGCTACATATTATTCAATAATGAATTCCCACAGGTAGCACCCAAGGCCAGGGCAGGAGAGCAGCACTGAATACACATCCCAAATAACTCTCATTTCCATTGATATTACCACGCCATAAACTGACATCACAGTACAGCAACAAAGCAATCGTGATTCCTCTCCCTGTTCTGGAAAAGATCCCCTCCAGAAGCACATATGGGAATATATACAGGATTAAGTACCACATCCACATGAGCAGACCAAGGCACATGGTGACCAGTGGCTCTGTGCCTAACGCATACATGCCTAGATCAAGTTTCTTTCCAACCCACTCTGGGCAGATCTATTGTTAGCTCAACCCTTCATGCCCCACACTGGCCACCAATTAAGGCTTTCATGGTTTAGGAATGGTACTCCCCAACTTAGTACTCCCACCAAAACTGCTCCATTAATCGTTTCCCTTCCTCCTCCAGCTTATAGTATGAAAGGCAAAGATCATGGATTGAGATAAGAGTAATTACGTAGAAACAGCAATGAGATAAGAAAGTGAACAGTAATCACAACAACACTAAAACCAAAGTGTAAAAAGAGGGAGATTTACATGCAAAATGCTCACCAAGCTTGGGACAATGAAACCATGGTGGACAGACCCTCTGCCTGCAATGCTTTTTCTGGAAAGGAATGCCCTTTCAAGAGAGAGTTCCTTTCCCCTGGCCCTGGCAATGATGTAGGATGATATTGAATAACATAATGTCTTGCCACACCTCCTTAATCATAGCCGGAAGAAGGGCATGTATATAGAGTGTGCCTTTTAGCCACCCATCCAGTCATAATTCTTAATATTTTTAGTATGTGTAGCAAGAGACTCGATATTAGTTTTGGCGAGGTAGCACAGTTCATAGCTCTTATATTGACTTTGTTTACACAATTAAAGTTTGGATGTGAGTAAAAAAAAAAGAGCAACACAGCAACAGCAGTACTGCACTGCATATGACAGAAAATATGCAATGAGTAAACCTATCTAGAAACTAAGAGGAATTCAGCATTTGCTATCAAAACCAGAGATGGAGATCATTACAATTCAAACAGCTATTTGCCCTGAGTTTTTAAAAGACCAGAATAAAGTAGCTGGATTGGATTCCCCAGGGAATCTGGTGTTCAGCTGGGGAGGCTTTGGCTTTGTTAACTGTCTCTGCACTGGCAAGTGTTTAAACTGGAGTAATAAGGTTTGAATTCCCAGGGTCAGTTGGCCAACAAAGAGTGTATTTTTAAAAGAAAATAATGTTTTATAAAGCAATTAGTGAAACTCATACCCTAAGGTGACATCTGTTCCATTTATTTTAAAAAAAGGCCTTGCTGAGTATCAGCAAATTGCCTATGTCTTTGTTTGGGTTTACTAGAAAATATATCTAATTGTAAAAGGGTCCCCAGAGGATTGCCATCAGGTACAGCAGTCATATATAATTCTGGGCTGGCTTTGTATAACAAACCATAAGATGCATTTCACTGAAACAAACCAAACCTGCTGTATGAGGGTGACAGCCATACATTCTCACTTTCAGGTAGGTTGGTGTTACCAGACAGAGCAAACTCTTGCATAGTCCTGATTTATAAAAAGTACTACTAATTCTGTTCTATTATTATTATTATTATTATTATTATTATTATTATTGTTGTTGTTGTTGTTGTTGTTGTTGTTGTTGTTGTTGTTGTTTTCCTCTATTTTTTTTTTCTTTTTTAGTTACAATAATCCACCAAGTGAGCACTGAAGATTCTCTTTTAGGACATTTCAGTCTGGCAAGAACTGCAATTATATGGACACTAAATTTATTAATCATCTATGACTTTCTCTCATGCATCCAAAACATTAATCCCTGGCTTGATTTATAATGAGTTATTCAGTAACCCTTTATGCAACCACCTTTGTCTTGATCATACAGATCCACTGTAAGTCAACAGCATGTATAGGCTACCATGCAACAAGCTTTGTCTTTGTATACATGCTGTAAATGCCACATAGCTTGTATAAATCAAATAAACTACTGGACATTGTCAGGATTTAGGTTTGTACTGCTGTTCTCACTATTCCAACCTTGCAAAGAATGTTTCAGTCTCACAGGTAACAGTTAAAACAAACAGCATTAACAAATCATTACAAGTTTGTAATGGAAAGTAAAACACAAAATAAATACACATTTTTCATCTTAGAAAACATTTGTTTAAATTTTTCAACACAGTTTGAGACAGTGTGATCACTTGAATCACTCATTTCAGGCCCTGATGCAGATTTAGCACCACTGTGCAAGGAAATTAGGAACATGCATTCATAACCTTACCACTACACTGTAGCTTGTGGAAGGCATTACCATGAAGAGTGTGCGTGGTCTGAGTGTCCGCACAGGTAAACATCAAAGGATATTTTCTGGAGCACACCACATGTAACCTGCAGGATCTGTTTTAAAAATAGACATGGGTACCTCTCTCCTATTAAACTCTGTATAACAAGGTACCAGAGTATTTTCTTACACATTTGCCTAGTTCTTATGGTGACAGTGTAAGAACCAAGTGTATGACAGTTCACTTGAACTGGTGTTAATGCAAGAGTTTACCCTGTCCTCACAAATGAATCAGATCCTTAACAGCTGCAAATGGGACATGTTACCATGTCCAGCCAAAATTTTTGCACAATAATTGACACTAATACCTCTGCAGAAAAAATGCATCATGTGAAACAAACTATGCCTGAAAACACAAATCTCAGACTTTAATTTTAATTTTTTCTCTTAAATTTATCTAGAATTAAAAAAAAAAAAAAAAAAAGATGCTGTTTTTCAAAGAAAACTTGACCAGACAAATCCTACTCCAGTGAAAATGCTGTTCAGTGCCTCAAGGCAATCCTTTTTCTTGCTTACGCTTTGAACATAACTTCTACCAATCACTGAAATATGTTCACCTTAGCAATTCTGGTAGTTCAGCTGTGTGTGAGCCTTCTTGGAAGGTCCGGTTTTTACCTGTTGTTTATAATAGTCTTGCAGAAAGCTACAAAGAGTAGGAAGAGTTTTGATTACATTTTTTGGATGTGAAAAAAGTTATATTCAAATTAAATAAGGGGCATGAGATTTTCAGGGTCAACTCACTTTGTATCAATAATTATTTCTTTGCAATCACTGGCTAAACCTGGCAGTGATGTTCATGCTTCATTATCAATAGCTAATTCTTCAGAAAACTGCATGTAGAGGGTCAGCTTTGTTCAGCTATTTTTTGAATCTCTTGCTGTGGGTAATTGATCAAAACTACTTCTCATTTAAGCTCTGTTTTCACAAGATAGTACAGAATAGCCTTCTGTCATGAAACAGAAAATACTCAGTGTTTCTCTCCCTTGGGTAAACATCTTACGCCTTTAGAGCAATCCAAACCCCAAGGCAGGACAGATGAATGTGCCTCCATGTAGTTTCTATACTAACCACAAAGCATCCTCCTCAGCCTCCAGAGGCAGGAGGATGGGACACTTCAGTATTAGATGTGAGAGCAGAAGGCTCCTACCCTTCCCTCTTGTCATCTCAACCAGAGGCATAAGGAGGTAAAGCAAAGGGTGTTGGCTTGACACAAAGAACTATGATTTTCAGTCATTATCTTCAAAGCAAGCAGCATCTCATCACCTGCTGTCTGTTTTACCTGCTAATTAACGTAAGACACCTTCACTTTGATGTATAAGGTTGGCCAGCAGCATAGCTTCTCCATGGCATTGCTCACAGTATGAGGAAATGTTTAATTCAAAGCTATTCAATGTTTATTAATAGAACAAAGGAAAACACACCCATGTCTCACTTCTTCACATACATGAAGCATTACTGTGGAATGCTGACCTGTAAATTGGCTTTTAAATAGCATTAGTCACCTTATTTGGGGAATAGGGAAATGTCACTGCAACTTAGGAGTCATTGCTTCTTACAACACTCTCCCCTCACCCCAGATGGAAATACTGTCACTTCTAGTACCACAGTGACAATGACCACACTGAATTTATCCAAATATTGACAGAAAATGGAAAAGCTACTAGTAGCTCATCTTTGTGTATTCTCCAGATGGCACTGCTGCTGCAGAGCTTCGGGTGGTATCTCAGCATGGATCAGATCACATCCCATACGATCTGCCATTAACCCATGTGAGTTGCTGATTGCTCAGCAGTTTACCAGGCTGGTCACTTGGGCACACTTAGAAGAGTTTTGGATGGCAATTTAAAATGGAAACTTCCAGGTACATTAGTAATACTACCTAATCTATAGTTGGAACCTTATTTATATGAGCTTCAGTTAATAACTGTATCCAAATATGGAAACCTTTCATGAAAAACTGCTGTTGCCCCTTACAGGCATGCCCCTTTATAAAAATAACATTCCCACAGAATTGAGGAATGACATCAGTAACACAGAATCAAATGAGCTTCCTGAACTACCTTTTATATATTGCCTTTGCCTTTGCCATTGTAACACATCCTATAGACAATGCAAAAGTTCCAGGCTATGGCATGGATTTTTGTGCTTAAAGGACACCAAAAGCCAGAAGTACTCGGGACTTTGGAATACCAAAGCTTCAGCTGTGACCAGTCCTACAGCTTGACACTACTAAGAAGAGCCTGGTTTGGTTTGTTTGGCTCCCTCGCTTCATATATTCATAGACATTGATGAGATCCCCTCTCTGTCATCTCTTCTTGAGGCTGAACAGGCCTAGTTCTTGCAGCCTTCCCTCATAAGAGAGGTGCTCCAATTTCTGAATCAAATTTTTAGCTCTCTGGTGGACCCACTCCAGGAGCTCCATGTCTGTCTTGTCCTGAAGAGCCCAGAACTGTACACAGCACTCCAGATGTGGCCTTATTCATGGCT
>JAWWEV010000095.1:46993282-47038589 GCA_035583235.1 Hafferia zeledoni | reverse complement strand
ACGAATCTATGACTCTCAATTCTATGACTTTCTGAGTCTCTCCAAGGCTGGACCAGGAGTGGAAGTGGTGCCAGGTGTGGGTGTCAGTAGAATTGTCGGCGGGGAAGCGGGGGGGAAGAAAAGGGGGGGGAAAAAGGAAAACACCTGACTTTAACTGGATAACTTCAATTCTACATCACATTACTGGGGTCATATAAAGATCTTCATTCTTAATTCCTGAAGAGAACACTGCAAAAATAGAGACTTCAGCCTAAAGGACAGTCTCTGCTCTCCAGTATAGCCAAGGTAAATTAAGGATATTTTAAAAGCTCTTTACATTCAAATGATCTCAAAATTGCTATTTTAGCCTGAGGCCCAAAGACCACTAGAACAATCTAGAGAATGATCTAATCTATACTCACTGCTTATATAAACAGAAAAACTATTTAAGATGAGTGAAAACAAGGTGCATGTGGTGCACCTAAGAGCTTTACCAGCATCCTGCAAACAGAGAGGTCCTTTTCTGTGGGGGGCCACCAGCAAGCAGCCACAGATCTGCAGAGATGGAGGAGTTCCAGCTGAGGAAGCCATTATCTGATGTTTGCATTGGCCGTGGTCATCTGAAAAGGCAAAGGAGCTCAGCATTTAGTTTTCTAGTGTTTCTGGGAGAAGAAAAGAAAAAAAAATTATAGGCAGACAGTACTAAACTCTCCCTTAAATCTCCCGGCTGTCGCAATTAACAGGATGGCTAACACAACAGTAGAACAATCAGGAGCCAGGTATCCCTGGAGCAGAGTTATAAAAGGTCCAGAAAATATGCTGTCTTGCCTGGAAGGGCTCCCACCTCCCACAATGGGCATAAAGGTGAGAGACCTGTCAGGAGCTTCTGTGCTGGAACATAGTGGCAGAGAATTCAAACTTAGATACTCAGTGATGTGTAAGGCTTCTGACAGTCCTAGAGCTGCTGCTTTTTAAAGAGGCTGTTCAGACAGCACTGCACCTAACCTTTTCATGCCAAATTTTAGGCTTTGCTCCTGTGACTTTGATCCTCCCTCATGTGTTGTCATGCAACAGCATGTTTTCTCTCACAATCCACAAACAAAAAAAAAACTCATAAAAAGGTGACCCCATCTTTACACTACACTTTAGTTGAATTAGGTACTTTGGCACATGTGCAGTGTTTGGTCTAAAAGAAAATCCCAGAGGGAAGGAGACTGGAGCTACAGAGTTATAATTCTTTTCATTTCCATAACCAGCTGTTCCAGTGGTCTTCAAAGTGCATGTGAATGAGATTCAGAGATTTGCTGCTACATATTCACTTTTCTGCCAATCAGCATCATTCTGTTATCAATATTCTGCAGGCACCTGCGCTTGGCTTTTGTGTGTGTGTGCCTGCATTGAACATCACCACTCCCCTCCCCAAGTATGGCCATAGTCAATTATAATTATGCAAAGCAAACATGTCAGCTCACACAGCAGCAAGCTCTGAAAAATGAAGTCTCTGCTTGCCTCTTAGCAGAAAGAAGATCACAAGCTTTTAGTGTTTGATTCTGATCTCACACTTGTTCCCTGCTAATGGAATTTCCTTGACTTCAAAGCTGACATGATTTACACTGGAATGAGATCCTTCATGGCCCGTGAGTGTAAACTGCTCTCAGGCAGTCACAGATGCTGGTCCAGGAAAGTAATAATCGAGGACAGAATTCTTTCACTGCTTTCATAGCTGGAATCCCACTGAACAGTTGTTAACAGCAATGGATATATGTGAATCCTTAATTTTCCAGTGTCTGACATCACATCAGCATCAATGGGATTAACCAGTCAGACCCAATCACATCTGACTGTGATGTCAGATTTTAGACCTGGCCTCAATGCTAGGAGCTCAGCATTCATTTCTAGTGCAGCTGGAGGGACAAAAACATGACAACAGTCTAAGAAGGGCTTAACAATCACTAATATAATAATAATCCTGACGGGGTTCATCTGAGAATACTTGAAGAGCTGGTGGATGGCATTGGAAGGCTTCTCTCAATTTTTGAATGGTCTTGGGAATCTGGACAGATCTCAGTTGACTGCAATCTGGCTAACATACCAAGCCTCAAGAAGGGCAAGAAGAGTGACCCTGTCATCTACAGGTCTGTCAGTCTCACTTCGGTGACTGGTAAAATTAGGGAGAAAATTATTCTGGAAGGTATTGAAAAACAGCTGAAGGACAACACAGTCACTGGTCACAGCCAGCATGGCTTCTTGAGGGAAAGTCCTGCTTATTGAATCTGATTCCCTTTTATGACAGGGTAATCCACCTACCTGATCAAGGGAAGCCAGTTGATGTAATATTTCTGTATGTCAGTAAAGCTTTTGATACTGTCTCTCACAATATCTTTCTGGACAAAAGGTCCAGCACAGAGCTGGATAAACACATCAGGTGGTGGCTGAGCAATTGGCTGACAGCACAAAGAGCACAAAGGGTTACAGTAAATGGGAACTTCCTCATGAGGGGAAGCGGAGGGGCAGGCACTGATGTCTTCACACTTATGATCAGTGACAGGACCTGAGGGAATGGCATGAAGTTGTGTAAGGGGAAATTTACATTAGACATAAGGAAAAGGTTCTTCACTCAGAGGGTGGTTAGGCACTAGAACAGGCTTCCCAGGGAAGTTGCAGCACAAAACCTGACAGAGTTCAAGAAGCATTTGGAGAACACTCTCTAGCATATGGTATGATTCCTGAGGCTTTCCTGTGCAGGATCAGGAGTAGGACTTTGATGATACTAGTCAGTTGTTTCCAACTCAGGATATTCTATGACTATATGATTCTACCATTATTTGCAGTTTCCAGCTTGAGAACTATGGATCTGGTTAAACATTATGTGCTTGTTAAGAAAAAAAAAGCTCACATGAATTTGTAATGGCCAAAAAAAAATAAAAAAATTAGAAGCTCCTTCAGGTATCATCAGAAAAAAAAAGTGTGCACAATTTTATTTCTGTGTACATTGTTTACCATATTGAAAGGAATTGGTCTGCTCAAAGAGCCAATATTTTCCAAGGGAAAGTTTTATCTCTTTATCTCAACCTATGAATAAACACAGGGCCATGAAGGAGAAGGATGAGAAAGTTGATTTGTTACTGCTTTCAAATACTGTGTGTTTTATACTGAGAGCAGGCACATGGCAAATTTTACAGTCATAATAGCTTTTCTCATTAGGAAAAAGGACGTAAAATAGCAAGCCAAGTCTTTATCAGATAAATTATTCTACAAGTGAGTAGATTCCTGCATTTAAATACTTGTTTGTTCTTTAAAAAAAACCTCTAGCAGTAGATGCTGACTAGAATGAGGCATTGGAATACCAATTTGAGACAACAATCTAGATCAAGACTGATAACTGGAAGTTTCCATCATAAAATTCACACAGATATCATTCATGTACAAAGCAGCATGAGAGTATGATAGCATGACAGCAAGCCATATGAAAAGGACATGGGTAGATGAGTTTGCAGGCAGCTTTCCAGACTCCACATCATGACACACAGAGAAGCACCCTGTTCCCCAGGGCAAGGACCTACCTTCTGGGGTTTTTTGCAGGCCGCCACCAGAGAGGAGCAGGCAGTGTTTCCCCAGCACAGCTGATGCACTGCCAGCTCACACCCTTCCTTATGCTGCAGCTCCTTATTCCCTCTCCAAGAGCTACTTCTGAGTGTGAAGTGTAAAATAAGGAAGGCTGTTTGCTGACCAAGTGAGAGCATACCAATATTTTCATGTCTTTGCAAACCTTAAGCAATTATTTGAGCTGAAAGGACAGTTGTAAAGTCGTTCATGGACAGAATATAACAGGAGTCCTATAGCCAGGACTTGCTGCATCCTCTACCTAGCCCCTGCTAAGAGTGATGGCAGATCCCATGGTCTCACTGCTTCCCAAAACTGGTAGGAGAGGAAATGTTTCCCCAGAGCTTTCAGGGTAGTACTGTCTAGCCATCATCACTTGATGAGTCTCCAGCCTAGGAGACACATTTGCTTATTTGCTGTCCTTGACAGTTACATGTTTCTCTGGCACTGCAGCTGGCACTAGTGTGGGAAAATGGAGAATTGGTATATTTGTTCTGGCTGAAAAACAGGAAGAAAATGCATTATAGTTACCAACATAGTATTCACTGCAGTGTCTTCTGCTGTTTTTTCCAAACAATTAAGCTACATGGCAGAAGTTATCAGATTATACTTCATGCATACTATAGAATATACATAAATATTTTGTGCATTAAGATATACGCAAATTACAAAGCATAGCAGTGAAGAGGCACTGGATCAACAGAAGATAGAAATACCTAATAGACTTTTAAATTCCCACTTTCAGCTTTTCCACACTAACTGTTCCCTTAATACCTCATGCCAAGCTCATAAACCAAACATATTAAGCGATAGATTTTGCCAGATTTTCCCACTATCCCAAATTATATAGGTTTGATAAACCCTAATGATATCACCTTCTCCATTTTCCCAGTGTTTTGACCACACAAATAGGTTAGAATTCAAGTTTCTAACATTGTTGTAAAAACATTGTCCAGAATCACACTGTACTTAAGCCTCATCTTTCGGCTGCTGCATAGTACAGTGAGTACTTTCTTTAAAACGGACCAGAAATCCTAGGGAATGTTTGGATTACCTCTACAGAGTCTGCACAAGGCAATGGAGAAAAGTAAGATCATGTCAGCAGACTAATATTTACTACATAGGCATCTGTGGGATCACTAAAGCCAAATAAAAAATAAACAACAAAAAAGCAAACAAAACCAAAAAACCCCCAAAATCAAACCAAATCAAAAATCAAAAAACGAATCAAACAAAAAAAAGGCAACAACAGCAACAAGCAAACAAAAACACAAAAAAATCCCTCCACCAAACCCCTAAAACCTAACAAAACAGAACAAGCAAAAAACCCTTACCAACCAACAACTCTCCCCCAAAAAAACCCCAAACCAAATACCTGGTATTGCACTAATATAAACTAGGATGACTTTTTTTCCTTAGTGTGCATGTGTCAGGAACTTCAACTTTTTCTCCAAAGAGGAAACAATATTTTTCACATAAGACAAGAAAGAGAGGATGAGGTTTTCTGTTTCTTTGGTTTCAATACTAACAATAATCTATGATCCATGTCAAAAATGACTTAAGTATAAACTATAACGGATCAAGGAGTGTTTGAGTTTTGGTAACATTCCTACCTATTGTAAGGATTTTCAGTGTTTAGAAAACTATGTGTGACCTGTGCTCCAGAAAGACAGCATACGCCAAGAGGTCATGGACCAATTACTTGACTGCTGAGAGTTGAACTTGATGTTGGAGCGGTCCTAATGGTTGGAGTGACACCAACCTAACATTGAAATGTATTCAGATGCCTCAAGAGAGGAAAAATTTGGAACTGGACATGATTTCAGGCTCAATTATTTCTCTTCAGCTCAGTCTCAGTTCATTCATGAGTATAGCAATGTTATTGTGAAGCATGCAGGGTGTGAGCAGGCATCCTTCACTGAATGGGCTGCCTCCACCTTTGCAGGAGGGACTCATCTTTGCCTCTGTTTTCCTCTCTGAATTGCTGCCTCCAGCTCCCTCCTCCTCCCCTGTAGCACTCCCCTCTCTGTTGGCACAGTGTTCAGCAGTCAGACTTGCTATCAGTCTGCAGTGGGCACTTTGTCAGTCAGAGAGTTAAAAATAGAAAGATGGCTGTTTTTTTTTTATTTTATCAGTAATCTATAATACCTGTCAAAAATGAAGTGTCTTGTTCTCAGGCTAATGTTTGCCAGCTTGTGCTCCCGTACTGGGCCTGTAATCCCTGCGACCCATGTTTCCTTTCTTAGCCTGGCTATTACAATGAATCAAACAACCCATAAGATTGGTATGTATTTTAGAGCACATAAAAGTTGGGAGATGCAGGAAGGAAAGGAGAGCTGAATTCTGGAATTCATACTTTCCTTTGTTTAAATGCAGTACTGTGGAGTTAGACATGAAAATACTTCAATGCATGTCAAGTATGAGCAGCTATTCAGCACCAGCTCGTGCTGTACTATCACTGAATGAGTAACAGCACGCTATCAAAAAATTATTAACATTGGATGGCAGGTGGCAGAAAGCCATTACAGGCTTGTTATTATTATGACTTTGTGTTGATAAACTTCACCTTTAACCTTACAGAAGTGTATTTTTTTGCCCTAGGATGCAAAATGTCCTCACCAGCAGCTCACCCATTTCAGCTGTGCTATGGTCCTTTTAAGGCAGTTGAATGCCACCCTGATGCCTGATCCTGTCAGATCTCAAAAGCTGAGCAGGGTCAGACCCAGTTAGTATTTGGATGGGAGACCCCCGGGAATACCAGGGGCTGCAGGTTCTAGTCCTGAGGACTTCACTGTCACCGTCCAAGCTCGCTCAGCCCTGGCAGATGGACCTGAGGAGTTAAAGGGTGGGGCCAGTTCTGTGCACGCTGTGCCTCACCTAAAACATCCACTGCACAGGCTGGAAGGGCACACCCACGTGGGGAGAGCCCTGCCCAAATCAGTATTCGCAAAGCCCAGCCATGATGGTGATGATGTTTTTAACTTCTCTGTCTTCTCTCCTCTCCTCTGTCTAGACATGCCTGGTGAGAGAAATATGGTATTGTTAAATGGAGGGGAAGAAGCAATGAGGATCTAACACTCTCAGACTGTGTAATCTTGCTGTTCAATTCAGTCAGACTTCAATATGATAACTCATCTCTGGCCCCTTTGTAGCCTGCTCTGTTCAGCTCACTGGAGATTTTAAAGATTGGTGCTGGTGTCTCAATCTCTCATTATTGCTGCCACTATCTGAACCCTCACTTGCAATCACCACAAATAGGAGGACTGGGAGAGTCTGGGCATGCAAAGTGAAACCAATGCAAAGGTTATTTGTACCACGTTGATTTCTTTTCCTGTCATTTGCTGTGTACAACAAGAAGAGGCTCTCAAATGAAATAATGAACATGGAAGGAAGGTATTAATAATATAGTGTGACAGGTATAGTAAATTATGGTGGAGACTACTGTAAATAGTGTGAGAACACAGATTTTATTGCAGTTTCTTCTGTGGAAAGGTGGCAAAATATCTCTTTTCTAGTAATTTAAGAGACTGCAGTTGCTTCCAGAATACTTCAATGAAAACTTCAGCTTCTGAGACAAGGGAGACTCCATTTGACTGGCCAAAGTCCAGCAGAGCTTTAGCAATTTAAACAAGCTGAAACTATGGCCCACAATGTTGTGTTTACACCCTCAGCCCTGGAGAATATTTAAACAGGACAGATCCAAGTTTCTGCAGCAAGTGGGAAGACTAACATGAATTTTAGAGCTAAACTAAGCCATTAGCCAAGCTTTTAGATGAAATGGAGGTATAGATGAAAACAAGTCAGGTTTCCAGTGCTGAAAGCACAGTTTTCAGAAGGTGAACTGATTAGTAAGCCAGTCAGTCCAAAGAGTTGTAAGGTACTTCAGATGAGGGAGACCTATAATTTCTTTTCAATAAAAGCTTCAAGGACATCTGTGGAATTCATTTTACAAGAAGAGGAAGAAAACTTTCAGGAAGGGGCTACAGACCAAAAAGGATGGAGAATCCCCTTAGAAAGGTCCAGCACAGCTAACCAGCGAAGAAAACTTTTTTTTTTGGAGGCCAGGAAGCACAGGGCTGAGTTAAACATTGCCAAAAATCAAACTGAGGTAGAAGTTTGCAGAGGAAATTAAATAGTAACAATTAAAGGAAATAATAAAAGAGCTATTTAGCTACTGAAATAAAAAGACTTTAGAGGATTAAAGTGATACTTTTACACTGAGAGGATTTGAGCTGGCATAGGTGTGTGAAAACACTAAATGAAGCTCAGCTCTAGTTTTCTGTAAAAAGATTAAAATCTGGAGAAAAGGAGGACAGTATGGGATGAGTGTCAGGAAACTGAAAATACCTCCTCAGGGAAGATGCAAAATTCTGAGGGCTGGATGTGCTAAACCACTGGGGAGCAGATCCCTCACCGCAGGACCCTTGGAGACCTGTCAGTCAGTCCACATAATTTTGTCAAGATGCAAGGAGAGGCATCCACATGACTTGAGAACAGTAAATATAGTACCGTAATTAAGAAAGTGAACTTGTATCTAAAGGCCTGTTAGGCTGATTGTAATAGTGTGCAAGAGTAGATGATGAATTTTAAAGGAAAGGAATAATTAATGATATGATGATTAATGAAAAATTTAAAAAAAGAACAACAGCCTGTACCTGACAGTTGGAGGGTGCCAGGCCAGCCTAACACCTCTTCTTGCAAGAGCGCTGATTGATTGCTTTAAGGAAGGGAGTTGCAGCCAAGTGAAGCTGTCCAAACAACTGAGAACCACTTGTGATATGGGAAATCATTAGGTAAAATGGAAAAGACAATAAGGAAAACCACACAAACTGTAGCAAGAAATTAAGAAATGGCTTTAAAGGGAGATGGCAAGGAGTTGTGCTGAAGGACATCTTTTAGCTTTTTCTGGGAACAAGAATCTTTTCACAGCTGTTTCCATAAAGGACTATTGTTGAAAAAGTAGGTGCATATTAATGAAATTCCCCCTTTAAACACTTGCAGGAGTCAGCATGGCACAGCAAGACATCTAAACATGGTGCAGGTAGACACATACAACCTACAGATCTGGAAAATAGTACCAGTGTGAAGTTTAACACTCATTTCCAAGTTTTTTCTTTAATATCTATAAGGAGGATTTCTGCAGTAGTCTGGGGATTCACTGCTACTTCTCTGGAGAATTCTGAGGAAGTGACAGAGAAAGAGAAAGAACAGCTAATTTTATTCACTTACAGAAGTTACTATGAATCCCAAGGGTGATATGGATGTACAAATTGCAAAGGTCATCATAGATATTGTTAGGAAAAGTGCTTCCAGTAGATATAGTGAAATATTCACAGTCTTGCACAGAACATTAATTGGTATTACTTAGAATATCAAGAACAAGACCAGTAAGTCATATCCAGGAGAGAGAAATTCGTATGGAGGAGGTGAGATAAAAAAGCCTACTCTGTGTCAAGACATTCGGAAAGTTCAATTTGTGTAGCAAACCAAGGGCTCTAGAGTGATTGAAATACTGATGACTCAATTGATTGTAATAGATTCACCCAGGCAATGGGTGAAGAGGGCTGAGTACTCTCCTCAGCCTGGAAGCTGTCTATTTACATTTCTTAAGAGACAGTCCTAACCTGTAAGCTGTAGGTGAATCCAGGGTACAGACAATAGTTCACCTTTTGTGTGAAAGTAATGCCACTTGGCATCTGAAAACTGAATCTTTGTGAGGCTATGGAGGGCAAAAGCCAGAGGAAATGAGCTTATTAAAATGGCTTGACTGAAGGGAAGATAGACGGGCAGAGCAAAGAGCATGAGCCTTGTTCCCTTAAGAAACTGGAATATATACGCTTAATTAAAATGAACAGTTAGCCCTTTCCTGAAGTCAGGAATGCAACCTGTCATGTGATCTGTGTTATAAACAGGTGATGATTCCTCAGAAGATGTTGAATAGAAATACATGTGTCCTTGTGCACAGCATCATGTGGTGAAATGAGTCTTGGATCAGAGCCCTCAAAGGACTTACATGTAAAGACACAACTAGTGAATCCCATACACACATGGGTGTTGAAATGGTTGCCCATCTGGACATTTCAGGTATTCATCATTTGGGTTAGCCCTTTGGGTGGAATTCATCCCACCTGATAAACACCAGGCATTAAGTGGCAGATAGTTCTCCAGGTGCCTCCATGATCAGTAAAAGGAGACAGGTGGTTCAGCATTCCTGTATGATGTGCTTGTCCCACACTGAGACCAGCCTACTGTCTGCACAAGTGTGCCTGCTGCTTACAGGGGGATCTGGACAGCCAGTGTAGAAGACATACCCTGAGATGAGAACTAACACCAAGTGGGACAAATCCCATCATATTCACCTTACCGCACAAAGATTCCAGTCATGGGAACTTGGGCTTCTCCAGATTCAGAGGTTCTGGAGAATTGTACCTGGCAAAAGGCAGGATGGAGAATGAAGATCAACTTGCCTGTGGGAGCATTCAGGCCAAACAGATGTGGATCAAAGAGTTTAATAGCTCCATTGCTTCATTGGCAAAGATGATAGATTTTTGCATGTTCAGCAAACTTAATCTCTTCATTTAACTTGGAAAATTTACAAGCTCTCCTGTCGTGGCTCATGGAGCTTGTAAATTTTGTGGTCAGATTAAGCCAACAGAACATATGTATTATGACTGCCAAGTAGTTCAGAAATTCATTTCCCTCTGTCCACCTTCAAAACAGAAGAAAAATCAAAGTAAACAACTACAATTAGGAGTAAAACCCAGAGCATTCAAATCCCAGAAAATCTCACAAATCAGAGAGTCCGTTGCAGAAATAATTCTGTTCCATTTATCTTTCTTCTTTCTGTGAGAGGTGCTTATCACGAACATGTAGCAATATCACAGAGAGTATTATTACTTTACAGCTGGTAACATCCACTTCAGAAATATCATTCCTGTTTCAGGGCTTCATATCTCAACCTGATTTTTTTCATTAATTGTTTGATTTTCATTATCCTCCCATTAGGAGACGACAAAATAATTAGGAATGCCAGTTTGATGCAGGAGTTGACTTACAATACACTTCCTCATTTTCCTGTTTGCATTTGCGTAACAGGGCTCAGCATATATAGATAAACGAAGAAGAGTCCTAAAGGTCCAGGAATAAGTCAAATATAAAGAAGGAAGCAGGTAAGCCAAGCTAACTCCTTAATGCCAAATAATTTTGAGTTCATTTGGTACGGCAATGGTTTAGAAGAATCTGAAGTACAGTAACAAGGAAAATGCTAAGAGACAACATTCCGGGGAGGGGGGGAAGGGGAGCTACTCTGCATTCAGGGAGCAGCCCTAGCTGCCCCAGTGTGTGCCACACACAACAAAGATTCAACAGTCCTGGGGCAAGGTGCTGCAAAACCAACCTCCGGTACACATGGAACCCCTGCTTCAAACATCCCTAGCACAAGTGTCCACTGCCTACACAGACCTCTGGTACAAGCCACTCACGGGCAGTCTCTGCAGGCTGCCAGTGCAGTGGTATGGGTTGGGATAGGATGGGAATCATGGGTGCCCTGGAGAGTATTTTTCAAGGCAGTAGAAAGCTTTTGAGTACAGAGTTTGATTGAAAAAGGGTCACCTCAGAACCCTTCACAGGGAAAAGCAATATCAAAGCCTCAGGAGTGCTTAAGGTAGAAATTCTGGTACCACTTTTCAGACTTTTTATGCTGTGGGAGTTTGATCCAACAACCAGGATGAGCAGACATTAGCCAGAATCCTTTTTGTGTGGGCACAGAAGTACCCGGTGTTGTAAGGGTCTCATCAGAAAAGGAGGAGGTGTCTTTCACCTCTCCTTCTTCAACTTTTTACCCTTGAGAGGGTTGTTTTAAGCAACAGAGTTCTTGTGCCTCCTCTGACCCTTGTGTCAAGATAAAGCTCTTGCTACATGAATAACAGTCTGAAACACCTATGGTACTTACAACACATTGCTTAACTGAACAGGGCCCAGAGCCATGGCAGTTTCACAAACACCTCATTTTTTTTCAGACAAGACAGTAAATGTTGGCTTCCAGGAGTCGAAATTGGTGAATGTTTTCTGAAAGTGCAAGTGTGACTCTAAGACCAAGAAGGTCATCATGAGTAAGGAGACATGATATTAATCTGACACTTTTAGCTTCTCTCTGAAGAAAAACATGAGGAGTAGTAGTAAAATCCC
Organism: Hafferia zeledoni; assembly: GCA_035583235.1. NCBI lineage: Eukaryota > Metazoa > Chordata > Aves > Passeriformes > Thamnophilidae > Hafferia > Hafferia zeledoni. The sequence goes on along the minus strand of JAWWEV010000095.1, from coordinate 47,026,820 downwards.
TTCCACATGTCAGGCATGTCAGGTTCTAAGAGTCATGTTGAGTTAATTACTGAGTTAGGGCATTTGAATATGAATCTAGGTCTGCATATCCTTGTCCATAAAGTCCAGAAAACACCTCCAACTAGAACTTTGGTTTAATCTTGCCTCAAGAAATCCTATTCTTTTGTCTTCACTGTCATAACTCAGTTTCGAAGTTATTCCACCATGTTTTCCTATGTGCTTATGCATTCACATGCATATATATTGCTTTTCCACTTTTTTTAAAGAATTACCTTCTTTCATAACTGAAAATCAGGATGTATGTCTGCATTTGACATCTTGCAAACTGGTTATTTCTGTCGTTACTTCACCAACCTCCTAAGAAATCTTGATTTTACTACCTTTCTCTTTGGCTATCTTTCATCTGAGCTTTTCAACTCACTGCCCACTGCAATCCCATTTGACAGAGAGACAGAAAGTATTAATTACAAATTTTCATAGAATCAGTAACCACTCAGAGGAAAAGATTAATTTCTTTAGTGAAGGTAAGTTTTCAGGATACTAGTTTCTCAACCACCTGACTTATTTCACCTAAACATCAAGCCCCTCAGCTTTCTGCTGGTGGGGTGCAGCAAGGAGTTGAGAAGGAAGGACTGGGGTGGGGGGTAAGTAGGTGGAGGGCAGAGGAAGAAGCTGGAGCCTTTTTGAGGACTACAACTGTGAGGTACTGATGGTGTTGCTCTGACATAAGGGTAGGCTGTTCTCATATGCTGAAACTTGTTAAGAAACATGCCACAACCCAGCCCCATTGTAAACATGGAAATAAAATGGTATCACACTCCTTTCGAAGATAGTGTTGGTGTACCTAAACAATTCTCAGACATCTTTTGTATTCCACCAAACAAATTCCCATTTATTTCACTATTAGTGGGAACAGACCAAGAACTTGGAAGAGATTTTTCTATTTCTGAATAAAGAGCAACTTTGCTTTTCATATGTCTTCTTGGTTGGCTGAATTACATAAAAGTGCCTGCTTTGTGTGGCTTAACTTGGAATTAACCTTTATGCAGGCCAGCAACCTCCCTCTTTTTTATATATTTCTACAGTTGAAGAATAATGAAGTCCTCACTAGATCCCTGATTTTAGCCCTTTTTAGAATGAAATGTAGTGCAAGTGGCTTTTCTGCTGTTCATTTGAAACAGTGTGGAAGAGTGTTGCTGGAAGATAACCTCATGCTACCAAAATCAACAGTACTTCTTATTTACTTGTGTGAAAGTGGTTGTACTCATGCTTGCTCTTTCTGATGGATAGGCTCGAATCTTTGCTGTTATCACCCGTGTTTATCTCAAACACATGTCTAGGCAACAGCTTTAACACTAGGGCATCAGCGCAAGCTATTCTATTCCCCATCATTTGGATCCTGAACACTTTCTCTCTAAGTAATATGGAGTCCAGTACAAGCTTCAGCTTTGTTTTCTCCCAGGACAACATTTTTCTGTGGCAACATACAATCTTCCTGCAGAGATATGGAGGAAACTTCACGTCTGGCTGCAGCATCTTATGTAGTGACGTAGTTAATGCTGACAATAGGTGCCATTATTAGACATTGAGCAGACCCTGCAGGATGAACCTGCAAGAGGAAAATGCAGTGATTTAATCACAGTCACAACATCACTCTCATCCCCCATCTTCTTTCTGGTCTCTCTCCAGTCTACTACATTTCATTATGACTCAAAATTCCATCATAGATGAGTTTCTAACTTGTTGTATCTGAATTAGTGGTAGCTATGTAATTCATGTAACAACTTATTTTGTGCTTAGTAGAGGCTAATACTTTGCCACCTTTGTTCCTGACCATGTCTTTACGTCAGGTCCCAGGAGAACGCCTTCCTGCAGCACCTCAGGGCACCCAACACACACATATCTCTGGCTGCTCCCTTATGTGCTGCATTCTGCTGAGCAGGAGCATTCACAGTCATGAGTCAGGCCTCAACACTGCTTGAGAGTCTCCTAAAAAACAACAGTAGTTCTTGGTAATTTTATTCTTAAGGAACTTTTACAGAATTATAGCTTGCAACTTGTTTTATAGAAATGTAGGAGGCATTGTTCATCTGCTCCTGTGAATCAGGTTCTCCCATCCCCAGAGGAGCCCAAGAATCCCACTGTTTTACATGCAGCTTGCTTTGGATCCAGGCTGAAGGCAACAGAGAAGCATCGAAGCAGTGCTTTTTACTCTAGTCTGCTCTGAGGATGAAGGCAAGTGAGCTGATATGGTTAATCTTTACCAGGGAAGGCTAGACAGAGGACCTTGAACTATCTAGCTGCCAGCCAATGCTGCCTTGGAAATAGTTTAACAGGCAGCAGCCGGTACTTGAATGACTTCAAGAAGATATATAATCAACCATTCACTATCTTTCTTCTTTCCATTAAGTTCAAAGTACTATATAATCACTTCAATTTTCTTTCAGCAGTGATAAGGCTCAAATATAAACCACAAAGCCTGAACCCTCAGTCAGCTTCCATGTTTTATCCTGGATTTATCTTCAGCCATCATCAGTTTCTGTCATTCTGCCTGACCCCACATGGAAACTGGCCTCCAAGGATACTCTTCATGCCGAAATGCTTTTCATGGCAAGATTAGATAAAGCAATTCCTTTCATTTCAGGCCATCCCAAGTAGAGGCTTCGTAAATGATGGAGTTTAAAGCAATTCTTTTTCTCATTTGCTGTAGGGTTATTGAGTGAGACAATGGCCAGCTACTTTTATAGTCACTGGCCCAGGAACCAAGCCCAGTAATTTAGTTTGCTTGTAGGAAAAAAAAATCTTAAAAAGGCATTTAGAGGGTATTGTCAAAGACTCCTTTCCCAGTCGCTAACTGGTCAGAATCTACTGAGAATATGACTCAGACACAGATCCAGTAAAAGCATTAAGGGGTACAGTTTAATTAAGTACAAATTAAATAAAATTTGAATTTTTCCTGCACTTTGTATTGTACACCCATTGATGAAATAGAGAAGCAATACTGGCAACATAGGCAAGATTTTCCCTTCCCTGACACCTCACCCCATGGCCCTTCCTTTGCTCACCAGTAGAAGTTCTGTTTTCCTTCTAGCAGCATGAGCCACAGGGAAGAGGAGAGTGTCACTAGCTTTCCTATAGCATAGAGTGGAAACTCTAGCTGGGACACTCTCCTGAGATACGGGAAATGAAAGTTCATACCTCTGTGAAGAAAATATTAATCACTTCCCTTCCTGTGTAACTGTCCCTGCCACTTGGCTCTCAGTAAGTTTATCTTTTAAAGGTGGACTCACACTTTCCAATGGTTTGTACAACGTGCCTGAAAGCCTGGGGCACCACCACCTTGCAGGGACTCATGCACATGATGGTGTTCTGTCTGTCCAGCCGCTCCTCTGCTCCACCAAGCTGTGACTTCTGGACCCCACAGCTGCTACCCTAGAGCTGTGCAGAGCAGCTGTTGCTGCCCTCAGACCCAAAAGAGAGCGAGGCCATGCTGGTGGGTGTTGGACTCGTCCCTCTGAACACCAACCAAACATCCACCCACTGAGGTACATAGCCCATGTCCTCAGCTTGGCAGTGGTACTGCACCGCTTTGAATGATGCTGCTGTCCAGTCATTCTTTGTTGCAGGTCATAGGAGGGACTTCCACTTCTCTGCATCTTTGATGGCTGTGATCCCAAAATGTGGTCCAATTGACAGTCTCCCTTGGAAATCCTCTCCACGCTGTCTGAAAGTAGCCAGTATGAAGACAGCATCTGACACATGCAGTGCACTGCTGCTTTGACCATACTTCAGGGAAATTTCTGGATTCCAAGATCATGCCTTCACCTTTTGTGTTGGGGGGTACTGCAAAGAAACTGTCATGAGCAGCAAGGGGCAATGTCTTCACTGAGGACTGGAATAGCAGAATGAAACCCTCTGCTCTGAAACTTACTGTCAAATGCCAGGACACAGTCATAGCTCTGGGGTGAAATCAGTCATGAGTTAAGGAACCCCAGCATCCTTGAACACATGTGTGCATGTTCTCACATGTATCTGCGCACACACACACACTTCCTTCTATACACATGCAGATATGATCCAGTGAACAGCTGGTGAACCCCATTAGACAAATTACACCACAAAACTGAAATACAGGTGTATATCCCAGCTTGAGTGTCTTGATCTTATAGAGAATGGGGGAACTTCCTGCTGTATAACATGACAGGACATGCAGCAAGGATACAGAGCACTTGCAACATGCTTGGAAGCAGGGAAATTTAATATTGAAAGTAGGATTGGTAACTCCACCCATTCTTAAGATTACTGGACATTCCATTATAAGACCTTCTTTTCGATTCCTTACACACTGAATGCTGACTGCCTGGACTGACATTTATGTGTGCCAGATGTTTGCACCAGGTTTCTGCAGTAATTGTTTCTGCAGTTGTATAAATTGCAGAAAGCTAGAGTACAGGCACTTAAAATTACGTAACTAGGGAAGATATCTGGTTTTGCATTTATTAAAAAAACCTTTCTGAGCCCTTTGCTGTGACCAACTGATGTGTTCTGTCACCTTTAGGAAAGATTTGACAAGCTGAATAAGGCTGATTTCTTCCTACACATGCACCTTCTTGTGAATTTGTTCACAAATTTGTCCAGCCTGTAAGTTAACAAAAATTACCCCCACCAAGTGGATACCTTAATTTTATCAAATGGAATCCGTAAGACTATTTAAGCAACAACTGCCTTGCACACATAGCAGTGTGTTCACACTTGTAGAGCTTTTGGATCCCCTGACCATCCCTTTGGCCTGGGGGATTGAATGACTGAATGACCAAATACAGTGTAGGAAAAAAACTCTCCATTTTGCCTGCCATGATCAGGGACTCAGAGCCCTGAACACCAGATATAAGGCAAAAAAGCTGATCTGTACCCAGCTGCATGTAAGCTTAGCACCTGCCCCCACCTTGCCTTTGTTGGAAGAGACACTGTAAGACCATGGAAACTGTTTTGGTTGAGGCAGAAACAAGGGACAAGTGGTCACAGAGGGGAAACAGACCCCAGCTCTTGGAGACACCACATATGCACTTGCCCATCTGGAATCATACTAACCTGCATCTTGAAAGTGCCTTTCTTTGTCCATTCTTTGGGTAGAAGGCTACTGCATATTTTTCTGATATTTAAGCAACTCTCTTCAAATGATAGCCTAAATATCTTGTGGGAAGCTGGTAACTATTTGTTCTCATGCCAATGCTGCTTTTTAACAATGGTTTTCTGCTTAGGTATTTTTCTTTGCCTATATTTGTAGGCTGCAATAATATTGATAGATTAATTGAAGACAGAGCCAGCATGAGGATTTCAAGAAGAGAGACTGGCATTTCAGTATGAGTAAAAGGCCCTGATCCCAAAGTGGAGATGGGGTGAGTCTAAGCCCTGAGCTGGAAGTGTTTGTTGTTCATCCTCTACTAGACAAAAAAAGCCCAAAACCAAAAACAAAACAAAAAAAAAGTGAAAAATTCATATTTTTGCCCAAGGGGACCAAGTTCAAAAAGCTAAGTCAAAACCAGTGGATTGTAAGCAACTTATTGTCATGTGGGCAGCCACTACAACACAGTACAAACTTCAGGTAAATAGTCCATTTTTTTTCAGCAATATCCAGTATGCATGTTTCATCCTCAAGGGAGAAACAAATGTTGTTCCAAAAACAACATAGAAAGTCTGTAGCAGATAGTCTAGTAGCCCATATACTCTAAAGTAAGCGTCTAAACTTAGGGCATATTTCTGATCCTTCTAATTCTGTGCTTTCACTTGTTAGCTCTAAGATGGAGATAACTCTCACCATCATCCTACAGAGCTAGTGGGAGAATATATTCATTATTGTTTCCAAAACATTCAGACTTTACAATGGTAAGTACCACAGAAAAGCCTATAAAGAAGTTAATAACTTCATCCTCACTGCAGGATTTATAGGGAGAATAATAAATAATGTATAAAAACTCATATTAAATAGCAAACATAAACCACTGAATAATTGCTCACTAAAAGCACTCATCTGCCCTGTGCACTTAATGATGCATTGGTATATGGGAGAATTAATTTTCAATGTTCTTAAAACTGTGCATGATGTATAAGGTGTAAGAGCAACAGAGATAAGACTGAACAGGCATTTCCTACATTTTGGTTAATTGATAGAGCAAGCTTAATAATGTGCCTTAGTATGGTCACTTGTATGTGCATGAGTTGTAATACAAATTTAGAGGAAAAACAGATACCCACAAATTCATCATATTATTTGTACACTTTCACTATTTCTGCTCTTTTATTCCTCTGGCCAGCTTTACACAGGGTATCTCTATAAGGCAACTCAGGCTCCCAATACAATATCCTGGGTTTAGGTGCTCGTTCCACATAAAGGAACACATGGCAGGCTGGGTCGCAGCCTGCCCAGCAAATTAGGAAGAGCTGCAAAGCAGTATGTTTTTTAAAACTCTCTCACAACAATGAGACTTCTGATAACAATATTTTTCAAATGCTTAAAAAAATATGAGCTGTCAAAGTTAACATTTTGTGAGTACCTGCTGAGCCAGCAACTTGGCGCAATGCCAGCCCTCATCTCTGCCCACAGTGAATTTGCTGGCAATTACAACGGTATGTGCACCTTGACTTGAAATCACCAATTATTTTTTTGCCTGTCTGATTATGCAACTGACATTGAAAACTGGATTTCTTACCTAGGAAAGACCTTTTTCACTGCTCACTCTGAGTGAAAAATCTGTGAAGGAGTGAGTGACGGAAGTAACTGAAGCCTGTTCCCTGCTGCAGCCAGTTGCGGTCATAGGGGTGGGCCTCAATGCTGAAGCATGGCATCTCCTCCAGCAGCATCAGCACAGGCAGAAACAAGCATCAGGACTGCAGGAGGGAATGATCTTCTGGCTACTGAGATTCTCAGTGTCTAGGGAATATCCTGTAGCTGTTTGGTGTCTCCTGAGCACTACTGACCTCAAGAGAGCTAATAAATCTAAAGTAAAAATTAAAATGGATGATGCCATTTGATTTTCCATTAGTGCAAACAACTTGCATTAAGCATCAAGAAGGAAAAAATAAAACACTTCATGCATTCATATATGTGTACATATACATACAAACTCCCACATTTATATATGTTTGTATGTTTCACATATAGCATAATTGTAGCATGTATCCTGTTAAGGAGGTGGCAAATGTGTCCCTAATCACAAAACAGGCCAAAAGTACGCCTAGGTAGAGCAGGCAGGTTCCCTGATTTCCCGATCAGCCTTGCCCTTGGGACCATGCTTTTTAGTATCATGGGAAAACAGCTTGTTAATAATACTGGCAACCTGCAACTCAAGCAGCATGCTGTAATTAAATGATGACTGTTTCCTCTGCTGCAGAGGCGGCCTAAGAACTTCAGCAGCGCACAAAGAAGAGAACAGTCACCCCCTCACTGCACAGCTGGGATCTCAGTAGCAATGATGCGGGCACAGTTGCCCAAGTACACAGCCCTAGCTCAGGTTTCCAAGGCAATATCCGGAGCTTAATCTGCTGATGTCTCAAAATACAGGTCCCAAGCAACCTAATGTAGTGGTAAAGTTTCAACACTATGTTTAAGATTATTTTTAACATACATCATTTTTTGTTGTTTTTTTCCATTTTTATTTTTCCTTATGTGCTGGAATAAGTATTTCATGTGGTTTCTTTGTTTTCATTCTGAATTTTACAATTCTGGCTCTTTTGTTGTTGTTGTTGTTATTATTGAACTGCCTGGTCTGTTGCAATTTACTGATTTTTTTTTTTTTTTGGTGCTATTTTACAGGGCAGCTTGCATGGTTTCCTCTATCTTTCTCTGGAGATCATGGTTTCAATAAATTCATTTCACGTGGCTCTTGTATTGTTTCTCCTTTTATACTTTGTACCCAGGAGGTAAAGAAAAATAGATCTGGAAATCAAAGAACACATCTAAATAAGTAGGAAAGAGCTTCATTCTCTCTGGAGCAACAGCATCACCTCCCAGGAACTTCTGGGCAGGTCCTTCAGGACCAAAACAGAAGATGAGGTATTTATGTCTAGCATCACTCTCTCCTTTTTTTTTTATGAGCTGCTGGTTGTGGGCATTTAGTTTATTTCTGAGTTCTTTCAGGTTTCTCAATAATTTATGTTTCAACAATTAAAATTTCCATCCACAGTATCCCTGTAAATTCACTAATGACACCTCAGGTCTTGAAAGCTGAGACCACAAAATCCTCCCAGTGATATAACTTAGTGCCAAACTCCTAATTTCTTATCAGCTTTATAAGACTTACATGGACATTTTTTATTGTTCAGTCTGGCTGACTGAGTCCTGGATGAGGAAAGAAAGATTGTTGTTAGAGCTGTTCAAAGCTACAATTTAGGACTGCCAGTAATATCAGCATCCATGGCAAAGCTCTGACCTTCTCTGGGTCTCTCCTTAGTCCGTTTTCATTATCTCCATCTTAAGAAGAGTGGGCCATTGTCTGTAGAACATGACCTTGTGTTTTCTCCCTTTGTTCATGTTCTGATGAAGATGAGACCATTTTTGGTAGCGGCCAATTCATATGACAAAGCCTCCCTGTCATAATAAGTTGGATCACCTTTGCAACACAGAAGTTGTGAGGGAAATAAATCTCTACACCAACTGAATCGATCAGATGTGAGAGAAAGATATATAAAAATATGTCAGGCTTCATATGAAATGTCCATGCAGTTTATTGCATGTAGTGTCTGATAAAATAGGAAACATTTAATTACAATGAGACTAGTCTCATTTCTTCAGGACCCCTAAAATTGTGGTAATTTGATGAGGGAAGATTTGAAAAATGGTTCATGAGAGCAGAAATTATGAAACACTCCACATGAAAAAAATCCCCTACCTAAACAAGGGCATTGTAGTACTTTAACAATAAACCTCCAAGTTTTCATCCAAAATTAAAGGCATCTCCTTTAAAAAGAATAATGTGCTTCTGAACTAAGATACCACAAATGCCACTGGTTACACTTACAGATTTCTTAATCAATCTATTATTTTTCAGGAATAAAATAGACTCATTTGTAAAACTGATGGAATGTTAACTCTGTGTTTAATCAAAATTATTATTTAATTTAAAGTCTTCTTCAAGGCAGACTCACTGCATTATCTCTCTTAAAGCCCTGCTCATGCCTTTAGACCATCAGGATTACCACAAGCATGTGAGTTACTGTTCTATCAATCAACACCATATTTTAGAAGGGCCTTAAGAAAGAGGGAACTAAGCAAACTAACCTGTTTAGGTCTTTTGCAGAAGATCTGCCTTCCTCATCAGGGCTCTGAGAATAGTACGGAGGGCTATGAGCTGGCAAGGACACAGAAAACCACTTCACAGTCCTTTGCAGAGCACCCACGCTGATGTGATAGCTCTGAGAAGATGGGTCCAGGAGAAAGACCAGGAAAGGGAGTCATGGAGGATATTAACACTACATTCATCTCTCTCCTTTGAAGAGCTTGGCGTTTTGGTCTCCCCTCTCTTGTAAGATACCACTAACTGATGACACCTGCTGCAGTTCCAGGGACAACACAGTCTGTTTGTTCACAAGTCACCACTGAAATGTGCACATTAATTTAATTCTGGGTATGCAATGGTGTGGCAGGGCAGAAACACAAGCAGCTACAATTCCTTTCAGATGCCAATTTGCTTATTTAAATGAGGTAAAGCTGTGCATGCTCCTGAAGTACTCCTGAAGTGAGACTGGTGGTAACTAAGCTTTGAAAGTAGTGATGCAGCTGTGATAGCATCTGTCCAAACGTCTTTAATGCTAATCACCTAGGTACTAGGAGATGCAATCCCTATTTACCAGGGTGTCTGATGTCATCTGGGGTCTGGTCATGTCTAGGTACCATCCTTTTAGCCCTAGAGCCTCTGGTATATGACTACAGTCCTGCCTCTGCCCAACAACTTGTTTCCTGTCCTGTTCTGGCTGCAGTCCTGGATCTTGAGAGTAAGCACATCCTCTCGCAAAGGCTTAATCTTCTGTCCTACAAAATATCTTGGTGAAGCCTTGGACAGTGTAGAGCTAGAAGACATACAGATATATACAGCCTTTGTAGAGACCATGTAAATACACCACCAAGTTTTCTTACAAAATAAAACACAGGAACATATCCCCTGTGAGGGTCAAAAACTATATGATCCAATTATGGGGGGAAAACTAAATCTCTTTATTAGGCATGCACTTCACTAGATAAAAACTCTGAAGGCAGGACATGTAAATAAGGGAAAGGGTTATGCAAAAAAAAAAGGTAAGAACAAAGGAGCTTCAAACACTTTTGTAACATCATCAGAAAACTACTTGTTATCTCACAAGGCAGACAGGGCTATAAAACATAGCTAGGCTTTAATAAACACAGTTCTGTCGTATTTCCCTGGGCCTCTTTGTTTCAAGGTTTGCAAGATAATTTTTTCAGCTTTGTCCTTGCTAAATGTTGAGATTGAATCCTGACAATCCCCTAAGTGAAAAATCCCCCAAACCAGTTACCTTTCCCTCAGAGGTCCCCTGGACTCCACAAAAGCCTGTCTTCTCCAGGTTAGAAGGATAGCCAAAGCCAAGTTTGTATGGTCACTAAATCCATTACTGCCTATGTCCTTACCTTTCCCTGTGTCTTTCCCAGTGATACTTTCAGTTTGTCTCTCTTTGTCTTGAGGTTAGTAATATTTCATTTTCTCCATTCCTTCAGGCCACCTCACCCCAGCTTTTGTAAAACACCATCCCCAAGTCCTTTGTTTTCTGCGGGTGATGACAGTCCACACCATCACCTCTGCCTTGGAGAAGACCTCATTGAACTTCTGGGTCTGTGCAAGTTATTCATGCAGTGACAAGTACAGCAATTCTAGGGGAAAAAAATCTCATTGTAACCATTTGGATCCATCAGCCTTCCAAAGGGGCTCCCAAAATTCCTGCACAGTGCTAGCATATTAACTGTATCTTTGTCTAAAAAACCACAGACTCCAGACATGAGTGGGATTTCTTGGCTTGCCTTTTTCATTTGCCTGAATGGGACTTACACAGCCTATCTGATATAACAGCTAGCTAACTAAAAGTTATTATTACAGGAACCTTAATTTGGTCTATTATCAGTGAAAAATACTGAAGTCTCTACAACTTTTATCAGCTATTTTCTTAATATTTTTTTTATGAGGCCAAGAACATTTAAAAAGCATGATTTGCCAGATCAGATCAGGTGAATTTTTGATTTGTGAATATGTATCTCATTTTTATTGCAGATTGAAAAGAAGCAAGGGGAACGCATTTACGCATTTAACTTTACCTTGCATTAGGTTGAGATATTTTTGCCCATATGCCTGTGGGCATAACACTCCATATAGGCTAGGCTTTATGGAAAATGTTTCCATGAAAACTACCTTGCACTTACCTGAATATTGATCAACAAACTTCCTCATTGTGGGTTTCACACACAGATTAGACACACACACTCGAATTGCACTCTTAATATTGTTACTCTATGGTTATTTGTTATTTGTGCTGTAAGCTGCAGTTCTGAAACAAGAGCCATGTGGTGGGCACAGCTAGCACAGACAAGATTTATGACAAAGATCTGGCAAGCAAAACATAAAAACAGGAGACAAGAGACATTGAAATAAATGTGAAACAAACAGGAGTACAGCATGGGTCATCATCACCCACAGTTTCAAAGAGTTCTAGTCAAAATTTTAGCTTGGACTGAAGGATGTGGTTCTGCAGCAGACACAGCTCAGAAAACATTGCAGAGCTGACAGGGTTAAATTTATATTTCTAGTAGGACTGCTTGGAGATAAGAGGTAGGAAGAAGCAAGAGAAAGCCAACAGCAGAGTCATATAGGGTGCTGTAGAGAGTTGATGAAGCAGCTGGATGTTCATAAGATAATTAGGAATGACAAATTGCATGGAGATCAGAGGAGTATGTTCTAGTTCCATCATCAGTGTTAAGACATTTTCTTGAAATTAAAAACCTTTAGTTTAATGGCCTGTGAGGTAGTTTGTTCTGAGCATGACCTCCTCCCACAGCTCCTTGCCAGCAAGCAGTACCATCAGATTCCTTCACATCAATTTCAGGGCAATTACAAAACAAAGAATAACCTGCAGAGAGAGGCTGAGTTTTAGCTTTACTGCTTAGACCAGTTAGAAGGGCAAAACATACTTCCTCTCTCAGATGGATTTTGCTATGGCTTAATCCCAAAAGGTACACACCTATTGGCCACCATGAAATTCTCTTTCTGAGTCCTGTAATGCTCTCCTTTCATTCAAACATTCCAAGCTTTGTAAAACCTTATCAACAGGTTTCAAGGTACTGTGATTTTACAGTTTGAGAAGTTGAGTGCTTGGTATTTGTTAGTCATGGGCTTCACTAAGCTAAATTTGCCTTATCACAAGGAATGCACATAGCTAGACAATTTCCTCCCATCTTTCCATTCCACACCTAGGCAAGCACCCAGTTGTGGAAGATGCTCTATTAGTCATGTGATGCTGCCTGTGGCTATTAGGAAACAACTCTCACATCTGTTTTCTTGACATTGGACAAAAAATGCACTTACACATCAGAAACCTGGCTCTTAGGAACATAAAAGGTGTGCACAGTGTTTAAATCTAATCACTGCTGTTGAGGCAGCTTTTTAAGGCTTCTCATCCTTTGACATCACATTTCATCTGTGTTTTTCCTCTAGTGGAAGTAAGCCTCACTCCCAAAACCAGTGCTTGCTCCTATTGAAGTCAGAAGTGAACATGCCATTACCTTTGGCTAGAGTCTCAAAGGACATAAATCAACATAACCTCTGTCTCCATTATATGGGAGATACGCCAATGCACAGCAGTTGCAGATCTGCCCTTGCAGGTTCATACACCATCCGCTCTGCAGTTTGCTATTTTCCCAGATTAAGAATGGGAAGACATGAAGACGCTCTCATGGCATAGCTATATTTACCTTGCAGTGTTAGACAAACTGCAAGTTGCCAGAGAGACACTGATGTCATCTGGGAGTAAAAATCTGTAAGAACTTGCCAGCTCTCTACTATATCAGAAGTAAAGGCTTGCATTTCTCTTTCAAGTTAATTCACTCTATGACAAGCCAATGTTGGAAGACTTCAAAGTCTTCCTCTTTTTTTCTGTGGAGATCAGCAGTTTCTCAGCTCGGGGTGGGATGAATAATCAAAGCTTTGTAAGCATGCCATAGCACTTACAGGGGATATAATTAATACAGAAATAATATGTATATATTCATGGATGTAATTTCTGAGCTTTCTTCAGTCTATATGCAATGAAAGAAAAGAATGAATGCAAAACCTCACCAATTTTATGTGACACGTTTTACAGCCACAGCTCACTCTTCCCAAAACTGCAAATAACTCTGCATGATACAACCAGGAGAATGAATCACATAGAAATAACTAAGAATCACTGCATGCCTAAGTCCTAAGGAATGCCCCATGAATGAAGCAGACTACACCTGGCTGTGAAAAACTTACTGCCTACTTCAGTAGCATTTTTGCAATATAATTTCTAATTTTAAAATAGCACGCAATAAGCCACTAAGGTAAATTAATCCAGCACAACAGAGACAAACTGTGTTAGACACACCTTTCCCTCAGACACAGCATTTGGGGTTTTTTCACCCTGCTAACTACTTGTCTGCTGTCAGCCTTTGCATTCCCCTTGTAACATTTCCTGGTTTTCTACATCACTAAGTACCAGTACTGGCAAAGAAGAAAATGTTGCCCTTTCAGGACCCCTTTTTTCAACCCATTTCCCCAAATCAAGCTGGTCAAGAACCATTTTAAGCACCATATTATGTTGTTCCTTCAGTAATCAAATGTGGAAAACAGAATCTTTGCAGACTTACTGCTTGCTTTTTACTTTTGCCTCAGGCAGAATACATGTGGTAGAAAGAAATAAATTACTTTAGTCAGTCCCTAAGAAAGAGGTAAATACTCTAAATACTCTAAATATGTTAGAGGTAAATACTCAAGTCCTGGTCCCTTATGATGATTTAACAATGTGCAGAGCACTGTAAGAGATTTTTCTCCTGACTGTCTCTCTCCAATTTTTCCAGGAGGAATTACCATTTTCTCAATCTATACACATCATTTGGGAGTTCCTCTTGTTTGGAAAGCATTGTTGCGTTTCAGTCCAAGCTCCAAAGTAGTACAGAGAGAGAGACACTTCCTCAGGCTGAAACAGACCTGGCCTGGTTTGAGGGGCTGGAAGCTAGTTTGCAAAACCAGGAGCCAACCAGACCCACATCAAAGCTTGATCACTCTCTTTCAAGCAATGGCAAAGACTTGGTCCCCATGGAAATCAGTGGCAACATTTCTGCTGACAATCTGTTTTTACCCAGCAGCATCATAACTGATCATTCATTTTCTAGGCCAGCAATCAAATACAAAAACTAAGCTATTGTGCCATGTTGTCATGAGAGGGGGAAAACTGACAAATTATTTAAAAAGCACTCATCCATAAGGAAAGAAAATGCCAAGGTGCAGTGCAGGCAGGCATGCTGTGAGCAGATGGGTCAGAAAATGTTCAAGCCCTGCCAATACACCCAAGCACTTTTGACTCAGTTTCTGTGTGTGGAAAATCTTTGTTACGAACTGAGGGGAGTTGATTCCTGGAAGAAACAAGCCTCTGAACATCAAGGATCCTTTCTAAGGTTCTCACAGAACTTCCTCCATCTCCAGAATACCTGGAATATCATGCGTCAACAAAGCAAAGAGTAAGAGAAGAGATGCCCTGAAGGTCCTGAGGTCATCAAATTACTGCTAATATTTTCCACAATTTTTTAGTCTCTGAAGCTAGCCTGGTGATGGGGGCAAACTTCCCCCATAGTACTTGCTGCCATAGTACTTTTTTGTAGGAATGTGGCAAGCTCTGCTTTATTGAGGTGATTCTAAGTTGGGGGGTCTCAGCCCTGAGCAGAACCACAGCCTCACATCCTGGTGATGATCAAGGACCATGAGCTTACTCAGTTTATCCTTGAATCTACACAGACTTGTAGACCTTGATTTGAACTGCCCTCCTGCTTTACAGCAGAGCTAGAATAGCCAAGGACCAGTCTATTGACCATGCAGACAGAATTTTTAAGCTGCTCTTCACTTTCCTTTGGCCAGGCTGCTGCCTGGCATTTGAACATTCAGTGTGCAGCCATAGCTCCAAGTCTGTGAGACACAGAGAAATCCAGGTGGCAAATCTGCAGGAGAAGGTTGTGGGGATGGGACCTGAACAGGGCAGTAGTTGCCTGTTGGCAGTGTCACAGTTTAGAGCCGGGGGTGTTGTAGGAGGGAACGTGTGGGCTTATTTTGGGCCTAGAAACAGATCCACTGCTGAAGGGGCACAGCCCTACCCTTGACTCCTGCTTTTTTACCTATTAGATGGAGGCATGCTGCAGAGTCATGCAATTAATCACATGCCTTGAACATTGTCAACAGAGGCTTGTTTTTCATTAAACCACCTGAAAGCAGATACCCTGACAGTCTCAAGAGGAAAATAAAGAAGAAAGGTATTTGTTTCCAGACACAGTTCAAAGGCAACAAAGCTAAAAACTGCTGCAACAGAAAAAATTGTCATTAATTTTTTTTCCTGGAGCCTGAGATAAATTCCCCAAGTGATATCCTATGGAGGGAGAGCACTACAGTAGAGGCACCAGTCTCCTATTTCATGTCTCCCACATGAGGTGATGGGAGTTAGTTTGAGGAGTGTCAGATTATTTGGACAAATATCTCACCCTCAGCTCCAGAGATGTAGATGGGCATGAATTCATCGAGGTCAAAGATAGAGTTACAGGCTTACACCAGCACAAAGAAGACTAGTTCCACATTTGCACACTGAAATATGGACAAGCAAATACAGATGTGTTGAGACAGAAAGAGAGAAAAAGAGAGAGAGAGTGTGAGAGCAACGCACCTGAATTTTAATGGCCCCTTTGGTAGTTTTGGCTTTAGTTTCAGTTTAGGCCTTATTTAGGCCTCAGTTTTAGCAGGCCTCAAAGGATGTGGCATAGTTTAGAAGGGACAAACATCACCTGACTTAAGCAACCAAAGAGGTATTTCATATCATCTGACATCATCAAGAAGTGTCAAGGGGTATGAAAAGAGAGGGAGGAGGAGTTTCTGTCTCCTTCGGTCCCTGCTCCTGACCTGGGAGGATGTGCTGCTCTGACTGTTGAGATTAGGCCCCACTGCCGTGCGCACCGTGGTTTATCTAAGGAGGTGAACATTTTCTTGTTAATTTCTTTCTCTCTCGCTGGGAGGTTTCTCAGGAAGAGTTTTTGAGAGGTTTTCTGGGGTTTGGGTGGTTAGAATCTGTGTTATTAACTCTAGTGACTCGGTGAAGGTGTTATTATTTCTTTTCACATTCATATGTATATGTGTTATATCATATTCTGTTTTAAATTTTCTTTTCTTCTGTGTAAATATAAAAACCTTACCATTTCAAAGTTCCATTTCTAAGGATTTTTTTCCCTCACTCCCTTTCCCTCGGAGGGGAACCTTTGACTGTGTACTGGGCAGTTGGCATTTTGTCAGGTCAAACCATAACACCCCTCTCTGTCAGCAGTCAGACCCCTCCTTCCTGCTCCTCTACAGTCACAGAAATACTGAAAACATGAGATCCCTCATTTCCCTCTAGCACACAGACAGTTGAATAACACACCATGACTAAATCAGTTCCCGTCTTTCTCCCTTTCTCACAGCTTCAATTTGACTTGAGCTTGAAAGGGAAGGCCATGGAGATGTTGTCCAGACTTCCAAGAATCTATAAAGTTTGTAATTGCTTTTGTTTTCCAAATGATTTTTCTTGGCTATCAAAAGGGAAAGTTACTCAGATACTGATCCTAGAATATCAAAAAAAGCAATGACATTTAAGAAACTGGAAAAATGGGCACACCATCCTAAAATGTGATAGATGCCAGACACACCCGTATTAGCCTTTGCTTTTTCCTTTAGCAAGGCTAAAAAAACTTTCATGATTAATGACAAAAAAACATACTGAAAATACCTAATAATACATCATCTTGGATCAGTACAGCCCTTACATCCTACTGTTCATAGTAAGGAATAGCAGAGGTGATTTGATTTTCAAAAACCTGTTACTAGTTGCTCACCATCTGTCAGAAAGCCCATTATCTCCTCTCTGCTATGATTCTCTAATCAGCTGCATCCATTCCTACAGCCTATCCTTAAGCCATCAGCTAAGAACAGTACAGTATTAAATGCTGAAGTCTTTGGCTCTGAACCTTAGCATCTCTCAATGTCCATGTGTAAGACAACAGTGTAGAAGGTGCACGCTGTGGGAGGAGGAGTCTGCAAAACTTCTCCCCAGAAACTGTCTTAATGCTCAGCTTGCAGGATCTGACATTCCTTTAGGTGGTGCTAAATCCAGCTGTCAGGATTTGTCTTTCTCAATGAGTCTCAGCAGCACTGGCCAAATCCTTTAACCTCTTTAAGAAGGAAATGCCTCACACACTGCCTAGCTAGTCATTAAGTGACATGGATTTCATCCCCTTCTGCCAGCTCTGGAAGGGAATCAAGGATCTCCATGCCACTCTTGGGGGGCAGATACACACCCTCTGAGACGTGACTGTCTTGAGCAGCCTCATCAAGGTCAACGCAAGGAGGACAAAATGCTCCTACCATCTTTGTCACCACTATGGGTGACATGCCATGAGGTTTGGCAATGGCTTTTGCAGTGCTAGTGCTTCTGTCCCTTGTAAATAAAGGGACAACTGTCTATCTGACTGACATTTTGCCAGACACTCACAAGGGTGTTTGTATGGGACCGATTAACGCCAATGCAACTCTTCCCCTTTGTTTCAATAGATTTCTTGAAAAGCTTAGAAAAAACCCTACATAACTTCAAACTAAACATTGGTGTAAGTAAAGAATTTGACATTCAACACCCTGTTTTGAAAATAATTAGAAGGATTAAATTAAAAAAAAATTAAAAGAGAGAGACACAAATTCCTTTGAGTATGTATCACAGCTTTTGTGCAAAAATACCTTTTAAGATCCCAGGTTTTCAGCAGCAAATTCTATGTGAGCCAAGATTTTATTCTGTGAAACAGTGTGAACTCATGTTTATTGTGTTTCAGATCCTCGGTTCCCTTAGGTGTGTAGCTGAGGTTCATGTTCTTCAGTCCAAGAAGGATATCTTAAGCAAAAGTATTCCAACGATGCAGGGAGAGGTGATACAGAAAACTTTCTGAACTAAAAGCCGGTACAAGTAAAACACGTAATTTTAAAACTCCAACAACAAGTCTCTCATGTATGTAGCTGCTCAGATCTGCTCTGCTTCCCAGTGCTGTCCTCCTCCGGGGTCCACATCAGAGCTTGCTCTTTCCATACCTCATAGTCTGGTCTGTTTCCCCCAGCAGGCATATTCCAAGAACCTTCAAATACAGACCATGTTGAGAGTTATCATTCAGTTACTATTTCATTAAGACAGACATATAAGGACCCCAGGGAAAATAAAGATTAATTTGAAGGCCAGGAGGGAAGGGTGATCTAATAAAGAATTGTAGGAAGGCTTTCATGTAAATGTTATAAAAACCTAACATCCCACTGTGTATTACTAATGAAAGGGAAAACTAGTTATTCACAGAAAAGATGGCAATATCTGTAACATCAGCCAAAAACATACAAACCCCCAGAATCAAGGAGCAGGGACCAGAGCAAAAAGGTACTTAGACATTTACCTACGATTAAAATCAAGAAGGTGGTAACTAAGTACATGTGTTCAGAAACTATTCATACAAAGAAAATTTGGAGCAGTAAAGTATGCTGTTGTGAAACTGTTCTATGCAGCTAAAGAGATAAGCCTACATGTACTTACAAAGATGGTACAGGTTTCATTTGCTTAAAGGTTCAGAAGTGGGGCAGAGACAAGTGTAAATTCACTTGAACTAAATTCAGTTGAATTTCATCACAAATATGGTGACATTCTTACTAGATGGTTCATTTGTTTTCTGGCTTTCCTAGTGACATGGTAACTGTGTCAATACCTCCAGTCTAGTCCAGTCCTGTCTGTTTAAAAGCTTGTCTATGTTTAATTTAAGCATGTTCATTTGATTGAAACCATCCAGTAATTTCTGTGGATTTTTCAACTTTCTCTAAAAGATTTATTTTTTCACTTTGTAGATTAGACTGTACTTTTCTTTCTGGGGGAAAAAAAAAAGTTTTCTAAATCAAAGAACAAGCAAGTCTTTCATTAGCAAAAAGAACAGAAATAAATCCAGACTCACTAAAAAGCAGGCTGCAATCTTTTCTAATTATTTCCATAACTTTAGGAAAGCCACATTTCCCAAGAGAGTCTATGAGATTATCTTTGAATATTAGGAAACGAGTGAAAAATGTAGCAGATTTAGCAGGCAAATGAGAGAGAGAGAGAGGACTGAGTACCTGGGAAAGAGACATACTTCATCATTCATTAGACTGACTGTTATTTCTCATAATTTGAAAAAACCCATCCATCACTTTCCATTTCACAGGCACACAGACAATTCAGAGAGTTTAACACTACAAATAATTTTATTTAAAAAAAAAAAAGTATTTCAAGTCCCTGATAACTATATTAGCAGTAGACTCTACCTATTTGGATGAAAATGTCTAATTTTGTCAGGCTGCTATGAATGGTAGGAACTCATTTTCTATTCAAGAAATGCTGGACACTTGTCCTCCTAAAACATGGAGCTGCTGGGCTTCTGCAAAATTTCACTTGGAAACACTGTGATGACTTTGTCTCCACTGTAGAAAATGTGAACTGTTTTGAGAAGTTGATTTCTTTTCAATTGAATACTCATAGAAAATACTGTAAATAATTTTTGCATTTCTTTTTCAAGAAGCTGTAATCCCAGTGTCACCAGGCAGTCACACAACAACTGTGGCTGCTCTGAGGCAATGTATTCACATTTTCTGAAGGCTTAAATATTCATATAATATTATTTTTATGGAATAGTTTATGAACTTTTTCCCTTCCTCTTGTTTTTGAATGAGACTGAAAAATTGGGACTGTCCACCACCTCATGCAAAGATGGAGGGAGGAGTGGCAGTGAAAGAGCAGATGTCCAACACCACATCCTCCTCACTCTTTGGAGGATGCTACTCCCATATGTCGTCCCTTATGCCCAAAAAACCTTCCCTATGAAGCTCTGAGCACATGCTGAAGCACTGGTAGAGAACTGGGCACTAGTCTCTCACCATTAGGCAAAACAGAAAAGATTTAACACAGTCTTAAAGATTTTAAGCCCTGCTATAGCAACAGAGCAAATACTTATTGAGCACAGGGAGAGGAAAGGGATTTGAAATGGTATTTCACTTCTTCCTTTGTGCTCAACAATACCTAACAGACTTCAGTAAAACAGTAAGGAGACCTAAACTTACATACACACCCACATAATAAGCTATTGCCTCTCTCTTGGCATGCATATAATAGTGTTTGTATATAAATGGCCCTCAAAGCTATGATATATTTGAGCTTTCTAGTCACCATTAAATGATACTCTTTAATCTATTTCATAGGTGAACTATGAATGGTCAACTTCTGAATTCCTAAATTTTGTAGGAATAAGGAGGGAAGTTTGAGTCTTTGGCATTCTCATATTAAACATAATTAGCCAGGTAGATGCTGATTTTATTTGTCTCTTTTTTACTTTCTCTTTTGTCTGTCTTTTTACCATGTGTAGAGGTATCACTTTTCATACACCAAAAATTCATTTTACCTGAAAAGATGTCTCACAAAAATTAAGGTGGGTATCTCTCTCTTCCCTTCTTTCTCACCCAATACACACGCCTGTTAATTACAAGCAGAAAGCACAATGACACTACATACTCCACAGCATCTGCTCAGGCCTTAATTAATCCAACCTTCACACAGTCCCCATGGCAACAATGCTCAACAGACTACCCTGATTCGGAATATTCAATAAAGCATCTTACACTACATATTTTATCCAAATTAGAGTTGCAGAACCAGTTCCATGTTGGCAGTGTAGTGTCAGTGCTGATGGAAACAGAATGAGTCCTTGCTCTACTTAACCCCTCTTCACATATTACCTCATTAAAATGCATAATGGTGTTCAAGCTAAGTCACATTAAAGCAGACACGCTCTTTTTCAAAGCCTGGAAAGAAGTCCATTACCACTATTTTATGTTTAAAACAAACTTTCAGGCTGCATGAAGTAAAAAAGTGCTGTGTCTGCAACTCACATCATAAAGATGATTATGAAAAGATCAGTAGCAAAAAAGAATTTCCTTGGTGTTTTTTGCATCTTGCTAGTTCTGCTATCTTGTCAGCTTAGGCTCTAACACATGTTTTGGCAAGGTGTGATCCTCATCGTTTAAATGTTAATGGAGGCTGGAGCAACAATGGCTGTTTCAGCTCAGGGAAGAATTGGTCATTTCAGTTGTTCAGTGGGCAAGGGGCCCCCATTCTCAGTTTTCATTTGAATCTAGTTACATTGAAGGGGGCACTGGATTGCATTCCTCCACTCTGATGGTGACAAGATCCCCTTCCAGGAATCAAAAGCTCCACCTGCCCCCGTGAAGGTAATCCTGATGGGCAAAGGTCAGGAGCAATCCATTGTCAAGCCAGCCTTTTCCATAGCCAGCATAGCTCTGGAAAGCTGTTTAGATAGAACCAGGGACAGCTGTGGGAAGGGGCCAGCAGAGGACGTCTGTGTCCCTAGGCCAGGTTCCCTTGGTGAGGCTAGAGCAGGGTGCTGCGTGGGTCCAGGATCACACCCACCAGTCACCATCCTGCAAGCACAAAATTATCTGTTTGTTAAAAAAACAAAACAAAACAAAACAAAAAAAAAACACCAAACCACCACCACCAACAAAACAAAACAAAAATAACAAAAAATCCCCCACCAAAACAAAACAAGACTAAACAAACTGAACCAAACCAAAACACCTTCAAGAAAACTCTTATGACAATTGACTCAAGTAGGGATTTGGATAGAACAGGGCGTGGGAAGCAGCAGTGACAAGTGGATGGAGGGCACATTGACTTGGAAATCCTCTCAGTGTTTGCATCTCATACACTGCCATGTCTTTCCTCTGGATATTAAATTACAACTTTAAATGCTGACAACATACATACAGAGTTAAAAAGAATTATTTTGCTATTGTATACAGATAACTATGTTGGTCTGAAAGTATGCAAAAATTAAATGTTAATCTGAGTTCAGGGATAATCTAATTATTGCTTCCTTTTGAAGTAAGAGGAACAATATTTACTGAGTAAATTATGGACCTCTAAAGGTAAAGCTTGTTTTGAAGATTAAACAACAC
This sequence comes from Hafferia zeledoni, assembly GCA_035583235.1. NCBI lineage: Eukaryota > Metazoa > Chordata > Aves > Passeriformes > Thamnophilidae > Hafferia > Hafferia zeledoni. Next base: position 47,004,498 of record JAWWEV010000095.1, on the reverse strand, counting down.
ACATATTAATTATTATAACCATATTTGACCCTTGTTGCTTTGCAAAAATTTGAATTAATTTTGAATTTTCACAGTTGTTGGATTTCAGAAAGCAGTACTTCATTGTCTTCATATGACACCATAACAAAGAGTGCCAAATACATGAGAAGCTGATTGTGTGATATGTGTACTGCATAAATCCTCTGCAATACAGAATAAAATACCAATTGTAGCATAGAGGTGGGCACTGCTGACAGCATGGGCAAGCCATTCTCACCACCATGGGCCACATCTGTGGGCCAGCTCCTACACACTTACAGCTCCATCCTTGAGGAGAAAAGTCCTAGAACATCATGGTTTTGTACTGGGGGGGCAATCATGGCTTAGCAATGGACACAGAGAGGCAGGATTCTCTCCAAGAGAGTTTAGCTGCTCTGGCGGGACCAGACTGTGTAATCACACTCTACTCCTCTGCCAGCTGTGGATTCTCAATTCATGAACAGCCTTCCTGCTACCTGACTGTGAAATCTTGCACTATATTAAACCCAGAAGTTCATATTCAGCTTTACTTTCATTACTAGAGGTATCTAGTAATGTAATTATAATCTAAATCCAAATTAAAAAATAATAACACATTATTTTATAATAATGTAATTTCACAGAATGTCTGTATGAATTTTTTTCATCAGTGACTCCATGAACACTGATGGAGTACAAAACACGTACAAAAAAGCAGTTTCCACTATTTCTTGTGCTGTTTATTTCCCGTGCTCTTTATTTCCCCAATCACTTATTTTTAAGTCTCTTTCCCTTTGTCTGACAGTTCATAATTGGACTGTGAAAAACATTGTGTAGAAGTGAATCATTTTGTCTGAGTCTTTCAAACTTGGATCCAGGTCTGCCTGTTCGACATATCTGACATCCTTCAGAACTCTTTTATGTTCAGGCCCATCTCTGTAATTACCCTGGAACAGCTAGCAGAAATGGCAGAAATAATAGGCTGGAAACATATGAGCAATGTTTAGGGAAATGTTTCTGCTTATCAGAAGGCAATCATGAAATTAAGTGCTAAACACTAGCTGAGTTACATTTAATTGAAATTATGGATGGGAAGATTGTATTCTGTTGAATTTCAGTTGTTCAGGTGTTCCCAGAAGGAAGAATATTTTGAGTCTGGTGTTTGGAAACCATGTTCTCTTACTTGTGATCAGTATACTTGAGAAGCCTGTTGGAATCTCATCAATGTCATGGGGATTTTAGTTTGTGAGACTCCAACACAGTCCTCCCTCCAGGCCAAGCAAAAGTAACCAACCATTTACCAAAAAATTAAACCACTTCCCCTCTTTTTGGTGGTCCCATTCAGTGCTCATATCTTGTCCTTGAAAGCTGTTATCCAGTTCTCTTTGAAGAATTATGCTGTAAGTTAAATGAAAACAGCTGGAGTCAGAAATAGAAATTGAACTACTTCTGCTGTGCAAACTGTGATTTCCAGTAAAACCACTGATGCACTGACAGGAGGTATCCTGTCAATAACTACTTTGTGTGAAATATCCTTCAGCACTCAGCATTTATTTTATATGCCAAGAGAGGTTTCCCAAGGCTGCAACCTGCACACAACCATTCAACCTCAAGATAGGCACTGAAGGGATGAGAGCCAGATAGGGGGATGACCTGACTGACGCACTAGTTCCCCCAGTGCCCCATCACTCTTCTGTGTGGCACAGCAGGGTTGACATGCAGCCAGCTCCCAGCATGATCTGAGGCATCAGCTTCAGTGACACTGAATGGCTTGGTCCTCCCAGATTACCAGGCTGCCAGCATTGTTCAGCTGATGGCCATGTACCAGCCCCAGAGCTGGAACCCTTCCCTCAGCAGCCATTGTTCCTCTTTAGGAGGAATAAGCCTTGTTGCTTGCCTGCAACATTAGCAAGCACCTGGAGTTTGTGAGGGAATTCACTCCCCATCTGTGAATCAGCCACAATCAAGCTTTGCCTCCTGTAACCTCGAGTTTCACCTCATGAGGGAAAAAGGAGGAGCAGGCACTAATCTCTTCTCTGTGGTGACCAGTGAGAGGTCCCAACGGAATGGCCTGAAGTTGTCTCAGAGGAAGTCTGAGTTGGACATTAGAAAAAGGCTCTTCACCCAGAGGGTGGTTGGTCACTAGAACAGGCTTCCCAGGTTTTCAAACCATGTCGAAGAAGAAAGAAAACCTTACTCACAGATACAGCTATGTGCCAGATTTTTCTGTTCACAGGGCATCCAGGAGCACTGCCAGATCTCAAAGCAAATGATTAATCTGATGAGTGCTTCAAAGAAGGTCACACCTTAGCTTTGGATCCTCAAAATTCTGCACCTCAAAACACCTGCAGCATTGACACTGTCCAGTTTTCACTCAGTTACAAGCTGTTTTGATAGTACTCAAGCATCAGGCATTGGGAGATAACTTCATGAAGTTTGTGTCACCTTGTCACTTTATCTGGTGGCCCGGACACAAGTTTAAAATCAGGCCACATCTGGTCATGTGGGAATCTGCAATGGAAAGCAACATCAGCAGAGAGGTAATTTCACCCCTAATGCTTTCCTTTTCACTGACAATTTGAGTATGTCACTCTGAAACCCAGCTCCTTAATTAAAAGCTGGAGAAAGGCCCCAGAGGATAAGAATGGTTACCCTCCACTGACTGAAAGCAGGTGATGTTCAGTCAGCACTATTATTTTTGTCCTATTGACTGCTTTGTATCTGGATTGGGCTTGCTTTAAGTTTATAATTGACCTGTAATGGCTTGTTGTAGCATTCATTCAGGAATGCTTGGACAACTGTGCACATGTAGGGAGTGAGGAATTTTTTCATTTCAAGTGAGGCATTACTTACTTTAACCAGAAGCAACACCAACTTCTTGCTTTTCTTACACTATTCAAAAGAAGCACAAGTGGGTCTACAGCTTGGCCTCAGCATCTTCAATGAACTGGATACAGGGAATGCAAACATACTGTTTGTTTACTTGCATAGGAGAGACAGGGACTCATGCTGGTCTTCACAAGCCATCTTCAGTTAATGTGATTGTTTATCCATGCAGGGCTTTTTTGTTAGCAGTAGTAATAACCTGGGTGAGCAGAAGGTTCATGCCTCTGCATAGCTCCTGTAGTCATGGTTTGGCAGTTTTATACAAAGCTGGTAAGAAAGTTCCCTTGGGTCTGTTAAGCAGCCTCCATAGGAGAAATTCTTTGTTTCAACTTGCATGTTTCACTGTCCCCTTTGTAAATATCTGATCCTCACTCTGTCTGGCACTGGAATAAAATATGTGGCATCTAACCAGTTCTCAAGATTATCAGTCAAACAAACAATAAGTGGTGTGATAAATACTGACTTTTTTTCTCTGAATAAAAAAGTTTGTTCCATGAAGGAGCTTAGAAACATGTCATGGCAGGGGACATGCCTTCTCTACACCCAGAGTGCTTTCTAATGTTTCTTTTCTCTTCTCCTGGTCTCTACCCAGGATTTTTCAAGACTCAAACTAGAATTTAGTGGGTGCTGCAGACCTTCCTATGGCAGAGGCCTTCTATATAAGGGGTGGGAACATCCTGATCTCAGCCTGAGCAAGTGAAGAGGAAGAAGCTTCCGCACAGATGATCAATGGGATAAGAAACATTGCTCTCTGAAAATTTGGAAGCCAACTGTTGACATGCATAGAGCTACTGCCAACACTGCTCTGCATGCCAGTGAAAAACAATTACATTCCCAGATGAGGTACCTGGATCATTTCACCACCACAAAGGGCCCACAAAACCCTTGCAATTTCTCCCACAAACTGCTTAGTCTTTGATGAGCTCCTGATACAAGACTAGTAGTCTACTCTGATGCACAGCAAAGGGCTGTATTGATGACAATATTTTAGACTGATGCCAAGAAGGTTATCCTTTGAGGTTTTTCCTTTATTTTGAAGAAATGAAACACTCTGCTTGACATTAGCCTGCCAAAGGGAGCCTTTCTGCAAAATTCAAGCTATTGAATTCAGGCCATCTTCACAGTCCTATCTCAAAACCTGGCAGTGAGACAGAAAAACCTTTTTGGAGGTTCACATGTATATGTCCTTATGATTATCAAGAATATTCACAGATACTTTTGCAGTGCTTCTACATACAAGCCTTTGCTAAGGATGAGAAAACAACAAACATATCCATTTACGTTGGCAAAATGGCACAAATCAATTGCAATTCCAAAAGAAAGAGCAGAGATCCAGCCTGTTTCAGTATGCTAATCCCCCAAAACCTAATCTGTTTCTACTTCTGTAATATAAAATGGGCACAGTGAAGGCTTTAGATGGGAAGAATTTGGGGTTGGAATTCTTTTCAAGTAGAATATTCATTAGAAGGTATCCAAGCAGTCTTGCTATTTCCCCATTTGTCATCAAACACAAGGAAAACTGCCTCATTTGCAACTCTCCATTGTGTTCCAAATTCAGTCAGAGCAAGTTGTACATGTTACTTACCACAGCTCAGCCTCTTTGCTTTTCTTTGAATGAACATCATCAAGAAAACAAAAATGTTTTTAGCAGAAATATGGAACGTTGCTACAGAGTTTGCACCTACTTGATTAAGAAGCAGTGAAAATCTTACTTTTTTAGTCGAAATGGGTGGCATATAAATTAATGTAGCACACAGGGCACTCTAAGCAAAATGATTCATTTTCCTTACATGGAAAACATTAACAGGTATTTTTCAATCACTTCAGTAAACAACCTTTGGGAAGTTTTGCTAAGAGTTTAATTTATATTTAATTTAATACTTTGAAAATAACATGGATGAACTGTGTGAAAAATCTCTTAAAAATGCAGCCGTGTTGTTTACCTTAATACTTAAACAGCTATTTCAAATGAAGTATTTGCTCTATTCTGGCCTCATTTTACAAACGACAGAATACATAAATCTAGGATTCTGGATCCAGCCCACTCTAAGCCTAGACCTTCATGAATTCCTTCTTTATCATTATTGTAGACTTGCTGAAAAAAGATTTGTTGCCAGTTTGCCTCAAAAATATCTCAAAGTTGTTTGATATGACTGCTTTACTAGCAACAACAATGGAAAAAGTCTAGGTATTACAGTAAAGAAATCCTTCTTTTGTTAAGAGATGGAAAGAAAAAAGATAAAAAAGAAGAAAAAAAAACAAAGAGAAAGCTCATCTCAGTGCCATAGGTATTTGTAGCACAGTAACTGCTCCTTTAACTTAAGCACTGTAACAAATAACTAAATTAGATTCTGAGCTTTCACAGGCAAGATGCCTTGAGATGCATAGCAAAAAGAAAACACAATATATGGGATGAGCAAAAAACAACAGGCCTTGCAAATAAGCCCACTTCAAAATAATGTAAAAAAGGTGAAGAGAATTTCTGAATATATTTGCCTAAATAACAAAGAAGACAGAGCATTAATATAGGCCTCATAATAACTGAAAGCACAGCCTGCTAAAATGGGGCTGCATTTGAATTCTGCTAAGTATTAAGAAATGCCTAAATAATGGACAGAGTTCAGGGGTGCATAATACATCTTGTTATAAAGAGCACCTGCCGAGACCATACTGGCCTATACTTTAAGCATTTTCTACAATTAAAATACCTAAATCTAGAGGCCACCTGTTTCCTGCCTTTGCCTTCCTCAAGCACTAGAAGCTTTACTGTAAACACAGGTGAGCAAAATAAGGTACTGCCTGATGCTAGGGGACTTAAAGATTTGCACAACAGCTGAAGGCCTGGCCAGCTGCTTCTCAACCCCCAACCCTTCAATTAAAACTGATGAGAGAAGCAGTATCCTCTCTTCCTCTCCCAGTGGCAAGATGCTTACTCAGTAATTCCCACACCAGACTGGGACAGCAGCTATCCATCCAGCAGCTTGGATTTGACAGTAACCAGTACCAGATGTTTCAGCCAAGGCATAATAAAATGCAGAGAGAATAACTGTAGAGAAAACGACTCACTTTTTCCCAATTTCTCACAGGTCCCTGGGCAATGTACAAATCCTGGGACACACAGCATCCCAAGAACTTGGTCTGGCTACTCAGAAATTTGCCAAAAAACTGTTCAGATGGCAACCCTGAATTCATTGCTCACTAGTAAAATAGAAAGACCATGGACTGTCCTTACTGCAGGACCCTTAAGAGAAGTTGGATCCACATTTTAATTTTAGTTTAATAGTGAAAAGTAAAGAAGGTAAAACAACTCTAGGAATTTTAAAAGGTTTTTTGTCTTATAAGGAGATATATTGGGAGATGTAAGAGTGCAGTCAGGTTAGCAGGACTTTTGACAGTTGGACACAGACACTGGAAAATAGATCTACAGGGTCAATCTTTCCCTGATGACACCCTCACACCAATTAATACCATCAGGTCCTGCTCATCAAGAAAATCAGGCACTCAGTTCTCCACCCAAGATACCAACTGAACAGCCAATCTGCTAGTCCAATAAGATTCTCTGCTTTTGAGTATTTCCCGTAACACACCAGTCTCTGGGAGTGAATCTTCTGCATCAGGAAACCCTTGCTGACAAACACACACCATCTAAAATCTCTGCTCCCTTCAAAAGATTTTGCACAACTCAAGGCTTAGGGTAAAATGGAAACCATGGGGCTTGCCCAGACAAATGGGCAGGAGCAACCCTGCACTTCTCTCCTCCACAAGCTGGGTAACTTGCCTCACTGGCAGAGTGAGGCAACTCTGATTCATGAGCTCTGCAACCACATCCCATCAGCCACACTAAGCAGCAATAGGCATATCCTTGTTTTGCAAGCAGAGATACATAGAGCACAGCTTTGGCTGTGCTGGACCAAGACAGATATATTTGCAGCAGAGCTGAATGCAAACAAAGCTTCGATATTATTTATTTTTTAATTTTCCTCCTTTTTTCTTATTTCTTTGGAGGATCTGACAATGAGTTGAAGTTACAGTTTTGCAGAAATGCACAGAACATTTATTCAATTTGACAGAAATACAGAAGTATTTCTGAAAGAGAAAAAGGCATGAAACAGGTCCTGGTTTCTTATTGCCTAACACACAGACAAGCCCATGAATCTTAAAGCAGAAAGCTAGCTGGATGCTACGTGGGATAGCAGTGGAGTTTCAAAAGGGTTCAGTTAACTAGAAGCCTGTATTTCCCCACTTTCTCTTCCTTTGATGAGTGAGATGGTTTCATCTGGTAGATTTTAATGCATAAGGGCACTTACTGAAATGAGGTATAATACAGAAACAAACTCATGTACTGCATCTGTGCATAGCAACTGGCACTAATACCAAAATGCTGATAGCCTTTGGGACATGAACAAACACTTACAATTATGCAATTATGTTGAGACCATGAAAACCATCCTCTGATGAGCAGTTCCTGAGCCAGGGGATAAAGAAAATAGCCCAACAGTTAAGAGAGCATGGCACATTTCAGTGAAGACTATAGCCATCATTCTTATGTTTCTGTCTGCTCATACCACAACTGCTAGAAGGTTATTGATAAACACTCTCAAATCTCAATTAGCCAGCTCATCTCTCTTAGCTTGTCCTTTTAAAAAGAGGGCTCCTGAGAAATCAATACTAGCTTTCACAGTCCTTGGTGGCTGCTTTGCAATTTCAAAATACTGTGTTTCCCCTGTTACCCATTGCTTCTTACAAAGCATTTGAAATCATGTCATATATTAAAGATTATACAACAAAGGCTTCAAAATAACTTAATTGCTGTATTTATCAAGGGGTAAAATACATTTAATACTAAATACTATGCTTAAAATCAGTTGGTGATACAGAAAGCAACTACAGATATTTAGAAAAGCATACATGGTTATATTTCCAAAATGCTAACAAGATTAGAAAACAAGTCATCAGAGGTAAACAATCTTCTCCTCTACTCTGCCTTCTGTTTGTGTGTCCTGCAGGCTCTCAAGCTGATGGTTCAGCAGCAGTGCATCTACCCGTGATGACTGGATGGATCCCCATTTTGGAATGTTTGTTTGGGCACTCTGGGTCTGTGACATGTTCATATCTGTAACACACAAGAGAAGGACATATGACAATGCATCTTCTGCCATGCCTGTGCCATCACAAAGAGAGAATTCTGACTTTTTAATTAGCATAATTTTCTAGTTTGCTGCATTTGTCTAGAAAGCAATACACCACTTGACTACAAGCTATACTACAGCCTGGTGAGAGGTGCCTTATACAAGCTTACTGAAATCTGTTCAAGTCTGTCCACTGTCACACAAAGGATGCTCACTGTCACTATTTTTACGATAATAATTATCATCATCATCATCATAAAAAAAAAAAAATATAGCCATACTTTACTGAACATACAAAATACTGGAAAGGCTTAAATGAGGTAAAAGTTGGGTTGCAGGGAAACATACAGCACATAATCAGTACCTTTCTTAGTAATAATACAATTGTAAAATTAATACGGTTTTCATTATTACCAGATCTTTATTTGCAAGCCTTCCTTTAAGAGATGAAAAAGAATCAACTGAGCAAACACAGTGAAAAGTCTACATGGCTGGCACTTGCATTCTGATGTATAACCATTCTGCTTTTCCTATCAACTTAACTGTGCTTATTTGCTTATTTACTCTGTTCTTGTCTCAATCCTTTAGATGTAATGTGGAGAGAATACTTGCACCCAAACATTATTTCACAAGGATCTTCATTTGCTATCCTTACAATTTTCTTCCACAAATGCAGAGAATCAGGTACTTGTTTTCCAGCACTGAGCAATGAAAACTTTTGTGATGATTTGTGCACAGCTTAAAAAGCTCAAAATGACAGAAATACGGTTGGGTTTCATCCCTAGTCAGCATTCTGTAGCACTTCAGGCCCTTAGAAACTACATCTTAGTAGTTAGCTTTTCTACATCTGTATTTCTTCAAAGTAATTTTACCATAAAAACAAGCTGCATAACAAGGGAATGTGTATCCTCATGTACAGTGATGAGAAAATTCTGTGATGGACAGGTTGCAATATTTTCACTGTAATCTTGGCCTGACCGACCTCTACTATTATCTCAGGAGAGTTAAATTTTCATTTTTCCCTCTCAAATAAGGACTCTGCAGGAAGAAGGAACCTTGGAATTCCTCCCATGGCATGGTAACACCAGATGAAAACAAATCCAGAAATGGGGTCATTTGAGCCTTGATCATTCATGAAGAGGTAAAGAATGTCAAGCCTACTCTGCTCCCTATTTCTTTTCACACGTATGTGCAATGAAAATCTATTACGAAGAACTTATTTGGGTTTTTACACACCACGTCACTCTGACTGGTGGCAACTTAAAATGACACCTGCCCACATTTGGCATACACCTGACACATGTGGCTTTCACCAGCCTTGTTTGCTGATGCAGGAGTTTAAGGCAAAACAAGCTTACTGGCAACGAAAAGCCTGGGCTCCCCAGCTGCTCCCTGCCACGGCATGTCTGAGCAGTCCGAGATGATTATGTGATGGGCATGTGGGAACACACTGTATCGCTGCCTCTGCCTTCAGCATCTTCACCTCTTTGATACTCATACAACCAGGGAGAGCAAACAGGTTTTGGGGTTTCAGCTCCCAGTGTAAACTACATGTATACTATTTGTGCTGTCAGGACTGCAGGGTCAGTGGCAGGGGCAAAGTATTTATAAACAAGCATAGCAGGATGGCACAGGGCGTCATGAAATTTAATCTCTAATTGTCTTTTTTCTACTGTTTTATATTGGATTTAATATATCAAATTTCAATTTTGGTAAAAATCCAGAGTAAGTCTTGACTGCAAGGGAGTTATTTGCAATAGAGAAAGCAGCAATACTTGACTTCCTAACTGACTTGAACAGCCCAGACTTTTTAAAGATGCCTTCTACATTTCTTTGGTTTTCATAGTCATATTAGAAAAAGATTACAAGTAGAAGCAACAAAAGCAGACATACATCTGCCTTTATGAAAACTGGATACATTGGATTGGTTTATTTATTTTTTTAAAAAGAGCCCTACTTGTGCAAGATCCTCAACTTCTAAACACTTATATTTTGGGGTAATTTTACCCACATTAATATTCCTTTTAAGTCCTGTGGGTCTATTCACCTTACCAAAATTATGTGCATAAGAATACCTGACAGTGAACAATTATTCGAAAGATCTGTTTTCAAAGTTTATGAAGTACATAATTGGAGAAGCCTAATAACAAATTTGAAAAAACACAGAAAAGGGAAACACATTACATGCAGTTATTTTCCACCATCAAAACCAAACAGCGATTGCTTCACCAATTAAAAGAGTAGCTGTTTTCAAGTAATTTCTCTAACTGTTACAACTCTAAGCAGCAGAGCTGAGCAGTGGAAACCATCAGCATTCTGGAAAAACAAATCTGATTCTGTCACTATCAAAATAAATTATTTTTCACTACTTTAGGTTCTTTTTTATTCCTGTTTGTTTTGGGGGGGGGGGGTGTTGGTGTTTTTTTTTAAATTGTTTGGTTTTTTTGGTGGGTTTTTTTTTTAATTATTCTGTTGCATCTAGAGAATCTGAACAGCAGGAGAGCACCCAGGAAGTGAGAACACAGCTGCTGCTGGGGTGACAAGTGTCTTCAGGCTGGAAAGGTTGTGCTTAATCCAACTGAAGAAAGAAGGAGCTGGGTTCGGATCCACTTCAGGTGGCACCCAACACAGACTCTGCCGACTAAAAGTACAATGTGTCCACAAGGCCACTACACTCAGCCTGCCATCAGGGACTCTGCCCAGTGCCAGGCTGGAAGCAGGTGAGCCAGGAGACCAGTTGGTATCACAGGCAGCAGTCTGATGTGCCTTGAGAAGTGGTGTAAGGAGTACTATAAATGGTAATAACAGTCTCAAGTGAAGAGATAGTGAGGAATAGGGACTGAACCACCAGCCAGCACTGGTTCTTGTAGTGTAGAGCACCGGTAGCAGCCAAGAAGCCTTCCCTGAGCTATCTCGTGCAGCATCTGGTACAGCTGCTGTCTACTACAGTACCTTGGGACCTGAGGATGCTCAGTAAAAATAGAAAAGGAAAATAAACTGATTATCTGTGCAGACATCAAGGCAAAGGGGCTGCTACTAGAAAGTGACATCCAGGAAGCTCTCCCATGCTCCCCAGGCAGCTGGGGCATGCAGGGGAGTTTCCCAGTCCATCTTAAGGCCCATTCTCTGCTGCACTGTGGCCGACAGACTTCACGATGGATCAGGAGTCAGGTAAGTAAGGACCGTTGGCCTTTTGTGAGCCTT
>JAWWEV010000095.1:46968458-46993272 GCA_035583235.1 Hafferia zeledoni | reverse complement strand
CGACATCAGCCACAAAGTGAGTTTTGTATTATTCCTTTTCTTTAAATTCAGCATTTACTTAACCTTTATTCTGCTCACCTCCAAGGTGCCAAGGGTTGCTCCTCACAGCAGGCTGTGTTCAGCTCAACAGCGTGCCCCCCAGACCAGCACCCAGCAAAAGTGCTCCCACAGCCCCTGGCTGTACCCTTCTTGTCCTGGCTAGGATCTGCCTGCTGGCTTGCCCCCATCCCACACCCTTGCACAGACAGGACAAGCAAAAGAATAAGACACAGATGTGCTTTTGCTCATTTACACCTAAAGACCATTGGTTTTCCTTCATATTTATGTAAGTGCAGAAAATACATCCAGATTTCCAAAGCTTTAACAAAATTGAGTTGTAGCTCAGACACTTCCACAAGGTCTACTGTGACACTCACAGCAACCTGTTCCTTCCCATTTCTTCACTTGTCAAGAGCTGTCAGCATCTCTCTGCATTCTGGACCCTGGAGTTTCTGTGCAAACTGAAGCCCCCTTTAACTGCTTCTCACTTACGTAAAATATTGTTCTCCTACAACACTCCAGGTAACTCTTTCCTGAAGAGTAAGTCAAATCTGCAGCTGCATCATGGATACCCCCAGGCAAAAGTGGACAGCAGAGCAGAGAATCCACTCTTTCAATGTTGGGCTGGTCAAACATCCCAGTAAAGAGGGATGTGCCTGAGGCTAGAGACCAAATATTAGGTAACTTGCAACAGCACTTCAACATTTGGTAACATGTAGCCTGTTCAGTCCAGCAGTGACACACCACAGCACAAAATACCCCTAAAGTACAGTCCTTTTTATCTCAGCTGAGATAATTTCATTAAATAAAGAAAACCCAGGCATTTCCTGCTGTCTTCCTCAAAAGGAATTAGAGACTGTTTCTAACAAATTCTGGAAACAAATTGTCTCATTCACACACACACCACCAAATCCAACATTAATAATAAATGAGGACAAGCATCAGGAAACTGGAGAAAGACACTCTATTCTTTCCATGCTTTTTTTAGACAACTTCAATATAATAATAATGGCAGACCGAAGGCCAGCTGTCTGTGGGTCAGTTCTCATGGCAGTTTGTAACAGGACCACAGTTCTCCAAAAGGGTCCTGGGTCCAAACTGAGAAATGACATCTCGTGACTAAACACATGATGCTGTTGTATGGGAAAGGAAACAAAAAACCATTCTGCATCCTAACTACCATACCCTACCTTTTCCATAGCACTGTGACAGGATTACTGGCATCTCACAAACCGCTGAGAAGGTGAAGGACAAGGTAGTGGTATTTGCAGGAATCTGAAATCAATATATATCAAAACAAACACAGCCCTCGTGCCTGGAGGGGTGGGGAATACAAAAGCCAAGTAAACAACTCATTAGTCACACTGATTCTCACCTCCTGTCTGTTGTCACAGGATGTAAGCACTTTCACATCAAATAAATGCCACGGATTTTCTCCTTCACTCCCTTCACCCCTCCCCTCTCTCTCTCTCCCCAGGATCAGAGCTCTTCTCATAAGCCTGGAGTGCCCACAGTGATGATTATGGGAAGCACGGGACATTATCAAGGCAGGAAACAATCATGCAAGAAAACTAGTCTCAAGTTTCTAAGTTTTGAATAGAAAGCCCCCAGGTTTCCTCTTTCAGCTCCGACCCTGGTTTCACAGCATCACAGGATAATTCAGGTTGGAAGGGATTTTAAGAAGCCCATGATTCAGACTCCTCCTCAAAACTGGGTCAGCTCTGAGATCAGGATGCCCTGGATACTTTTTTACTTCCTAGCTGTTTCAGAAAGAAAAAAAAATTAAAAATACAAAAAAAAAAATTAAGAAGGAGATAAAAATAAAGGGAGGTTTGGAAGGAACACACCACATGGATTTTGCAGACACTGAATTAATTTGCTGTGCCTTTCAGAGATCTGTGTCACATTGTCCCTCTTCACAAAACAAAACTTCATTAAGTGAAGGGAGATTTATGCCACTTTTAGCAAAAGGTATGTTAAAAAGTCTCAAAGCCACTACACCTCTGAAAATAATAAATGGAGTTAGGTTTTGGGTTTACATGTATTTATAATAACTGGTACCCAGTTCATCTGGACTGACAGCTGACACATCAGCTTCAGGCCACCACTATCTGAAATGGCAGAGCTGCTCTATTTAATCCCCCCACTGGCACTCATGCATAATACAAAGCACAAGCAGACACCTAAAAACCAATGCTAAGTCTACCGGGTCTGGGATAGTCAAAGGAATTCAAGGGTAACAGGCTCTCATTTGCCATTACAGTTCAATAGCAAACGGCAGCCTAACTCCCACGGACTCCACTGAAAGTCCCCACTGGCAAATCCCACAGCACCTCTTTGTCTCTATTGCTTTCCATGCAGATTCATTAATGGTAGACAGACAATTCCCTATGGAACCCCAGGCACTTCAGCCTCTTTCCCTCTCCTCACTATGAAAGGCATCATAAACACTTTTGATTGCTTTTTTTAAAGCCTACTAAGACTTTCCCAATTTGCAGTGGATTTTCCATACTGCAGGTTCAGTTGTTTATGGTTGGTGGGAGAAAGGTGACAAACACCACACCACAGCACTGCACACCTGGAATGCTATGGCATCACCCTGGAACATCCAGGACACTGCTGCTACTGTGCTGGTTTAGAACACTTGCTGTAGCCAAGACATCCATAAGCCTTGAGGATCTGAGGACAATTCCCAGAAATTTTACTGGATGTTGAGATATCACATACCATGAAGAAACCAGGCCCTTCACACCTCAGTAAAGCTCATTTCACAGCAGGATCTGAATTTGGTACCAGGTCCCAAAAACACTAGGAAAAATATGTTGACCCTAAAGCTAACAGGGAAAGAGGAGCCTAATCCATTTCCCAGCTGACAGAATAAGGCAGGAGATCAATCTGGGAATTTTAATGCTGTTATTTACTTTTAACCAACCCAACCCTATGAAAAAGCAGCAGCTGCTTTTATTAGACAAACAAGCAACTTCATGAATAAAAGGTCTTTACACAAGAAGTAGATGAGGAATTATATCATCATCAAGATTACATTAATTAGTCTTAACAACTTTGGATTCATTTTTTTGTTACAAGACAAGGAACAGAAAGAATTCAAAGTCGAAGATGAATAAGGTCTGCAACATAACTCTTCACCATGTCTGTACTTTGGATTTTTGATCTCGGTAAAATTACTGGGAATGTCATTATCCTGCAGGTTTCTGCTCTTTGGTAGTTGTTGGCTTAGATAAAACAATGCAATTCAGTTTTCAGGTTTTGCCTTATAATTCTTTTAGAGAAGTTTGGTCTGTAGAATTTGGAACAAATTGTTGGCTAAAATAAAATACAATTTATTTCACCAAAACTGCATTTATCATAAAGCTCCAACTCATACTTGTTATAAAGTTCCAGGTTTTGGAGTAATGTCATAATGCAGCCATCTTTTCTTTTATTAAGGCCCAATAAACATATTGTTTCTAAAGATTTTCAAAACAACTAAAGCTCAGACACAGACAGTTGATACCACTTAAACTTCAAGTTCATAGCATGCCCTTAGGTCAATTAAAATTTTAACCTACTTACATGGCTATGTTGTCAGTTGTATTGGTTTTAAAGTACACGGCTTCTAAGTTATTTTTGGCACGCTATTTTTTAATGAATATCAGTAAGAGAGACTTAAAAATAGGTCTGACTTGAAATTATAACTTGTCTGTGCATTAAATGCCTGCAGTCTCACCTTGGCCAGGCATACTGCCTGACAGCTATCTGCTTCTGCTTAATATTAATTTATTTAGGTATGAATTCCTTATTAAATTGTCTTTGTGCTAAGCTTTGAAGCTTTAGATGCTCAATTACAGACATACACATGGTCCAACAGGTATTCTGCTAACAATGAACACATGTTTTATTGGCCTGCTTCTTTTCTAGCTCATTAAACACAGCTGCATTCAAATGATCAAGCGGAGAGAATCATAAAACCCCAAGAACACCCTTCCTACAAAGGATCAGACAGAATGGGACCAGCTGCCGCCTCGGGGCCACTGCTGCACCCAGGGCAGCAGTGCCCACACAGGACACAGTCAGGGGCACAGTCAACTCGCCTGTCCACTGACAACAGTGGGATGCATGGGAAACACCCACAGCCTCCTAGTTCGTGTCTGCAGTGGATGTGTATGAAGGGGGCTGCACCATTTCCTCCCAGTCCATAATCTGCAGAAGTTATTTGGCCAGCAAGCTGAAGTCAAAACAAAATGCCATCACTGGGGCTCCTGCTTGAATGTTTGCTGGAGAAACGGAAACCCCATAAAGTTAAAGACCCAAACTGCATTTCCAAGGACTCGGCAGACAATGAAACCGACTCCCCTTTCTGCTGCCAGCCAGTACATCCCCACACCTCCCTCACACACTGCCTCAATTTGCATCCTGAAGAGAAAATACTGCAGTGAAGATTTCTCTTCTTCCCTCCCAAAGAGGGAAACAGCATTATCCTCCAAAAAACACTGTCTCTGGCACATGAATTCATTCCCTTTGAAGCAACAGAGAACATTAACACATCAAAACTGTTCTTTTGAGCTCTCTGTTACCACAGACAGATGTCATTGTGTTGATTAACTTTACCTCAAATTTTATGGATGCTTTTTGGTTTGGGATTGTTTTGCTGTTTGTTTTTGGTTGTGGTTTGTTGGGGAGTTTTTTGTTGTTGTTTTGGGGTTTTTGTTTTTAAACTACAATTTCACTTTGAAATAAATGTGACATCAAAGATCTTGGCAAAAATCAGTTTAGTCCCCAGCATTTGGCCAGTCTTTCAGGTGCAATACAAAGGAGTATGCTCTGGACTTTAGCAAAGAATTTATTGAGTAGCAGAAGGCTACAGCTCTGTTACAAACTCCAAAAGGGGGAGGTAATTTATGAAACACTCAAGTCTCCTCCTAAGCACCTTGGTTTTATAGGATAATTTCCCAACAACAGACCAGATCCACCACTTGTTACTTACAAAAGCTCAAAAAGAGCAGCAGAAGAATACTAAATCAATATATAGAATTCTCACAGAAGAAAAAATAAGGCAAAGCACATGTTTCAAATCAATTACATGCTAATTTTACCCTTTAATAGAAGTTACTGTTGTTGATAATACAGAAAAAAAAATGGGCATTACTGCGAGAGTGAGCATCTGCAAGAAGCCTCTTATCTGATAATCACAGAGATACTTCTTCTCTCCTGAACTCAAAACTGAGGGAAAATTTTGACTAATTTTTGACTGCAGTTTGAGTATGAGCATCATCACTTTTAACCATTTTTAGCCAAATTGGTAGGAAGTATATGTACTGGTATTTTCCTCTTGCAGTCATTGCAAAAAAAAGCATCAAAAATGGAAAAGTTGCATATTCCCCAAGTTTTGCATTGCAAGCATAGGAATTTTCAGGGTATGATCGAATATTTTGAAATGGTAGCCCTTTTTAGTTGCTTGCTAAAATCTCTCTGAACATGTAACTGGTGTGAGAGCAGTCTGCATAAAAGCTAAAGGAAAAATTGTACATCAAAGCCAAAAAAAAGCACAATTATCAAATAAGCATGTGCTTCCAGCCCTTCAGCCAAGTGCTTTCCATGTGTGCATGAAGAGCACTTGCATCCACTTTTGTTACTTCTCCTTCCACTTCCCTCCACTATGAGCAACATTGGTCTTACCATTAAGCCCAAGTTCATCACTTCCTCCTTCCACCTTGCCTTTACTACAAGTTTTAAGACACCTTCTGTATTAATTTTTACTTCGAATTCAAAACTGCCTGTGTTTAATTCAGAAGCCTCTCTTGGACTGTCATCACCTACCCGATGGCACTGTGCTGCAAGGGCAAGTTGCTTTGCACGGGGACACCTTCTCTGCAGTTTTGCTCTCAAAAATTTTCCCTGCAATTTTCAAGCTCAGTAAAAAAAAAAAAAAATCTCTTTTAACCCTTGCCAAATATACTACTTTCCCTGTCTGTTATGTAGGCTTATCACAGAGTATATTCAATGATATTTAAAGGCACATGGATTTGATTATTCTGTGATAGACCCTAAACAAATATGGATCAATCACACCTATTTTTCTATCCTTTTTTTTCTAGCTCTAGATCAGATTTCCAAGGAACTCAAGGAATCTCAGCAGGTGACTGTCGGAAATCTTTCTATTTGATTAAACTAATGATAACTTCCATACCACATCAATGCTCCTCCCCTCTACTGCCCCACCAAAGATTTACACCCAAAGGAAAGTTTTCTACAGCTTCTGGAGAGGGAGAACAAGATACCCCCATGAAATCTCCTCCAGAAGTTTGATGACAGCCAATGTAATTTATGTAGACAGCAACTGGGTGCTCCTGTGATGAATGCCAGAAAAATATAGAAAATTTTCCCATTTCCCAATAAATATTTAACAGAAGATGATGCTGAGGAGGTTTCATATTACCAAGACTTCATTACTTTTACACAACATGCTACAGGCCATTTCCTGGAATATGTAAAGTAGTACACTAGATAATTAAAATGAGACTGTACTTTTCAAAATAAGCCAGACAGATAGACTTGGTGATTCAGCTACATGATTTTACAGGGTGTGTTTGCATACTCATTGTCTTGCAAAACTTGATTATCCATAAACATCTTCTCCCAGACACTATGATGCATTATTTATTCACACTTCTGTATTTATTTCAGGTTCCAACTCTATTACAAAACATACACAAAACATATTTAATGTACTAAAGCAGGGCACACAACCAGGTCTCCACCCATAGACTACATTTCCCAAGGAAAACAAAGACCTCCTAAGGTATCTTCCTGTCATCAATAAACCAGCAAAGACTCTTGTTTTGTGACTCTTTTCCTCAAAGATCACCTCTTTCCCTGTAGATTTACTTTCAAAGTCACATCTCTGGACAACCCTGGGCTGGAGCTGCTTCACTACATTCCAGTTGTCTGGCTAAAGACCTCCTGCTCCTTTCCCTCTTACTTCCATGGAACAGTCACCTACTTTACCTAAGTAAAGAATAAATCTGCATGTAAGAGAGATGGTCCAAACCATTCTGGTTTCATTGATGTCAGTAATTCCACTGACTTCCAAAAACCATTGCACTGAAGTTGTTGGAACCATAAATGTGAGGAAAATGAGAAAGATGTGGCCCATCATCCTATTGCTGTTTAAGATTAATAAAACCCTGAATGTGGTGTGCAGATTTACACCAGTGGTACATTGAAAGACAGAGACTGACAGTCTCTTTCCTTCATTCAGCACTTTAAAAATGTGCCCTATTTTAAACTTCCTGCAAATGAATAAATGAGAAGATATTAGAAATAATAAAATTGGACAGCCATTACACAAGAAATTCTGTACTTACATTAGTGTATAAAATAAAACAAAACCAGAATATCATTAGCTGCCTTAATTAAAAGTTTATGTAATAGTGCTGCATCTACTGTGGTTATGTTCAGAAATGAGAAGTGTTTTGAGATGAGAAAAACAGTAACAGAATCACAAATCCTGAGCTCTGCAGAGGTGAAAAGCAAGTGTTACTTGAAATACACTAATTGCAGATGACATATAATGACTTATTTTTCACTTTAGTATTGCACAGCTGTGTAATTTAATCTCTTCTGCCATTTGCTTTAAACAAATGGAAGTGTGATTCCCAAGTGGGAAAAAAAAATCTTCCTCTCTCATTCACTTCCATGAAGTATTCCAGAAGAGAATGAAACTCACTATTCTGTGGTATGGAAAGGAGTTAAATTTGCTGTTATCTGTTGCAGAGTTAAAAGTAAAATCTCAATTGGTCTAATAAATCAGTATGATTCTGAACTGGGAAGATTCAGGTGCTGATGTTGCTCAACTTTATATTCTTGTATATTTCCATTTAATTTTATTCTTGTTATAACTTACACTGAGCACTGAATGGGCTTTGTGCTCACCTATGTAGCCATTTCATGCTAAGAGCAGATGAGATACGTTGAACACAAAAAGACCCTATTGAGAACACACAATTAATTCCAAATTGCTATCCACTCAATTAAAGAAGAAAAATATTTAAAGTAGCTCAAAATATCACAACGCTAAGAAGGCTCTGGCGAACAAGGAACTCCATAGGCCGTATCCCACACTTTTAAAAGAT
The DNA here is from genome assembly GCA_035583235.1 of Hafferia zeledoni. Lineage (NCBI taxonomy): Eukaryota > Metazoa > Chordata > Aves > Passeriformes > Thamnophilidae > Hafferia > Hafferia zeledoni. The sequence continues at coordinate 46,985,101 of JAWWEV010000095.1, read as the reverse complement.
TTCCTGCTTTCCCTCTTCTCAAGTGAAAACAACAGAAAGATTTTGTTCACTATGCAGGACTAACAGTGGGAAAAAATGGTGCTATTAAAATTACTATGAAATGCATTAAAAAAATATTAACATAGGCTGGAAAGCATCTTTCCATGCCATTCTGCACTGATGAGGGGTTGGCTTGTCACTGACTACAAATAATGCTGTTTAAACATGTCTCCTAGTTAGGGGGGCCAGGGCTAGTTTATCACTATATGGGTGTAACCAAAACTGTGTATTCTACACACTTTGTGTCATTTCTCATGAACTGTTAACAATTGACCATTTTCAGCAGCTGCCCAGGGCACACCTGATACCTCAGGCTATAAGCTGGGTGGGTATTAAAGAACCCTGTGAGACAGAGGAGTGTGTCTGTCATTACATCAATGACTTAGCTGTGATAACTCCCCTTCAAGGAGGCATCAGCACCTTCATACTCAGCCTGAGGGGTCATCAAAGATTCCAAAAATATCCCATGACTTACAGAGTTAAATCACCCACTGTGAAACTTCTAGCCCTGGGGGAGGTACTGGACATTCCCACTTGAACCTGAGCATACATAATCTTTGGGTTTTGGGACTATGGGTACCACTCATCAGATCCAGAGAAGGACCAGAACCTCAACAGGACTGCGACTGCCACTCTCAATCAGACCGTGATGATCATCCTCACCAACAGGCTTTCCTTTCCTTTTACTATGTACTAAGGGGGCCACGTGGTGCTCAGCACAGGGGCTAACGAGCACCGTTTTGTTCGTGTCCCAGGGCGTTGGCTTATATATCTGGATTTTATGGGTTAAAACCAATTTTTCTCTGTATCACTGTATTTATTGTAATCTTTTTACTAAATTGTAACCTCTCTTGAGTCAGGTTCATTCCTCCTGCCAGTATACCTTTAAACCAGCACACATGTAAAGTGTATGTTGTATGGGGCATTATTACATTTCCAGCTCAGAAGAAGAACAAGTCAGATATACTCAGAAGGAGTTCTTTCATCAATAGTACAAAATTTAACTCACAAAGGTCACATATGCCTAACTGTGATGAATTATTTTTGGGGAAGCGGGGGGGTTGCTAATCATTATTTAACAGGTTCCAACTGCAGAAAGCAATCTTATTCAACAAATTCCTCATTATGGGATCCTATTAACCACCTCCAATGCTGGCAGCAGAAGCCATACTCATCTGAGTAAGGCCCTGAGTTAGAGTTTCACTCTTTACACTAAGTCAGTGCTAAACTGGAACCACAGCCTGGACATATTCAGATGGCTTTTTAACACTGCGTATTTCACCTGGTTTTTACCACACTTTTATCAGCTTTACATTGTATACCTCTCCTGACTTCAACAAATTCATCTTACACAAATATGAGAAAAAAGCCAAGCCCATGCAGCATTGTTCTCAACCTCCCTGATGCAAACATAGAACAGGTACTTTCACACAATGTCACTAGACCATAACTGATGTTAAAGTAACCTGTCACGGTTTAACTCTGGCCAGCACCAAACACCACACAGCTGCTTGCTCACTTCCTCACAAGCAGGACTGGGGAGAGAGTCAGAAGGGTAAAAGCCAGGAAACTCATGGGTTGAGACAAAGACAGTTTAATAGGGAAAGCAAAAGCTGCACACACAGGCAAAGCAACACAAGGCTTCCCTGATTCCAATGGGCAGGCAGGTGTTCAGCCATCCCCAGGATGAAAGTGCCCCATCACACAGCAGTAACTTGGGAGGATAAATGCTACTCCAAACATCCTCCTCTTCTTCCCTCCCTTTATATACTGACCATGATGTCACATGGTTTGGAATATCCCTTTGGTCAGTTGGGATCACCTGTCCTGACTGGGTCTCCTTCAAAATTCCCACATACCACCAGTCCTCCTGTCCATGTAGCAGTAAGAAAAGGAGAAAAGGTCTTGGCTCTGTGTAATCACTGCTCAGAAATAACAAAAGAATCTCTATATTATCAATACTGTGTTCAGCACAAATCCCAAACACAGTCCCATACCAGCCAGTGTGGAGTTAACCCTACCCTAGGCCAAATCAGCCCACAGCCAACAAATGTGCTGTTCTAAACCTCATCTAAATTACGAATGGAAAACCAAAGCAAATGAATCTGATCTACAGTTTTAAGAACAGGTTCAACAGAGCAATTACCATTAGCATTATCTGCCTTAAGGAATAGGAAGGAAATTCCATACAAAGAATAAGGAAAAACAACGGAGTTATAGGATACTAGACATTGTTTCTGGAATTTTTGCTTTTTCTATTACAAATTAAGTAGCTTACAGCTCTAGAAACCACTCACCTTGACAGAAACGAAAAATTGATTATTTTTCCAAAACCAAACTATTTCATTTGCTTATATGCATATATGTACAAATTTTGGTCCTTTAAAAAGTATTAAAAGTACAGTAGTCAGATTGAGTCATATTTTTGCTTCCTGGCTTTGCATTTGGCTGTTTATGGAGATCAAAGGTTTTCTTGTGTTCCTTATAAAGATTTAAACTATGTTTTTCAGTACATCATGAGTAAAGATCCTTCATGCTAAATGTCTGAGGAAAAAACCTCCCTCAATCAAGTTGCAATGCAGTTTTCCAGATCTATGACTTTTCAATTCTATTTCCATAGCTATAGAATCTGAATAAAAGAAGTTAAAGGAAGCACCAGCAAAAAAAATGCTGTTCATTTCAAAGCTTAAAAGAATTAAAATTGCACTGATTCCTGAAATCAAAGAGGTGAAGTCATAGGTAAATCCTTAGGCATCACTTCGGCTAGTAAACCTGACACGTCAATTAAATATAAGAGTAATTTATTCAATTCTTAGTTTAGTCTGACACAAAACCTATACTTCTCCTGATTCCTAATTAGCCGAAGTACTTGTCTTCTTTCATGCAGATAATTTCATAACCATTAGTGTAAAGCATTAACACATTTTTCTTTCAATCATATTTTCCTCCTGTTGACTGACACACCTTTTCTAGGGAGTGTACTTGTGCCAGTTTCAGCTTTGTGGGAACTTGCCCAAAGGTCTTTGGTATAGTTCCCATACACATAAAACAATGAGATATAATCATGGTGTTACCTATGTGAAGAGACATATGTCTTACCTTAGAAAATATGAATGGAAAATTATGCACTGGAGGAATGCAACTGTTTCCATTTGAGTATATTTATGAAGCTTAATTGAATAGTATTTACCATATGGTAGAATGCAGTGTGATTAATTCCTTGGAAATGTGTTCAGGTGGTGCTTCTCTTTAAATAATTTAAAGTTTTTTTTGACAGAGCAGACATTTTACAGAAAATAAATCAAACTCAAGAAGTTCCTTCTGTGTACATACAAAACTTTAACTACATACTAGGTCTGGCATGTATACATGTGGTATGTAGTTATATCCAGTAAAACAAACTCAGTATTTGCTTCTTAGTTCTATTTTGACTTATTAATTAAGAAGGTTTTTTGAAAGACAGTTATGAGACCTTACACATAAAGCTCTTTGAAAAATGGGCAAAAATGTCAAGAAACATTCATCCACATGAAAATATTAAAAGTTTCAGCTAATTTTGAAATTCTTTCTAGTCTTTCTCTCATTGGATCTAAGCTGGTTTCCCTTCACAGTGATCAGAACTGATCCCGCAGAGGTGTCAGAAAGTGGAGGCACAAGGTCAGAGATCTTCTCAAACTCTGCTAAACTTTCTGGAGGAAAAGCACAGTCAAAAATACCCAAGAAGAAAATCAGCTTCCTAGTATGAAATGTTAGTACCATTCAACTTGATTCACACAGCTTAGGAAATAATCTACTTAATTTCCATATGCAGAGCCACTATCTAGGACTTGGTATGCCATCTGTCTTTTAGAGGGAAGCTTAGCTTTACTCTCATTCCCACTCCCTGTACAGTGGCTCCTGACACATGACAGAAGCAAGTCTGAAACATGCAGCCTCATGCACTACACAATTAGAGCATAAAATACTTGTAACTTTTTGAATCACAAATGTGAATGTGGAATGTGATGACACCTCTCTGAGGGGAGGCTTCCAGCGCTCCCTGCTCCAGCAATGCATTCTTGGGCTTGCTAGCATCATCTGCACCATCAGGATGCTGCAAGGTTTTGCTTCACTCCTTTGCAAAAGGCACCTCGTGGCACCATCCAGGTAGTAACTGCAGGTTTTATCAACATGAGTGAGAGACTGGCCTACTAGCTTCTTGGGCGGGCTTTGTAGCCAGTGGTGGTGCTCAAGCTGCTGGGACTGCCCTGGTGCCCTGTTACCAGGGCAAGAAAAGGCCATCTACACAAGACACACTGACAGGAGTTGAACACAAAGCTGGTCCACCCTAGGTGTCTTTAAATACAAAAGCTCCAACAGCTTATCTTAGGATCAGTGCAATTAAACTGGTACAAGCCAGTTTAATTAAACCAGATGCTCTCATGTGGGCTCAATAGAAAGTATCCTGGTTAGCTTGCATCTAAATGATTGCCAGTGCAAGCTAAGCTACTTTTGAGAGGTTTAAACCCACATATGTGTTCCTTTTCAAATTTGCACTAGCTTAACTAACCTATTACTAAAATGACAACTTCAGTCAAACTAAAACAAGTTTCACCTGGCTAATTATTTGGGCATTTTTAGAAATATTAATCTCTTTCACTAATCAGCTTGGTTTGCTGATTGTGGTGATGTGACTAGCCTGCCCTACCTTTGATTATAAAATGCTTTTTTGGCAACACGTGTACCAAGGACTAATAAGGCAGTAGTGGGTGCCTGCTTAATACATTTGAAAAAGTACTAAGGAGCAAGTTCCTTAATCAAAGATCTAAGACAATTAAAACCCATTGTACCTGCGTATGTCTTCAGCTCCTAATTCTGCTGCCCACTGGTCTTTTCTGCGATCTGACCTGCATGAAGCTGGTGTGAAGACAGAAGTTATTTTGCACTGCCAGCTGCAGAAAAACAGGAGCTCAAGCACAGTTGCAGTGTCAACTTGCCATGTCTCATCTGAATTTCACAACTGCCCAGGAAAACCCCACCAGATTACTTTATTGATCACACCAAAAGTGCACCATTGCCCCTAAGACTTTCAGCTGTTGTGTTTTCACATGCTGCTCTACCTCTCACACTAATGGAAGAAGTTAGACCAAAACTTTGTGCAACGTGAGAAATAAATCCCAGACAGTTCAGAGTTTCTCATTAATGCATTTTTAAGTCCTTCAAGGAATTTTCAGTGCAATGCAGTGCTCAAATAAGCAGCCTCATCCACTTATTCTGGTAGCCACCATCAATAACTGCCAAGGAATCTACATATCTTTGGGGGTTCTGTTAAAATACAAGAGTAAAGAAAGGTAGTGCAGAAAGAGCTATTTTTGCTAAAAAACTTACTGTCAAAGATTGTATTAACCTTTAGATGAGTTATAATTTTCTGTCCACAACTAGAGAGTCTTTCAAGATATTTTCTTTTCTCAGTGAAGAAAGAAAAGGGTGTTTGAACAAAGATATCATTCTAAAATAGTATATCAAAATCAGCAAGTAATGCATAGATGCTCTAACACAATCAATAAAATGCACTTGAAAAAAGAGTGACTTGAGCTTGCAAAAAAAAATGGTCAAGAAGCATTGGGAAAAGATTTGGAGAGGACAACATTCTGAGTACCATTATCCAGTCACTAATAGGAGTTTTGTGGGTTCTTTCAAAAGTTTTCCATATTTCTGTTCTGCTTATTTTCTCATCTAACCTCAAAAAGGTTGCAAAGAGGCATGCAATTGTTTTACCAAATGTATTGCTTCCACCACTATTAAACCATCTTTGTTCCCAGGACTATTCATCTTCAGAGGTGGCAAACTGCTCACACTACTTCATAATTAAATAAAGTGTTAATTACCATTAAAGAAGTCCTTGTTGCTTTTGCAGGGAAAAGATATCTGCTGGTAAGGACTAGTGGATTTCCACAGTGCACTAGTTAATGCTGGCTGACAGGAAGTGTCCATTTTGAGGTGCACCTGGTTTTCACTAGTCCTTGCTACATCAGAATTTGAGATATTCAGCCCATACACACCATCCCCATAAATGAGAGATGAATCTGATCTGTTGAGATTGCTTAGAGACACACACAGCTTCATTGAAGTAGAATGCATTTTGCCATGTAAGCTGTCCAATTGATTATGTCCCATTATCTGCAGAAGGGGAAAAAACCCAAAAAACACCAACAACAAAAGAGAGAACAGCATTTTCACCTTTGTCAAGCACCAGAATCACAGAAAATTTCAAGTTGGAAGAGACTCATAAGGATCACAAGAGTCCAACTCCCTGATGTTCACTGCCTGAGACAAAAGTGTATGACTATCAGTATCATCCTGAAGGATCCTTATACTAAGGTACATAACATTAACTGCCACACAGAATGGGGATCCATAGCAAACAGTCACCTAATTTACCAGAAGTTAACCTCAAACCTGTTAAATTTGATGTGTGTTCAGGAATAAACAGCAAAAACCTAGCAGATCTTGCCATAGGTCACCTCAAAACAAGTAATAATTGCAAGATAACAGATAACAAAGGACTGCTACCTGGGATGCACTGAGCTCTGCTGACTTTTCAGGGAGTTAATACTTTGCCTCATGGCAAAATGAGGTACCACTTCACATATGTAAATCTGTGTACTCTTCAATCCAAAAATAACACTGTACCTCACAAAGACAGGTAATGTCAGGGAACAGGACTGCAGCAGTCAAACTAGGGATGGCAAACAGCCATCAAGCCCATGGCTCCCAGGGGCTCAAAATGCAACTCCTGAAGACTTCTTGCCTGTGACTGTTTTTTAAGGCTGACCTCACAAAAAAAAGCAGGATTAGCAGTGTGAGTCACTTCAACATTTGGTCATCCAAAACTAACTAGGTTCAGTATAATACAAAAACACTGGGATGGGAATACTGACTGACTGACAACCACTCAGCCAGCTCTGCTACTGCAATGAGTATGGTAGTGGAAAACACAGGACAAAGACAGTATCAAGGCCTGGAACAGATCCAAAGCTGCGCAGTCTACATGAAATAATAACACAGGTAGTCTTACAAATTAAGTACTGGATTGCAAGAACTATTATTCTCTGACACTCAGCATTTAATTATTCTGCCTCTCCATCTGTGTGATCCTGGCCTGCATCAGGCTATCGTCCCTCAATTTCCTCTCCTCAAAGGATTTCAGAAGTCACACCCTTTAAAGCTGATGGGCAAGTTCAGTTTTGGTTTTATAATCCACTTCTTAAGCACTGCCAAATAAGTCAGAATTGTTTGGCTATACTAGATGCTATACTAGTAAAAAGTGTCTTCGTTGTTTGGGCTGGCAAGCATATATGGCTAAGTTATGTTCACACAGTGCTCACAAAAGCTAGATGAAAAGGGGAAGGTCAGAGGCCAATCCTTCACCCCCTCATGCAGACACAGGCTTAGACACCAAATGGTCTCTGCCCATTATGGGTGAGTTGCCAGCTGAAAAACTATGCAGGTGATGGCCTGAAAAAAGGCTCTACAGATTTTCTTGTGAAAACGGGAACCTGAGGGGGGAAAAAAAAGGTTGTTGGGGTCAGTGAGCTTTCACTACATGCAAAAGCCAGACAAAATGTTTTGATTTTCAAGTGCTTTAGAGAACAGTAACAGAAATCAAGATTGTACCCACTGTGGCAGGGATTAGAGATGAGGTCCCACCTGGCAGGTGAGCACCCAGACAACTGACTTCAGAGACAAACCACATTCTTCACCCTCAATAAAAACTGAAATGTCTTTAGTACTAAATGCTTAAGCAGCTTCAGAACTACTTTAAATTGTACCTCCTAATAATGACCATCTCCAAGGAGTTATACTGTCAGGGATGGAGCCACACATCAACCTCTTCCCCTAAGAGTCTATTTGTTTCAGGGGAACAGGAGATCAGTGCCTGACACATGGGGCTCACAAGAGCCTGGTGTTTGCTACTTCTGGAGATGCCCCTTTTCCTCACTGGAGACAGTGCTGTGGTCCAGGAACAAGGACAGTAACCAAAAACTTCAATAAAATCTTTATATGCCTAAGCACTGCAATATTTTAGCTTTCTTACAAAATGCAGAGACATAACATATTCTGAAAATGCAGTAGCAAAATAGAATAAATAACAGATTCTCACATTTAAAATTGTTGTTGCCTCAATTTAAGGAACATCAGTCTTGGTTTTTATAGAGCACCCAACTTAAAATCACAGAATGGCTGAAGTTGGAAGGGACCTCTGATGATCATCTGGTCCAACCTCCCTGCTCACTAAGATCATCTACAGCACCTACAGCATCCAAGCAGCTTTTGGAAATCTCTAATGAGGGAGACTCCACAACCTCCCTGGGCAACCCTCAAAGAAAAAGAAGTTTTTCCTGATGTTCAAAAGGAACCTTCTGGGTTTCTGTTAGTGCCCATTGCCTTTGATTCTGCCACTGGGCACCACTGGAAAGAACCTGGCTCCATCTTCTTTAGACCCTCCATTTAGGTATTTATATGCATTAATAAGAACACCCACTAATAAGAACCATTTCTTCTCCAGGCTGAACAGTCTCAGCCATTCCTCACTGGAGAGATGCCTCAAACACCTTTGTGGCACTTCACTGACCTCCACCGCATAGCCCTTTCTTCTAATGGGCAGCCAGACTGGACACAGTAGTCCAGGTGTGGCCAGAGAAGAGAGGAAGGATCCCATCGCTTGACCTACTAGCAATACTTTGCCTTTGTAGCAAGGGTGTGTTGTTCAGTCATGTTCAACATGGACCCCCAGGACCTTCAGGTCCTTTTCACAGAATCATACAATCATTAAGGTTGAAAAAGACCTCCAAGATCATCGTGTCCAACCTTTAACCAAACATCACAAAATGGCCAACTAAACCATACACTTCCAGGGATGGTGACTTCACCACCTCCTTGGGCAGCCTATTCCAATACCTTATCACTCTTTCAGTGAAGAAATTCTTCTTGATGTCCAACCTGAACTTCCCTGGCACAGCTTGAGGCCATTTCCTCCTGTATTGTCACTAGCTGCCTGGGAGATGTGAAACACCCACCTCACTACAACCTCCTTTCAGGTAGTTGTAGAGATTAAAGCTGACTTCCAGTAGGTGATCACAGCATAGAAATCTACCCATGCATGGGGCTGCTCCTTCCCAAAGGAAGGACTTTGCACTTTCCCTGGTTAAACTTTGTGAGATTCAAAGAAAATTCTTGGATATGCCTGAATCTCAACTTCCCACATGTTCAGTCAATATGTTAATAACCAACAAAACCCAGACATACCGGCCTATTCATCAAGGCAAGCCTAACTCTGCAGTCAAAGATATAATTCCAGTGGGGAACCACACACCTCATTGACCCCTGCAGATGAAAACAGGTTACTTTGCTGACCATGCTTCCAGTGCCACAGGAGTTTCTTCTGCATTTTCACATTTTCTCTTTCTCTCTCCACCATCTTCTGGCCCTCCTGGAGCCTCTCCAGGCTCTGCTGGTAGTCCTGAAGCTGCATTGCCAGTCCCTGTCGGCTTCTCTCCAGGAGCTCCTCCTTGGACCCACACTCTTGCTCCCGCTGCCCCAGCCAGTGCTCCCTCGCCTCCTGCTCCCGCTGTCGCTGGTCACATTCACGCAGCCACCGCTGCTGCTCCTGTTGGAATTGCTGCTTCAATTTGTGTATGTTGACCAATTCTACCTTTTGTTTTTCCAGATTCCGGTATTTTTCTTGCTCTAAAAGGAGATTTAGCCGAGAGGCATGGCCCCGACCAGTCTTCTCATTCTCTTGCAGGAGTAACCTATGGAGCTCTCTGTGGCTGTCCTGGATAGCCAGTGCTGCCTAGACACCACAACAAAATCAGATACAAATGTTTAAATATAAGCATTAATCCATTTCTGTGTTTTGACATAGAATCATTATATAAAAATGCTTCAACCTCTCATAATACCAGTGCTTAAATACTTTTTTGGAGGTTATTCCTCAAGCAAGTACAGAAAATTCTGTGATCATGCCTTTACAAAGAGATATTTCTGAAAGCACTCAACTGGTTTGTGCTCTTTTAACATGGTTCTGATTTACCCTTAGTGTTATTATACATGGTTCTGTTACAGCTGTGCATATCATTTCAGTTACAGCTGGAGTCCTGTTCTGTCAGAGGATGTTAAGACACATAGGAAAAATGATTTTTCGTGGTTAAAGAGGGTATTAAGGCATTGGTAATGCTATACTCACCAAAGTATTCCTAAGGCATATGTGGCTTATACAGATAAAACTGTACTGTTTCTAGCACAGCTCACTCCAACCCTAAGACTCTCCTTGCTATCCTGCAATACTACAGTCCAATTAGCATCAGTCCTATAAGCATTTGCCAACACAGCCATGTCACCAGGACCATACTAATTCATACATCCAACCAAAGTATCAGTGCAAGCATAAATCTGCAGTATATTAGTGATTTCAGGCTTGATATTTCTATTTTACAGTCAAGAGCTCTATATTCCATCCTTCATAAGAGTGTTGTGACATTGTTTGCATTAGAGATTGTGACATCCTCCAATAACACCAAAATAAATAGGTGGGACTAAGAAGAAAGAAAAGCAAGAAAGACCTAGATCTGCTGAAGCACTTATTGCACCCACCTATCTTCAATAGCTAGCATGGGAATCTATTTCAGCAGATGTTTCCAGAGAATCCACACAGCCCCATTTCCGCATGCTGTCCACCCCAGAAAGTTTTTAACTTTATGCGATGTGCCACCCTCACTTTCTTTTGCTCTCCCTCTAGTACTGGGTCAGTTCCAGTGATTTGTAAACACAGCAAGGACAGGATCATCTGCTTGTTTCTCTGCATCTTCCTACCAGTTCACGGTCTGAACAATTAAGGCATGAACCCAAGCCTTAGTTTACTGCCTCTATCTGTTTTCAATTATTCAAAAATTTTGTCTGAATTACAAGCTTTTTATTTTGCTTTTGCATTGCTTCAGTCCACATAACTTCTAAGCCCAAGGTTTCCAGGATTATTATGAAATGTGCTAATGTCAATAGGGTCTACAAAATAAAATATACTCAAATGAAATATGTAAAAATAAAATTATAAAACTGCATCTAAATAAGAAAAAGTAAGATAAAACATTCAAAATTAGCATAAAAGAGGCAAATGCTTCAGACTAAAGGTATACAGAATACACAAAGTCATTGAGATTGAAATATCTAAAATGGGTTGAGTTTGCTACCTAAGTGGTAGAGCCTCTGTTTACTAGCCAGAAGAACAGACAAAAGAAAATACTAAAATCTTTCAATATTTTATACTGTAATTTCAGAATCTCTATGTGAAATTACATCAGTTCAGTTAGAGCCATCATTTTACTTTCTCTGTAGATTTTTATACTATACAAACATCCTTTTTTTGGAGGAAGGACTGAACTCCAGGCAAGTAAGCATTATTCAGTTCTTAAAAGAAACCTACCACTGATGTAGAATAAAAATATATAATAACTTGTGCAACAGTCAGTAGAGATCAGTATCCACTTACGTAATGTCTAAAAGTAGGGCAATCTGAAAACAAATTTTAAGAAACAAATTATTAAGACTAATTACTCTATGAACTTAGCAGTGGAGCAGTCACCTGTATGCTGTACAAGAGACGGGTTAAGTTCTGGATTGCTTGTACAATCTAGAAAACAAGAGAGAAAGTTTTTCAAAGGTTTGATCACTGTGAACTAAACAATTACTACATTCTCTCTAAGGTTTATTTAAACTCACCTCTGTGCCTGTAGATCCTGGGAAATTCATTCTTACTCCCTAAAACAAACACATGTTGCTTTAAAAAGTAGTTTTAAACTTTAATTATTTTTAAACTGGTGGAGACATTCATATTTCTAAGAAATGCAGAGCTGAGTCAAACCTTTATGTGGGTATGTGAAAAAAGAAGAAGTAACCTATGAAGACTAATTATTCATGAACACTGGAGTTTCCATTGAAATCACTAGAGATTCTAAGCACAACTGTAAAAATAAAAATATTTTATCCACAATTTTAATCCTCCTGTGACTAATGCTACACAGAAAAGACACTTACATTCATTCTATTTTTCTGATAGTCTTAAGATGCAGTAACCAGACTTCTCTATACAGCACAATAGGTTTAGGTTACATGTGGTAGGATGAAACAGCACAAGACTCCTCAAAAATACAGATATTAATGTAGTAAAAAACTAGCAGAAGTCATATTAGTGGGTTATGGCAAATACCTTAGATGTCCTGTGAGATGCTGTGCCCGATACACTCTGCAAAATGGACCAGCATGGTTACTACTGTCTCTGCAGTGAGGCAGAGCCACTTCACACTTTCCACACGTCTTTTGTTGGGGTTTTTTTTTCAGAGGAGCAGAGGAGAGTTTGGGGAGCATTTGTTTTCTCTTTGATTCTCCTACGTTCTCTACTGAGTCTGATTTTCCACCACAGAGAGAAAAGCATCTCCTACATTTAGCTGTGATAACTTGAAGATGAAAAAGGCCCGGCTTCCAAACACAGCTCAAAGCAGACGTGCATGGGGGAAAAGGAGCACCAGCTGCAGCATTTCCTTTACTCCTCTCTCTCTCATTATCTCCATCCAGTATTTCCCTTTATTCCCCCTCCAGATCTTCACCTCCTCCTCCTCCTCAATGTATCTACAAGTCACAAAACTGCTCAGCTGTGCTGTGAGTAGCAGAGGATTTTGCATGGATGTCTCCGTGTAGCACAAGACAGCCCTGCTTTCCCTTTACTGAACAGCGAGCAGCAGGCAAGGAGGCAGAGCAGAGCAAGAAGGAGAGAAAGAAGGTAGTGCTGGAAGCAGGAAGAAAGAGAGTAGAAAGGAGAACCCACACACTGAATAAGAGTAGGATTTCTCTCAGGTTTTGGAGCCTTTCTTAATTTGAAAAAGGATGTGTACAAGAGGAAAGCCTTTGCTGGCTTTGGCTTGACGAAGGAGTTGCAAATGGTCAGTGTCAGTGCCTGTGACCCTCTCACTGCATCACCACTTGAGGATGAGGCTAATGTAGGTTTAGCTGAGCTGGTCAAAGGACAGCAGCATTGCTGCTGCACTGCTACAGCTTCAGCATATGCCCTGTAAGGCCAACTAGGAGCAAAGCAATAGTTTCAGGTATTTAACTGTGCTGAGGGCTACCATCACCTTCCTGTCACTGTTCCCCAGAACTGTGGTTCAGAGATGAGGATGGTCAGATTCCAGGGCAGGCTGCACTGTGCTTTGGATAATCCCTACAGAGACATTATTACAAGGCAGGAGCAAGGAGACAGAGGATCACCACTCACAGCTACCTGCTTGTGACACCTCAAGTTGCAGAGGCAAAGCTCTCCCTCCAGTGACTGGTCAGCACCTAACCCCCAAGCTGGGAACTCTCACTCCACCTGTCTAGCTCCTGTTTTTCCCAGGCTAGCTGGGCTGAGTCCAGAACTGGCACCCCACTGCACACCCAGCCGCTAGGCAGAACACCCACCACCCTGGAAAGCCCTTGCCTTGCCTCTTTTCTTTTCTCATTCTGCCACCTCCTGGTAAGTCTGATTCTGGCATGGTAGTATGTGACACAAGCCTTGTTCAAATAATAGCCCACAAATAATAAGATAATGACTTAGTGTGGAATAATAGGATAATGACTTAAAGTGGAAGAGTTGGGTGCAGGTCCCACCAGCGTTTTGAGCAGGGATAGCTCCAAATAAAAAAAGATTGATTATAGGAGTTTACTCAAGGTCATCTTTAGTCAAATTTGGGAAATCTCTAAGGGTAGAGACCCCCAAACCCTCTCTGGACAACCTGTTCCCACTTGCTGATCCTTGCAGTGAATTTTTTTCCTTTTACATTGCTGGAATTTCTCTTGCTGCAACTTGTAATCTTGAATTCTTATCCTTTTGCTGTGCACCTCTGAGAAAAGCCTGGCTTCATTTTCTCTATAACCCCAATGGCAAAGTTTTCATGTGGAGCTACTGGAACTTTTAATGGGCTAGGTCTGAACCCCTTTACCCTCTATTATGTTGTTTTATTTCTCTTCACCTAGTTTCTCTGCTCCCTCAGTTGGATTTTTGTTTTCAACCCATTTTTTCCTCTGACATTCTTCTTCCTACTCCCTTCTAACATGGCAGACTGGTAAGTAAGATGATCTAGAGCTGAACATAAGGCAAGATTATAGGAAGATTAGCGTATTAGCAAGAGTCTTCCAGATATAGAAAACAGACACACAAACAAACTCAAGGTTCCAGGCACACAAGCCTTATTGTGTGCAAAGACAATATGGTAATCCTAACTAATGCATTTTCTAGCAAAGTTTTATTTCCATTTCAAGTTATGTATCTTCTATTCCTGTCTCTCCCCTTTACTCCTTTTATGGTTCTTTGTCTCCACCTAAGAACTATGTATTTACGGTTCACTTCCACACAGTAATTCACACTACTTACTCTAGCACACTGTTACTACATGAAATTTGTCATTCCTAATTTTGTTCAGAACTGATTTTTGATTCTGCTTTTTTTCCTACACTTGTTTATAGGACTTTGAAAAAAATGGAAGTTTCTCTTCTATATTCCAATTGCTTCATTTTGGCCTAATTCAAAATTCTGAAGCAAGCTGGTGTACAACAATCCATCCTATTTTATGTGCTTGCTCTCAGGACAAAGTTCTTCCAATGCATTAGCTGAGATAGGAGGAGGGAGTTGAGTGAACACTATTGTCAGCTCTACAGAGAGGCATCTATTGATTTATGACAGCAGAGAATCAGGCTCTTAAGTGGACTGTACAAGTGGTTTGAAAGCGCTGCCTGTTATTACAACACACTGATCTGTAAGCCTGGCAGGAAAACTGTTCTGCATTTGTATTGTTTAGGACTGCTTTTCAAAATTTCATTATTAATTGCAGTGTCCTCTATTAAACTGAATTATCTGGATCTGAGTGAAATATGTCTATCCCATGCTTTGTGATTTAGAACAGCCTTTAGATATACCATAAAAATTTGGACAGCATGTACATGTCCAGTGCCCAGACTGCTATATGCAATGCAGGAAGAAAAACTGATTACAATACCTTATGCTCAAGATTAGAACCTGCCATTTCCTCTTCAACACTGAGATTGATTTCTGATGATTCTGCAGTGTCTTTTATTTCTGCATCTAAAAAATAAAGCCCCAAGAAAATGCAAAAGAAATGTATCAAAGCATATTCTGACTAGAAAAACAAAGGGTGGAATGCTTTTTTACAGCTACTCACAGGATGCTGAAATAGAGATTGACATAATTTGGTGTTATGTAATGGATTCCAGGCTGAAGAAAAACAAATTTGAAAGCCAGAATGGCACATGTGCCACAATCCAGTTTTTCTACCTTAAAAATTAACATTATTTCATGTAGAAAAGTTAGAAGATAAGTATAGCAATATCACTAAAAATGCTCCATATTAGTTTTTTACAGTACTTTATTTGTAATTTTTTGTAAGAAATTTGTGCTACCTTTTACAGCTGAAATTACTGGACTGTCAATTCTGGTTTTCAGGCCTCATGACAAAAAGTAGCTGACTTGGGAAATGGCCTATATTGCAATATAGATTTGCCATGGAGCTGAGCAACAATGACAAGAAATTATACCTTCAACCAAGTTATACGATAATTTATACTATTTGAGCATCTCCCCAAAGACAACTTTTATTATAATATATGCTATTGATAATGCCATAGACCAAGAAAGCTTTCAAAAAACCCAATCTGGTATCAATTATTTTAGCACTTTGAATATGTAATAACATCAAATTTTACTCACCACCCAGAAGACATTCCAAGATTTCATTGGCAGTAAATCTATGCTTTACAGTTAAATCCTCAATACCTTCCTCTGGTGATCTGTCTGTTTCACTCACTTGTGATGTTGTGACAGCGACATGAAGACTTTCAACTAAAGAGGAAAACATGCCGAATTACAGAGGCCCCCTAAATAGCTCCTTAATGTGTAAATCAAGCACATAGAACCACTGAATAATGTAGCATGTGAAGAACTTTCAGAGGTTATCTAGCCCAACACCTTACTCAAAGCTGGTCAAACTAAATTGCATTGGTCAGAGCTTTGCAAACATGACCTTTTAACTGGTCAAAAGATGGAGATTTCAGAGTCTCCCTGAGCAATCTGTTCCAGTATTTTAACACTGTCATTGTACATAATTTTTTCTTTCAGTTAATTGGAATTGCAGGTGTTCCCATATGTGACTGTTGCATCTTGTCCATGGTTTCTTCTTTTATCATCAGATGACTCTGCCAAAAAACTGGCTTCTCTGTATTCTCCTATTAAGCAACTGTGAACAGTAACAAGACCCCACCAAGCCAGCTACCTCAGCTTCTCCTCAGACATCATGTCCTCCAGCTCCCTAGTCATCCCGATGCCTTTCACTGCATTGGCTCCACTTCGGACCAGAGAAGCCCAGCACTAGTCATGGCACCTCCCTCTGTTTGCTGGCAACCCTCCTCCTACTGCTGCTGCCTAGGTCACCTCTAAGCCTTCTTTTCTCCAGGCTAAACAACCCCAGCTCCCTCAGCCTCTCCCCATAGGACTTATGCTCCAGTCCCTTCACCAGCCTTGT
>JAWWEV010000095.1:46944875-46967709 GCA_035583235.1 Hafferia zeledoni | reverse complement strand
CTCTTAGTAATATCCCTCACCCTGGCCCTGGGAAGGCAGCAAACCTCCCTGTGGGATGGGTCTGGCCAACATATAGGACCCTCAGTTCCCCTCAAAAGGGAGTCACCGATTACAACAACCCTTCTCTTTTTCCTCATATCTGTAGTTGTGATCCGTCTAGTAGACGGGGGTAACCAGAGGACCTTGTGGACAGATCTTCCTCCTGACTGTCCTCCTTCAGACTTTCTGAGTCCAGGGCCATATACCTGTTTTTTAAGGGCACCCCTGTAGGTGAAAGGGGTTGACTATTTAACTATTTCCTGTTGCATAACAGATTATATTCCCTATGCAAGTTTAATCAATTTTATCAATAAAATGCTCTCTATAATGATGACGGAGACCAAGTTTTACTGCTTTATCACTTGAAATGTTGTTAGTAGCACACAGGTCTCAATTTAGGTGATTAGGGTTCAGTTTACCAGGACTCTTTTCAGCTGAATTAGCAGAAGTTCAGCTGAAGTTCCAGCTAGGGAAGGTACCTACAAATACCATTCCCTTCCTTCGTTCAGAGGATATCACTGTAGGTGCTGCAAGGTTATCATTTCCCTGTTAGATAACAGGCAGACAAAACTGGCTCCCACAGTGATTCTGGTTAACTCTTTCTTGGTAGATCTGGTCTATACACAATTCTACATGATTCTGATTTCTCATCACATCAGCCAAGGTAGGTAAAGGTCAGGGACCAGGTGCAATATCATACTTGCACCCTTTGATGTACTTCACAGAGCTGTACTGCAAGGAGGACAGTGAACAATCTAATACGATTTCCCTGCCTACTTATTTGATGCAATGCACTAAACATATCCTTTATTTTATGACCTGGCAGCAACCATCTCCTGTACCTGACAAGAACAAACTTGAGAGATTTCTCTTTGATACTTTGACAAGTTTAGATACTGCCAGTTCTCGAGACTTGACAAAAATGCAACACAAGGCAACATGGCTGTATTTTGTCACCTTAAAATATCTGTTCATGTAAAGAGCCGCCCATCCACTCTTCCCATGCAAACTCACCTTCTTTGAGTGCTGCTGCCAACAATGAAGCAGCCTGTGGAGTTTCTCCAGAATCAGGTTTGATAAGGAGGTGAGGTTCTACATAAACATCATCAAACCCACACATATCTCCCAGCTCTGCATAGATATGCAACTTCTCTTCCAAATAATTGCAGATTTGCTGGTCCTGGTTACTCAGTGAATCTGTCAACCAAAATTGAATACTGTATTAATATCTTCTATCCTGCAGGGAAAATACATTCCTCATTCACCCTTCTAATCCTTATGCCACACAGAAAGCACTAATTCAAGCTATGCGGTTTTTAACTGGCCAGGCGCCAAAGTCATCCCATAGTCTGTCCTAATGAAAGCTGGCACAGACTCTGGCAGAGGTCCAGGCCAGATATCTACCCTTATGAAATGGCCTTGGCTGCCCTATCAGGCCCTCAGTTATCTCCTGTTGCACTTGCAACGACATATAAGTGCTACCTCCAGGAAAAGAGCTTGTCTCAGGTGCCCTGATTCAGGGTCTCAACATCAAAGAACACCTGCTTTCAGCACAGAATGCCCTTCTCTGTGGCTCTCTATAGGACTGATATTGCTCCAATTTGTCTCCTTGCAGCAGTATAAAGATTTGTGAGTTATATGTAAGGGAACCAAGGAAGCAGAATTTATCACTATTAGTTATATTTCCAGATGAAAATAACAGCAGCCAAGTACATAAACAAGCACAAAGTCACACAGTTCTGAAGGTCTGAGGTATTCCCACAAACACAGAACTACTGGTCCTGATGCTAATCTGGAAAATTCAGTGTCTATTTTGAAAGCATCCTTCTTTTTTTTTTTTTTTTTTTTGTTTTTTAGTCATGGTACCATAGAAAAAACATGGAAGTCTTTGGAAAAAAAAATGCTTCTCTTTCAAAACACTTGTATTATACCATCAGACCAACCCCCTGCGACTCTGCCTACTGAGCTGGTTTGAACCCACCAGCCAGTATGGGCACATGATTAATTCATCCTGAACTGTGAGGATGCCAGAGTTCTCAGAGCAGCAGGAAAGGCACCACACCTTGATATTTCTGAATTCTGTATGCTTTGGCCTCAGCAATACGTCTGTCCTCATCAGATTCATTCATTTTTACTTCTTCTTCTTCCTCTGGACAACTTCAAAAATGAAAAACAAAGCAAAATTGGCACATCATCTGTTCATCTTCAACACAGCACTACGTTCACAATAAACAGAACACAACATCACCAACGAGTTTTGCAACAATCCAGAACCATGCCATTTGTCTGCCTTTTCAAGAAGCAGTAAGTGGACATTAGTCATACTGAAGGACTCCTTTTAATTCTAGTAAGGCTTCATTGTGTAGCAATAGGTCACTGGCCCACATGAAGGTTTGGTTGCCTAAGCAGAACCTTGGGCCTCATGAGAGGCAATGGTTTCCCTACCATTCTTAAGAAGCTGACACCAAGATAAGAGGCATGATTCACAATTTCCTAAAAATAGTTGTAGGGACACTTGCAGGACTCTAGAAAGCATCCAGTGCCAAAGGCAAAGGTGAGGGAAGCTTACAAGGATATCTAATGAGGAGTGGGAAGGGTTTCTGTGGGAAAACAGAAGGAACATGGGAAGGTTGGCAGAAGTGATGGTGACATTTTGGCATCTATGAACTTTGAGCTCAGAGGAAAACACAAGCTTACAGATGGATCCAATGCGATGCAGAACAAAGAGCATGCTACCATGAATATCCAACTGACCTCCCATCTGCTTTGGACTGACAGGATGAAATCCAACCCCCTTTTTCCCTACCTTTCCACTGCATCTTGAATGTGCCTCATCCAGTTGTTACGCTCTTCTTTGGAGTTGGTATGAACCTCGTACATCTCAGGCCCTGCAGAGGAAGCACTAATCAGAAACATCCCCCGTTCTTCATTGGCTACTTCTCTTACTATGAGTCTCTGAAGGGAGATAACAGAAGGCTTCTGGTCCTGGGAGAAACAGTCACAGCATATGCACAATAAATTACATTCTTATAAAACACCACACTTTAAGCAGAAGATGATTTTTTAATTCATTGGACTAATTCTAATACTGGTAACATCAGACTACTGAAAGTTTTGAGTAATCAGACATGTTTTAATACTATTTTTAAAACATGTTATGCTGTTAATGAACAAATAAAGCACTGGTTATGTGCTAAAAAGTAAATCTCAGAGGCTCAATGATACAGAGGCGCAATAATAATGCAATGTTTATATTTACATAGTTTGGGAACTTCTCTCCATTACCTTTGATATCTCTTATGTGTGTTTACTACTACATTTGCAGTTATTCTTCTGTTTGTTTCACAGAAGCAGAAATTAAAAATTTTTTTAGCCAACTCAAAGAGCCTGTATTACTTCCCAGCTTCACAGTCAGATGAGGTGTGACACTAAAAATATAATTCTTTTATTTTCTTTCTTTTTCATCAGATCAGTTATTTTTGAAAGTAAATCCAATTTTCTATATACTGATATATTACCGTTCTGAATACACTACCAGAATTTTAGAAAAAAAGAAAACATGTGATAATAGCCTGGATAAGGGCCTAACTCTTGAGCAGTATACAAATAAATGTGCAATGCATATATTCAATATCTGATAATATACTCACCACAGCTGCAAAGACGTATTTTTGATCCTTTTCTTGTAAGAACAGTAGTACATCAGTCAGAAGAAGAGCTAAGGTGTCTTAAAATTTTGACAAAAGGAAAATAATGATTTATAATTAAAGACAGTACAATTATAGCTACTGTCCTATTTTATCTTTATAAATGGAGAAGCTCTGATCAATAAATATCACATTCAATCCTACAGTAAACTAAACAAGGAGTATCTGAATTAACCAATAGTCTGCGTGAAACACTTGCACATCACCATTTTGCACCTCCCAGGAAATAGAACCATGACGGAGCACTGGGCCAAGAAAAGTAGAAAACCTTGCACCAAGGTGAGTACAGCTTTCCCAGGCCATTCACCTTACAAAGACTTTCTCACAAAAACTTTGCTTTGTCTATGCTGTACCTACACTCATAGCGCAGTACTACACTGGTAAAAGTATTTCTGGAATAATGATGAACAGACAGCTTTAAAAAGTTGTACAACAAATATTACTAAGCTTGAAAAACCCCAACCCCTCCTATATGATTAACACCAAAGATCAGATTCTGGGCTTGCATGTAAAAATTGCGCTCTAGGCAAATGTGGCTTCAGAACTTATTTTTTATTGCAGATTTTTCATTACCACTGAATTTTTCATTAGTTATTTTCAAGGGCAAATACTGTGAACAATAAAAATGCACAGGTTAAGACTCTCTGTTATGAAATTATACTGAAAACCAAAAAACTAAAAAGACGGTACGGGAAGAAGAAATGCAGTAGGTGCATTTGGATGTGAACTTGTCTTCTTACACAGATTACCCACAAACCATGGCAAGTTTCTGGAACTACTCTTCTAGCAATTACTGGCATATTTGCAATACCATTACCTCAGATATTCATATTTGCAATACAGCGTAATAACATATTTTCAATCTTAAACCAAACAGTCTTCAAATGTTATTTGGAAATGAAGAGTTAAAGGATTTTACTGCTCGGATGAAATACCTTTGAAACGACCAGTTGCTGTCTTCCAGTACACTAAACCTTCATGGAGAAGTATCCTCTCTTTCCTCATCAAGTCTTGCTTCCTAAAGACATGGCCATTTTTCAACTTCGTGTATGTTTTGTTTTCAGTTCTGCAGAGAATTTCCAACAGCTTTTGCTTTTTCTCATACTCATTCACTTTCAAATCAACTGCTGCAATCACATCCTTAATTAGACAAAGGGCTTTGCACAGGTCTTTATGTTCTTCTGTTCCTTCTGTTCAAGAGAAGAAGTAATTCCTTACTTTCTGGGAAAAACCAACATGATGCAAAAATAAAATCGATAAATATTGGTAATTATTTTAAGATGAATTTGGCAACAAACTTGTTAGTAATACTAGAGGTGTACACCTTTGTTTGACTTGCCTATTAAAAGATTACATGTATCTCATATTTGTTCATTAGCCAAAACAACACATTGTGCCACATTTATGAGCTGAAATAGTCAAAAAAACCTGATGGCTAAGTAAATCATATGGTATATCACTCTTCTGGCTGAGTACCCTTAAAACAGGATTACGAGTGCAAAGGGTTTGCATTAAGATACGCAAATTTCTACAATGCTCACTTAATGCTCATTTAGGGGGCAATATCTCAAAGTTATTGGTATGTATAAAATGTTCTACAAAATTTCAGAGGTCACTCAAGCTCTGCTTTTCCTAGCCCTACTTAAAAGAGACTCTTCCAGAATTAATTCCAATGAAGGTGCAGATGTGTGTCTGAACTAGTTCACATCCTCTAGTTGACATCTTTTCCTAAAACAAGGATGCTCTTCTGGACTTCTATGGCTTAGGTGGCTAGGATATCAGAAATCTTCACAGCCCAGCCTTGAAAACACCAACATACACCCTGAACAGTGGGTATTTACTGTAGTTATATCTCTACAGAGCAGCGAATTTAATCTTTTGTTATATTGCAGCTGTGCAAATTCCTTACATTAGAAATGTGCTAGGAATTCATGTATGAAGCAACACTTCAGCTGTTACTCACCTTTTGAGTATTGCAATATCCGTTCAACCAAAACAGGGTATTTGGTGATTCGCTGGGTGACAAGCAAAATGCACTCAGGGATTCCTCGGCGTCGAGCCAACAGGTTACTACTTCTCAGCTGCACAGATACAAATATACACCCTAAGTAGTAAATGCATATTAAACCACCAATTGACTAATAACAGATACGATCTAAAAGTGCTAGAGTAAGTTAAAACGAATGCTGGGTAATCTGACTCATCCCCAAGGAACAGTTGCTGTGTTGAGGGATGAAGTGTATTGTAACAGGAACACATGTGTAATACACATGCCAAAGCATTCTAAAATTTTAAAGAAAAATGTGATTTATCAGCTCATTCATTAAGGAGGAAAAACCTTTGCCATTTTTATTAGCTACTAAAAGTGAGTTACTGAATATAATTCTAATCCTAAATCTAAGTAAAACCTATGTATCTTTTTCATGAGCATTCTGTCAATAGTGATCATGAGTCCACAGTAACTTACTTTAATAAAATTCTGGAATTTCTTGTTTTGTTGCAACTCTTTGAACAGATTAACAGCTTCTTTCTGATGGCTGCAAAACTCTCCGTATATTTTCTCCATTTTAGTTGCATTTTCCTCTGAAAACTGAAGAAATCAATAAGTGAATTGTGCTCAACATGGCATCTGACAGGAAAGTGTTTACCTTTAATTAATGTATTTTGTATGAATAGAGAACTTTTATGCTACTTGTTTCTCAAGTTCTCTGAATTTCACTAACACGGCCTGTGACTACAGAATGAATGTGGGATAGCTGTTTTTAGGAGCAAGAAGGGGAATATAGGCTCGAGAGAGCGCAAGCAACCTCCACTACAGTCTTTCCAGTAGCAGCTAGAACAGTTATTATGACAGCATTTCCTTCACCTCTTTGAAAACATAACTCCCTTGAAGTTTATTTGCTTTAGTCCTATCACCATACCACTTCTAGATGAGATAACAGTTCAGCTCTTTATTTCAGTGGAGTCAAAAGTGACTGACTGAAGGTGAGAAGCCACATTCTCCCTATTGCAAGGAACTGAAGTGTGAATGGTAAACCATTAGTTAGCCATTCTGCAGCCACAGTAAACACAGTGCGACCACCCCCCTCTCTATCCTGAGATCACTTCAAGAAATGAATGGCTAGTTTCTTCTTCATCATCAGTCAAGTCTTCACAGCCCTGCTCAGCTGTTAAAAGTGAATCCACTGAAAAGCGAACCTGGTTTTTGCAGTCCATAGTATGACAGCAGCCTTCTACCACAAACAGAGCCAAGTTCATCACTGTCCTTATCACTCACACAGCATAGGTAGAAGTTCATCCCAAATCCATCACAGTGACCTGATAGTAATGATGTTTTGCTATTTGACTCTGCAATAATCTGCATGGGACAGTTTTTTAATTTTATAAGGCAACTATAGCTGTCTTCTTGCCCACAAATGTTTTAGAGTTATAAAATACTTTAAACTGGAGACCTTGAGCATTTGAAGGATTAACAGAGCTGGCACCTCTACCTGCTGCACGAGGATGTCTCCAATTCTGCTGATGACAAAGTTACGTTCACTCCCTGCCTCACATGATTCTTGCCGTCTGTCCTTCATTCTGCAGAGAAATTGCCTGTGCATATCCAGTAGCTCATCTAAGCAAGGGAATATTCTGTCCACTGTGCTGTGGTCGAGCTGCAGTTCTTCCTTCATCCCTTTCCTGAATATTTCAGACATAATGAACAGGGTATGGATGTGGTGTACTTCTGTTTGCATCAGCTCTGTAGTATAAAAGAAAACAATATAATGTAGTAATCCCCTGAATATTTTGCACACCTCCAAAGGCAGACTTTAGTAACATGCAAATATACAATCATAATCCCTTTTTCTTTATGAACCTAAAACCTAATAGATTATATCAGTAGGAAAAATTAATTTCTCTAGCTCTTGCACATTTCTCTCAACTGTATCCCACTGAACTAGCTGGGGTTGCAACTGCTTGAGCTGGGAATTAGATGAGGTACCTTCCAACCTCAATCATTCTGTAAACAGGCTAGGTATGTCTCTGGTAGTCACCACTATCTATTTCTTTAGTTCTAGGACACACTGTAATTTGTGACAAAAATGTTCTTTGAGCCTTCTTATTATTTTGAGTTGAAGCATTCATTCCTCTGGACACAGACCACGTAGGTTCCCTCTCTATTTGATACAACAAGTTGCTTTTAAACCTACACAAAGCTTTGAAATACTGACCAAATATGACATCTTGACGCTTGATGACATCCTTTTCTTGTTTCCTGCAGAAAATTGGATCCACAACAAGACTCCAGGACTCTGCCTCAAACTCTTCTGCATCTGCGTGGATATCAGTCCACTGAGATAAATCCACCTCATCTATGACAAAATTTGTATTTCTTTAACACCACGCGTAAGAAGAGTACAGAAATTCCCTTGGTACATGCAGATCTATTTACATAGTAAGAGGAACACATCATAGAGTTGAACTATAGATAAAGCTTCTGCAAACATTGCTGGTTTTACAGCAGAGAAGTTTGCCAAATGTCAGTATCATTACCCAAATGTTGAACTGCTTTTGTGACAGCAGGGGAGGAGAACAAAAAAAACCCACTCTTCTTTTCTCAGATTAAATCTTTTTTATAATTCTTTGCTTGAAGAAACTTTTTAAAATTTAAAAATAAAATCCAACATTTTCAACAGTAGATGTTCAGTGAGTGATATATGCACCTCCCTATGTGAGTGAATGCCCTTCAGCTTTGATATCAGTTTCACACCCAGCTACAGAAAAAGCCTATTTATATTCACTTCCCAAGGCTATGTAGCTATTATAGGAGGGCAGTGCACCACTGAGATGTAAGACTTTCAGGCTACTGAGGAAATACAAGTGGTGTAGGTAGATGCTGTCAACAGAGTTGACTGGATGACTGCAGAAGAAAAGTGTATTACTGTTTTGGTTCTGCAAGGATGCCAAATATATTTACCCCTGTCATTTTAAAATGGAAACAACATACTAAAATATTCCAGAAGTTATAAAACAGCTAGTTATAAGGAAGAAAGGAAAAGTTATATTTTAAGACAAATGTGTCTGATTTTGTCATTTTAATGCGGGATGCCATTGCAATTATTAAAAACAGGTGCTCTTCTTTTAGGAGATGAAGTATCTCCCTTTATCAGCTAAAGGAAGGTTTTCTGTTTTGCCCTTTCCAACACAGGTTATAACATGTAGCATCTGTGCAATACTTCTCACCTTCCATCATAAAAGAATCCATAGAAGAAAAGCTCCCTAATGTTTGCAACATCTCTTCAGACTGTGACTTGTACCTCCAGGTGCTAGTCTCCGAGTCTTGTTCAGAAAACTGTGTAGCTCTTCTACAGCAGAAAAAAAAATTCACACACTTATTTCATGGTTTCAGTTTTCACAGAAATGCTGAATTACGTATTTGGCATAATTTCTCTGCAGATGCCACTTTACCTTTCGAAAGTGGCACTGGGAACACTTTTGGATAAGAAGAAGGACTGCTGTGAGGCTTCCCTCTTTCCAGGAGAGAGTCCAACAGGCACAGAGGAAGAAGGATGCACTGAGGAGAGCGCCATCTGTGAAATGTCTCCAGGCAGAGAATCTGTGAGGCAAAGCACAACACAGCATTTTGATAAACAATGTAGAGTATGTCATCAACAGCACACTTACACTAAGAAATGTTATCTGGTGCTCATATTAAACTACACTTGATATCAAGAATGTCCACTTGCCAAGGTGCAAGACCATGATGGTCTCTCATGGAATATAGGAAGAAGCCTGTAGCCAAAGTGAAATACCTCCAGCATGGATATTATTTGATAAGAAAATAATCTTAGATCATACATGCTCTAACATTGCAACCTGAACACAGGTACACAAATATTTGAGCACAAGGTCAATTACATACTCAGACTGAACTGACTACATTTTTTTTTTTTTGTTCTCACAGGAGATGTAGTAAACTCCCAGTCATTGTAGTAGAAGATGAGTTAATTTAACTGTAATCTCTTCCAAAAATTCTATTCATATTAGAGATACACATGGTTTATTATAGATAGTGAAACAAAGCATAAAAACACACAAATAGTGCAGCAAAGTTTATCCTGTCAGTCCCATGATTTTTAATCAAGGCTTAACTTGGAAGTGTTATGTTTACACCTAACTTACTTGTTACACCAGCTTGGGGTTTGTTTTTATTATGGTACCTTTCCTGGGATTTCTGAAAAAAGAAGAATTTTTTGAAATTGCATAGCTGATAACACACTTAACAGTCAAGTCAGTAACTCATTTCTATACACCATCACACACAGAGCTACAAAAAAGTGGTCCTAAATTGTGGTCCTAAATTCTTCCAATGACTAATTTTATCAGCTATAACTAACAAACTTCCTCCAGTAACTAATTTTATTATTTATCGGTAGAGAACAATATTCAAAGTGGAGTACTATTTGTACTACAATACAAAACTGTTTATTCTAAGTAGAGTCACTCAGTTACAACGTTCTACTTTATTTATGCGAGTATTGCCTGTGAAGGCTGCAAGAAAAGTGTGCATTCAGGACTTTATATAGTCAAATAAGCCTGAAGTGTTTGAGGCAGAGCACTATCTGAGAAAGCGTGGGTACAAAAGGCAGAATTGATCTCCCTTACAAAGCGGACTTTTGTAAAGCCTGTAGCAAAATTCTGCTGTGCTTAGACAGGTACTTCACCTCAGGTGGGTAAGTGAACATTTTCTGCACCCCATTCTTGTTGAGGTAAGTCAGGGGTGGCGGGTGCTCTTGCCTCGCCTTTGCAAATAACCCACCAGCCCCAGAAACTAAAGTAGAAAGTTCAGCTGTCTTAATGCCCTAAAGTTGCCCAGAAATTTGTGCAAGGCTATGAAATGACAATTATAAACAAAACTAAACCCACTTGATTTATGTACAGTTTAAGACCTGTTTATGCTGAAGAATCTGTATTGAAACATGTTCTTCTTGTAAACCACCATGATGAAAATGTAGCTACATCAGAAGGACTCACTCCACTAATTGGAGAAATGACCCACATCACTGTGGCACATTTCTCCCTGTTTTACTTCAAGAGGGCAGAAGCCTTACACATCTGGTTTTTAAAATTATGTCTCTCTCATGATAATCCCACCATGCGTGCATTCCTACTTAAGAGTGAAGGCAGTTTCCATCAGCTCTAGTGCTGATTTTGCCCCATCTCAGTGGCAGCTGAACACTAGGAGCAACTGGCCAGGAAGTCTGCGGAATCTCCTCCTACAGAGATTTTCCATAATGGGTCAAATAACATCTGCCCAAATTATTACCTGGAACAGAGACTGTCCAAAGGTGATGAAATGGATCAGGTCACCTCCCAGGGTCCCTTTCATCTGTCCTTTCCACTAATCCAACATAAGGGATTCCCCCTTCTACACAAGGGTGCCTCTGTTGTTTTGACGAGCTTTTCTTTTCAATCCCTTTTGTAACCCTCCAGGCATACCATTTCACAATTTGTGCTTCAATTCTTCAAAAACATAAATCTCTCTCTTCAAACTAATTTTTGATCCCCTAATAATAATTGTTCTTTAAGCACAGTATTTGCTGTCTTGTTCCCAATAGATATTTTTACACCCTTGCAGCACTTTGCATATATACACTGGGTCCAAGCAGCCTGTGTGTAGTTTCTTTTTCCACTCATGATGTTTCCAGACCCCTTGGAAAGCAGGTATGCTCTAGTGAGATCAGTATGGGAGATTACCTTGGTGCATACAGGAGCGCAGTCCTTGCAGCTCTTATGTACAATCACATTGCAATCTGAAAGAGAAGGGACATTTCAAAGCCTGGCACCAAACCAGGTGCCCAGTTTCCATAAAATGTTTCTGAAGCTTCAGTTTTTCCCTTCTCCAGTCTCACTTACTAAAGTTGTCCTGAGGATGCTTTGATGTGCAGACACTGGCTAGGAAAAGGCTTCTGTCTAATATATTAGGGCTAAAAGATGAACTGAATGTCACCTGCTGTGCCTTCTCCTTCTCCCTCAGCACATCACATAAAGTAGGTAGATCCAAATGCAGACGAGCTTTCTTTTGCAAACTACACACTGAACCAGGATCTAAGAACAGCATTCAGAGCACTGTAAAGTCGCATGCAAAAGCCAGCAGCTACTTACAAGAACACTGTAGTGACTCCTTTCCTAGGAGGGCCTTTTCACAGACCATACATGGCATAACTCCTGGGAAGGTTCCATTTGTAAAATTGTGCCTGTTCAGTTTATCTTTGGTATCTTTATTTTTAGTCTTCATCCCCAAGAGCAGAAGCAGAAAAAAAAATTAGAAAATACATTAGAAAATAAGATAAAATTATTCAGTCTTAAACCCAGTAAATTATTCCCTTTTAAAGAGCAAATTATTCTAAAACATTTATTTCCTGTCCTAGAAGACTTGCAACCACATACTATAGTATTACACACAACATTGCTTAAGTCCTGAAATGATACAGGCATTGCTTTCATGACAGCTAAGCCAGGAAGCATTATCAAGGAAGACTAGCAGAAACACATTTATAAATCTACAAAAAGGAGAAGGGAGAAAATAAAATTTAAGCAGTGTCATGGACTCACTGCACACACAAATGATTATCAATGCCTATATCCCCTATATATACAGCTCACACCTTTGCATTAAAGCTGCACTTATGCAAGTTTAGACAAGTTGTCTTTAGATCTCAGAAGGCATTAGAAACAGTCTGTTTTTAATGAGAGGTAAAGAAGTTAACAAATTCTGTCTATTTTTACAGCATAAGTATACATGTAGTATACTCATAGTTACTGACAGTTTTCTTTGGAAGAACACACAGACACCAGCCATTAATCTAAAACTAAGATGTCTCAAAATCAAACTACAAATGTTGTAATATACTTTGCATAGTATGTTTGTTAAACTGTGCAGGCCTTTAATCTCCAACTCTTTAAGCAATGCTTACTCTTGCAGTAAGTCCCATTAACTTCAAGGAAGTCAAATTCAACTAATTACAACCTAATGCAGAAGTTAAAGACTAAATTACTTATTGAGAGTAATTCTAAGAACAGGCTCATATCCTTTAATTTTATTTAACAAAGAAAATTATTTCTTAAATGCAACTCATACAGGCTAAATCATCAAATGAAATTACTATTAACATAAAAAAGGGAAATATTTGATAGTGTTCAACTGAGACTATTGTTCAAAAGGAAAGCTGGTTTTTAATATGAAGGCCATTTCAGGGTATCCTGCATATCCTTTAAATTTTAAAAATTAAGCTAGAAGATTCTTCCTATTATTCCTATTCCTATATTCTTTGTGGTTTTGTAATAAACAACAATGTATTTGTACATAAAAATTTAGATTCTCATCTACAATTAATTTCAGTATCATAATTATACATAATAATACAGACATAAATCTCAAATTACCTTGCATTTATTCCGTGTGCTGCTCATTCTGCTCATCAGAAAGCTGAAAGTCCGACTCACTTTACATTTTTCAGACTCATTTTTTGAGGGTACAAAATATTTATTCCACTCCTCCTCCTGAATCCTAAAACAGACACCAGTGAAAAAATCTCATTCCAGTGCAAACAGTCCCTTTATTAACATACGGCAGAGGCTGGATGGTGCTTGTATCACCTAACATTTACAATTACATGCCTTGTTGTGACTATAGCAGCCGTTATGAAAAAGATTACAATCCCTCTATAAAAAGGAGGGACACTTGTCCATTGAGCAATCTGCATCTGCAATATGTAACAAGCTGGCCTAGATTATAGTTGGTATCAAAAGCTCCACTGCTTTTATGGTGGTGGTTTGGACATTCCTACAGCAGACAGGAGCCCTCCCCTACTTAGCACATCTCACAGTGGTGCACAGCAAATCCCTGCTGTAGGATGTGTACAGAGAGCCAGGTTGAGCTTGGTACAAGGTTTAGTCATGGACTCGCACATGCCCTGGGCAGGGAGGACTCGTCTAAATCACTGCGCAAATCCTGGCAGGAAGGGGTGTCAATGTCCTTCCTGCACAGCTCCCTAGATGGCATTCTTGCACAGACCTGTTCCCGGCACCTCCATGACTGTACCTTTTCTCTCGAGACTGCTCAGGCAGACTGCAGGCACGGTCTGCAAGACACAAACAGCCATCAGGCACTCAGATTGCAAGATCATCAGGTTTCTTTGAAACTCTCAAACTCCACCAGGTCTTAAGCTTGCCATTAGAGGTTTGCAATGTCATTTGAAAATTAGGAAAGCAAAAATACACACAAATTAGAAACAGCTTTTCCTAGGTTAATACCACTTCCTAGTAAGCTTCTAGTCGACTATATCTGCCAGAACTGAGACAGATAATAGTGAATGTCAATCCCTGCAAACACCTTGTTTTAAAGAATAACAAAAATTATTTCTTTCATTTTTCTTATACTTTCTGTCATAATTTATTGCAAAATATCTTAATAACATTCTTCTAACATTTGTAATTACCCACCTTATGCAGCTTTATCTATAGTATTTTAAAAATTTAAATCCCTTTATTTAAAAAGGAATATTACTACTCTATGTACTACACAGGATGTTTACTGTGTTTGTATCTTCTCTGATTCTATGATCCTAGAAACAAAGGACTCAAGGAGGTACTTTTCACAAACTCTCTAAAATGCAAAATAAAAGGAACAATTTGGTTGATTTTTTTTTTTAAGAAAATAAACACAAAACTATAGAGGCCATTTTCAAATTAGAAGCCCTCCATTTTGAACACACTTTTAGCAAAGCTACCACAGATAGGGTTCAGAAAGATAGATACTCAAACACTTACATTAGGCTATGCTTTCTTGAAAGTTAGATACAAACTTAAACACCCTTTGCTGAATCAGCATCTCTGAAGACAGATGCAGACTTCAGGTTAGCAACAGCTAGAATATTTACCAAAGAAGAAGGAAGAATAAAAGGGCATTTCAGTGAGTTGTCAATGCCAAGTATCCATGGGAGATGAAGACAGTCTCATGCAAAACAGCACTTGGGGGGTTGGCACTGAAGTACTTATTAGAAGAGTGGAGCCAAGATGCTGATTTGGAGAGTGTAAGGCCCAGTAGGAGAAATGGACCACTGTTCGTGAGCACACCATCTACAGAACAGGGACAAATCCTTTACTGTTATAGCCTGTTAATACCCTCTCAAATAAAGGCATGTAGTTACTTTAAAGCTGAGCATACTAAAAAGCTTCCACCAGAAATTGATGGTGATTTCCCACCTTTTTTCCTCATGCTTTGTGTGAAAAACACCATCCTGTTGCCATCCTGCATTGATCTGCTTTGGTTTGTGTTTCATCTCAGCATACAGGGTCAGCTGATCCTCCCTGCTGCACAGCTAAGCACTAAGCAAGATGTTGAAAATGCTGGCAACTGGGCAGACAGGAAGGGGCAGGTTTTCAGTGTGCAGACTCCTGCACAGACCCAGACACAATCCCACTACAACTCACAGAAATCAGGATAAACTATCTGACTTAGCTTCTTGGCCCAAGCTTCTGGGCTAGTCCTGTATGGAGACACAAGGGCTCAAAGTGAGCACAGCTATGCCTGCCTCAGACACTAATCACCACTGTCAGTTGCCAAATACTTCAATGTTCCCATCCTTGTAAAATTCTGACAAGCAAGGGACAAGGTAGGACATGCTGGTGGCAGGGAAGTGCCAGCAGGAACCTCAGCAGACCACCACCGTCCCTTCTAACATCACACCGCATCTGCAGCACAGGCTGCAGAACAGTCTGGTTCCAAGGTGTGGACAGAAAAGGGTTTCCACTTTCTCCACAAGATATGTGAAGGTCCAACACTGACACTCTTGGAAGGAAAGGGAGAAAGAATGAAAAGGAAATGGGTCTAAGGCCAGAACAACTCAGGGCAGGAAGTGGTGTCTGGGTAAAGCTTAACGGGCTGTGACACCTTTAGCTGCAGGGCCAAAGGAATTCTGCTTCAAGCAAATGCCACAGGGCTTTGCTGATCTCCTGTCATATGTGACATACTTCCTTCTTTTTCTTCTGCCTTATTTTGCCAGGGACTTCTCCCCTGATCTGTTGAATACAAATGCTTACAAATACTTTAGGTGATGGGGAAAAATACAACATAGCTGCATGATGCACTACATACTCCTCCTGACAGGAGCAAATGAAGTCTTACAATGAATTGAACAACACCAACAAGGTTATTTGCTGCACTGCTTAACACAGTTTCTTAAGGAAAAAAGAAGTCAGCAGTCATGTTACTCCTTATCTTCACAACCATTTTTCAAGTCAAGCGATTTCTAAGTTAATGATAGTATTTCCACATTTTTTGCATGTGTTTCACAATCAGTATCCTAGAACCACAGAATACTTAGTGTTGGAAGGGACCTTAAGGATCTTTTAGGGCACTGAGAGAGCTGGTAGAATTGCTTCCCAAGCCACACTCCATCTTTTACCATCAGTCCTGGTTAACCAGTGAAGTCCTAGATGACTGCAGGTTGGCAAGTGTGACACCCATCTACAAGAAGAGTCAGAAAGAGAATCTACAGGTTAATCAGGGAACTACAGGTCTATCAGCCTGACTTGGTGCCACAGAAGGTTATGGAACAGATTATCTTGCATCTGACAACCTGGCATGTTCAGGTCAACAGAGGCATCAAGCCCAGCCAGCATGAGTTTAGGAAAGGCAGGTCCTGCTTGACAAACCTAATCTCCTTTAATGACCTAATGGATGGGGGAAAGGCTGTGGATGTTGTTTACCTGGCCTCACAGTAAAGCCTTTGATACTGTCTCCCGCAGCATTCTCTTGGAGAAGCTGGTAGCCCATGGCTTGGACAGGTGAACTGTTCACTGGGTTAAAAACTGGATGGAAGGCTGATCCCAGAGAGGGATGGTGAATGGAGTTGCACCCAGCTGTCAGTAAATCACCAGTGAAGTGTTCCCCAGGGCTCAGTAATGGGACCAGTTCTGTTTAATATCTTTATGGACAATCTGGATGAGGGGATCAAGTGCGCCCTCAGTAAGTTCACAGACACCAGGTTGGACAGGAGTGTTCATCTTAGAGGGTAGGAAGGCTCTGCAGAGGAATTTGGACAGGCTGGATCGATGCGCCAAGGCCAGCAGTATGAGGTTCAATAAGGTGAAGTGCCGGGTCCTGCACTTGGGTCACAATACCACCAGGCAGCACCACAGGCTGGAGAAGGAGTAGCTGAAAGTGTTGCAGCAGAAAAGAACCTGTGGGTGCTGGTCAACAGCAGCTGAACATGAGATGGTAATACGCCCAGGTGGCCAAGAAGGCTAATGGCATCCTGGCTTACATCAGAAATAGTGTGGCCAGCAGAACAGGGCAGTGACTGTTCCTCTGTACTTGGCACTGGTGAGGCCACCCCTCAAATCCTGCATTCACTTCTGGACCCTTCACTGCAAGAAAGACATTGAGGTGCTATAGTACATCAAGAGGAGAGCAGTGAAGCTGTGTCTAGAGAGTAAGTCTAGCTGAAGCAGCTGAAGGAGCTGGGTTTGTTCAACCTGAGGAAAAGCAGGCTCAAGGGAGACCTTATCACTCTCTACAACTATCTGACAGAAGGCTGTAGACAGGTAGGGGACGGCCTCTTCTCCCAGGCAACTAACAACAGGACAAGACAAAATGGCCTCAAGCTGTGCCAGGAAGATTCAGTTTGCACATCAGGAAGAATTTCTTCACTGAAAAGGTAGTCAAGCAGTGGAATATGCAGTCCACGGAAGTAGTGAAGTCACCATCACTGGAAGTGTTCATTAAACAACTACATGTGGCACTTAATGTTATGGCTTAGTTGACATGATGGTGTTCAGTCAAAGGTTGGAATCAATGATCTTGGAGGTCTCTTCCAACCTTAATCATTCTGTGATGATCTAGTTTCAATCTCTGTGCCCTGGGCAGGCATGCCACCCACTAGGCCAGGTTGCTCAAAGGCCCATTCAAACTGGCTTGGAACACTTCCAATGATGAGACATCCACAACCTCTCTGGGTGTCCATCCCATCTGGTTCACTGTAACTCACATGTCCTGCCTCTTTCTCTGGACTAGTGGAACATTAAAGGTACACTGGAGAGAGAAACAAGCTCGAAGTATGACAACTGACAAGGTTGCAGGGACAAAGATCAAGCCTCTTGAAATGCAGGTGTTTTTGAACTGATGTGAGCTGTATGAAAAACACAGTATATGTATTTCACACTTTGCGTGGTTTTCAAATATAACCCATTGTGAAAAGTGTGGGTTGTCCTCTAAATACGAAACTATGTGTCTAGAAATAAAGCATGTTAGAAACAATTAGTAAAAAATTACAAGCCTCTTGCAGAGGCATCTCTGACTACATTTGATGAAGAGGGTGGGTTTTGCTTCCAGTCCAGAAATGACTACTACCCATTTGTGTTTTGGAGATTCCCCAGGGTCTTTGGGAAGCTGGAGCCATCTGCCCTCTTTTAATGCCTTTTCTATGTCATCCTGAGCTTGCTCTTGGTCTTTGTCAGGCACTCAGCAGTGGCTGGAGTAAGGATCTCCCAAAAAGAAGATTACTGCTCTTGCCTGCATTAATTTTTTATTGTTATTGCTCTCCCAGTTTGTGTGCCCTCCCAAGGATCAGTGGCTGTACTGGGGAGGGCATGACAGGGCTAAAGGGGGGAGAAAAGTGATGGATGACAGCAGGGCGACACAAAGACCACCAGACCCATGCTCTAGTGAGCTCTGTGTACAGGACAGGCCTGAGTGAAGCCATCAGCACTGGACCTGAAGCAGGCAGGTAAGGGATGAGGTTGTGCAAAGTCAGAGAACTGACCTTCATTTGAGTCCCGAACTGCAAAGTCCCGAGGAATGCGAGGTCTTCCTAACGAACCTTTGGGGGAGGAGCAGGAATAGGAGCGTGACCGAATCCCAAACATGGTGTATTCCTACAAAAAATTGCGGCAAATTAAAACTTGTGTCACTTTGAAATGCATCACCAATAGAAACAAAATAAATCAGCAACAGAATTTCTGCAAGAAAGACAGCTGACCACATGCATATATTTTCTTCATTTCATTGAAGTTTTGAGTTGAAGTATAATTTTTCACAACTTCATATAAATTCTTAGGAAGTCTGTCAAACTTTCATCATGGTAAATTTTTGTATATTACAGGAAATAATTTGCCCGTGTAAGTTAGGCTAAGAGAAAGTTTACTTTGTTCTCCAGTTTGGTTACAGGCAATATCCAAACAGTGTTGCTGGCCATATATCTGATGATCAAACTATCTTCTTTTACCAAGGGAGGCATTATTAGCACTTTAATACCTCAAGAACATTTCATGGAGACTAAGGCCATGCCTTGATAATTACGGATGTCAGAGCTTCTAAAGTAAGGAGCTCCTTTCTCTCCCTGTTGTTTGTTGTGGTTTCTTTTACTATTATTGTGCGTGAAAATGTTTTCCAATCCCCAAATATGTCAACAGCAAGGCTTGAATGGAAATCCCCTAATTTTTTATGTATCATTTACCTTTCAACAGAGCCTACTCCTAAACTCTTGTAAAGAGGTTATCTTAATATTTTTAAAAGTAGCCCTAACAGAATTCAGTGTTTATGCTGAACTCTTTCTTTCCGCCTGCATGCAATCATTTGCTAAAGGTCAGGTGAAGTTCTACAATGGCAAAAAATGTCTAAAAAACCCATGAAGAATCTCTGCAAAGAGAAAATAACTCCATGTATGTGTCTGAAGATCGCAGAAATGGCACTATGGTCTAATGGAAATTAAAGCAGACAGGATACTTCAGAAAACCATAATGAAGATGAGAGATTCGCATTGCTCAATGCACAAAGCTCAAATGAATTTACCTAAGTGTAGCAACTGTTTCGAAACAGGCAGCAGGCCAGTTTTACACTTTAAAAAGCTGTTACATTTTCACATAACTACAGCTGGTTAAACATTTCCTCACTGCATGTATTTTTGTTAGAAAATCCTGATTCACTGAACCTGAGATATTTCCTTTAAAATAATTCTGATAAATAATGGGGTGTTTTTAAAGCCAAGGCAAATCTCTGATGTACCCTTTCTATACCTGTTGCCCAGCCCAGCCCCAACCAGGTAGTTTCAGCTTCACAACCCTAGTACTGCCAACTGCAAACTCATTTCTCCCTTGCAGTTTCAGACATTTCTCACATAGTTCCAGTAATTGACTTAAGAGGAAAACAATTCAAACCAAGACATTATCAAGTACCTTGGGCTGCAGACTGGTACATAAGTCTAATCCATCTCTGCTGGAAGCCATGGCCTCTGAAGAGCAAAGGGGAGGGTAGTAAACATGGGATCTGTCCAGAGCACCTCCAGTTCCACCATCTACTTCAAGGTCATCGAGACTTGAACTGAAGCAGACAACAAAGTCTTTAATTTCCCTGAATTCCTCATAACAATTTATCTCAACCTTAATGCAACAGAGAAAGATACTGTTGAATGCTGTCATGAGTGACAGCCCAGACCACCAGGGTCTCAGGTCTGCAATCATCTGGTCAATGTACTACTCAATCACTCTGTACAGGACTCCTCTGACCCAGCCTTGTGGATCTGCAGTGCAGATGTCTATACCACTCATGATCATTCAAATTCCCACCACAGCCAGCGAACTCTGAATAATGATTTTTAGACCCATGTTCAGCATCCCCCTTAAAATGAGATGTTTTGTTCCACATATGAACCTGCCTCTTTATAGAGATAATAAGGAGAACGGAGACAATTAGCTTGTATTTCACTATTCAGATATGTGGGCATAGATGGGTATTTTGTACATGTAGGTATTTGAAAGATATCGTGTGGCTATTCACAGATGTACTTTTTTCTACATCTGTGACTTCACAATAAAGGATGGAAGAGAAAAATTGCAATAGGGATGAAGAAGGGTCTGAGACAGTTCATAAGATTTGTTTCAAAACATACAATTTAAAAACACATAGGACTACAAGCAGGCTGAAAAATCTCTGGCTAAATCAATACACCAAACACCTAGAAACTATTTGATTGTCAAGAGTTCCTCAGCAGAAGAGTGCCCTAAAGTTTTTCAGTAGTACCAGGGTTTCCCAGAATGGGTCCTGCAAGAGCAAGTTCATGGTCTCTTGATCAGACTGTGAGGAATGGATGACTGCATACAATAACACTCCAGCCATAAAACATAAAACTTTAAACTATGTGTGGTATTTCTAAATAGCCGGACTTTCTACCAGGAATAATAGCACAAAAATTCCTTCACACACCACTACTTCGTTGAAGCACAGATCTATCAATACTGCCTGAAACTACTTCCTTTTTACAATTCAGGAGACAGTATTTCACAATGTTTCCTAGTAATAGCTCACATGATATCGCAGAAACAAGTTACTTAAATGCATTATCAGCTACTGTCACATGCTAAAACTGAAAAAGCAATACATGTCTATCTCAACACAAAAGCATCCAAGACTTACTGAGGGTAACTTACCCAGGGAATTTTTATAACATAAAAAGTCGGTTTCAAAAGAGAACCATATATTCAGTCTTATTTTATGTGTGATATTTGGATCACTGACACATGTCATATGACATATTAAGGCCAATCACATGTCTCTGGAAATTTATATCCACACCTGAAGTTTTCATAAAGGTACCTGACCTAAGTCTTTAAAAGGGTGGGAATATCTAAAAGTGTATGGGTAAAAATGTTTCTGACTGGAGGTAGAGGAAGATTATATACAGTAATCTACAGAATATCTCTGTAAGCAGCACAAAAAAAAAAAAAAAAAAAAGAAGATTGGGAAAGAAAAATCCTTTGTCTGACATTTATTGTATTACCTATATTGAAGATTCCTCCAAGTGGAACTTTATAGTTGCGTAAGAAACTCAAAATGAAGGTAGAGAAAATTTTATTGCCCACAGCTTCCTTACTGCTTGTACACAGATTTGATGCCCTACCTCCTACTAATCCTAACACTCTTGAAAGGTGGGAACAAGATTCAAATTTCCTCCTGTACAAAAAGGAACTTATTTCATGTATTACCTATCCAGAGAAGTTATAAAGCTTTTTCATCAAGAAAAATTACTGTTAAATTGTTTAAATTTTAAATTAATTGTTAAAGACCAAAGTTACAGTTTCATCTTCAAAGCTCTCTGCATTTCTGAAGTCACCAGTTCTCACCATGACTTAAAGCCATTTGGAAGAGCATCCTCAGACAAACAGCTCTGTAAGCAGCAAACCTTGTTTGCCAGCAATGGATCAGAAAACAATCTGAACCGATCACAAACAGAGGCTGTACTCTGCACTGTGTCTTTTGAGATAAAATATATGCAGTAAGAAATAACCTGGTCCTTCTACAGGCCAATACAAAGAACAGAAAGTTTCACTGAGACTTCCACAGATCTTGGACTATTTTCTTAATGGAAAATACTACTGAGAAAAACCATACTGAAATTCTGGTTTCTGACAAAAATGCCACAATGGTAGTGATAGTGAAGAGTGATTCTTTTTCTGTAAAGAGTACGTGCATGCAAAGAAAAAAGTATAAAAGTATCCATTTGCATGAACACTTTTATTTGTTAAAAATGTCTTCGTAGCTATTTTATGAAAACAGATTATTAGGACAGTAAGTATCAGGGATAGAAAACAGTGATTTCACCTCAGTAAAAAATATTTATTACTCCAGAAATAAAAGGTGGTTATAAATAATCCTTATTCTGGCCATATCATGAAGTTAGCTCCATACCTTCTTCTTTTCATGTCAGCATAAAGTTGGCCCCGATCCTTAATAAATCCATGAGTCTTGAATGTAAGATATGAATCTGCTACATACAGATGAGAAGGTGAAATGGTATGTCTTAATCCTGCATTTTCTCCATTTTTTACTGGTCTTTGACTTTCTTCATTTGAAACATATTGATCATCCTCTTCAAGGGAGGGAGAAGAAGAGCTCTTAGCCATCAGGACTGAGTTGGTGGGATTCAGACACCTTTCACTGCTATCACCATCTCCATGAATGTAGTGACTCTTTAAATCTCCAGCCTACAGGTAAAAAATGAATGCTGGTAAGAGGGCATAACAAGATATATCATCTGAAAACAAGG
>JAWWEV010000095.1:46928630-46944867 GCA_035583235.1 Hafferia zeledoni | reverse complement strand
CGAGTAGTCTGCCATTTTATTTATGGATATATGTTTTGTAGGGTTTTTTCCCTATTACTTTTTACACCACATGAATTGAAGGCAAGTTAAATGGCTAAGAGATTCTAGACCTTGCATTACTCTTTTCCCTAATTAGAGGAGCAATGAATTGATATTTGCAAGTCTACTGAATTTCTTCCTCATATCTATACCTTTTATTAAATGTACGGATACATATATTTATAGGTTTTATTAAAAAATAACCTCAAGTCAAGGAAAAAATATGCATAATACATTAGTGTGGGAGACATATGGGTAAGAACTCAACACTGTGCAATTTAATTTGGAAAACCCAGCCTACACATCATGCACTTTTAATTTTTCAGCATCAGTTTTCTAAGCTTTGAGATAAATATGTATGATCTAGAACAGAATTTCTCCAGGGGACAAAGGGAAAGGACTCTTATTTTTTGCCATTAAGCAATTATGAATATGAAGCACCCTTCCTCTTGCACAAAGACAGGAATGGAGTTGGAAAGTCTGTTTTCTCACGTACAGGGATTGGAAGTTAGACTCTGGTATCAATTCTTTGAATTCTCCTGTTGACTCTGCAGATGATACTAAAACACAGTTAGTCTTTTAGTTAGAGCCTACTGTCATCTAATTAGATACTAATACTGAAAAGTCACACTGCCAGTGAAAACATTAAATCTCCAAAAAGCACCTGTATAAAAGTAAGAATAAAGGAAG
Source organism: Hafferia zeledoni (assembly GCA_035583235.1). Taxonomy (NCBI): domain Eukaryota; kingdom Metazoa; phylum Chordata; class Aves; order Passeriformes; family Thamnophilidae; genus Hafferia; species Hafferia zeledoni. Next base: position 46,944,138 of record JAWWEV010000095.1, on the reverse strand, counting down.
GATTGCAAGTGTCTCCAAAGCCCTGGTCTTTCAGATTGCTGATTTCCTCCTCTCCAGTCCCTCTTGAGTTGTGCTTTCATCCCCATCTTAATTATGTTTGTCTTAGTAAAAGACGGAAGGAAAGAAAGAACTGCTGGCATTTTTTACAGCCCACATTTGCATTCAAAGATATGGTGCATGTAAATCTGGAAATACTTCTGTTGTGCTGTGTAGATGGGTGCACAAAGGTAAAATGCTTTTCCCAGGTCTTATGCAGCTGTTCTTCCATGTAAAGTTATTTCTGACTGGGCAATGTTCCTCTTCTGCACCAGAGGGATCTTCAGCAGCCACTCTGGCTCCTTCTGAGTAGTGCTTAAAGGAGAACTTGGCCCCAGTCAGCAATTTAACAAAGTTTAATGTGGCCACGTATTAAGCAAAGGTTAGCAATTCAAGCTGAAGGACCCCTGAGCAATACAGCCAAGTAACATCTGCATCTGTAACCGAGATGCTGTCTGTCCTTCCAACCTCCTTATCATTCAAACTGAGGGTTCACAGATTGTACATCATAGTCCCCTGACAGTTGCTCACTCCTGGGTAATTTTTACATGCATTTCTCTACAACCTTTGATGCATTTTGAACACACTTGGCCTCCAACTTGAGCTTCCATCTCAGCTGTCACAAGGAACTGCATCTGTAGTGAATGCAGTGGGTGAAGTGTTTCATGGAATAGGGGGTGGGGGGAGGGAGGAGACAATGAAAAGAAAGAAAAACACTTGCAAAATCTGAGACTTCTAACATTATGATCTGATACTTTCTTACTCCTACATTCCAACTTGCAGCCCAGGGAGTGCCCACAGCAAGTTAGAAATAAATAAATCACTTAAACCATCACTGAAAAATAGCTACATGCCACCAGAATTTTGCATCTGTTTAGCTAGACACAACTACCATACACAGGGGTTGGACTAGTTCCCCTTGTGCAAATGATGATATCTGAGTGCGTCTATGAAGGATGATTTCAGATCCAACACAGTGATGTCAAATACAACTTACTCTGGGCACTTTGGGTCATCTCCAATATGGATGACAAATTAGAAACAGGAATACTAAGTCAGAATCTCCTGACCAATGCAGGACATTGACTTCACCTTTTCAGTAATATCTCATTTCTATTGAGAATATCATCTTTGCTATAAGCTTATAATTAACTTCTGAAATTATCCAGCAACAACAAATTCATGTCTACCGTGAAAATATATAGAAATGAGAAATCTGAAGTACATACAAGCAAGTGATATTTTTAATGTTTCTTACAAAGAAGCACATGTTGTTTGGCTCACAAACATACAGAAGAGACAGAAAGAGCTGCCTCAGAGTTCTCCCTACAGGCTAGGAAGAATAATTCCTGTCATCAACTGAACTTGTTAAAAGGGACCTCATAATTAAGTTGCAAAACATAGCTGAGAATAGTAAGGTATTACTGGTTTTAGTTTAGACTTTACTGACAACACACCACTGCTGGCAGATGCAGAAGATCCTCCTATTATGCAAATAAATGAACAGAAGATGAAGAAAAATTTGCCAAAAGTTCAAATACAAGCTTACTTGATCTACTACCATGCAGTTTGCATATACTTCATCACTTCCACTCAGCATGGCAGAAAGTCTGGTTGCAGCAAAGAAAGTAGAAGGAGACTTCAGTTTCCTAAGAACATCAAGGGTAGAGTGTCTGTGCTCTGGAAAAAAGAAATTGTGGAAAATAAGTCATTACATCTAAAATAATTTCATTCTCATGTATATATACTGTTATAAAAATGGTAAAATTAAATATTAAGCACCAAATCTTAGCATTACAATTTGAGTAATACTTGTCTGACCACTCAAAAACCTTCTCATTTCATAATTGCCTAACACTTGCTATATGTTCCAAGAAACCTATAGCTGACAAGCCTCCAAAAGTTATCACAGAAACACCCATGTAACTTAAAAATAAGTGTTCCTGTATCTTGGTTAGCAAAAGCTGCTATTTTCCACCTAACCTAGAGCTTTGTAGAGATTTGTGGTTGCAGAAGAATAGAGGGCAAGGTTTACAGCCTAGGATGAAATATGCATTATTATGGCCTATACATTAAATACCTAGCATCTGAATAAAATACAGTTCAATTGCAGTCAAATAATGATTTCCTTAAAGTATTTTACCTACAGGCAGCTACAGAAGTGCTAACCTTAAACCAGTCAACCAGATTACTGTTCTTAAAACAAAAAAACACCAATAAAATTGCAAAAGGGATATAAATAAAATACCGCTGATGCAGCCTTTACAGACTGACAGCAATCAAAGATTTGATCCATGAACAAGATGTTTGGGATGGATACTACATCTGTTATGCTTTTGCTACTGATCTGTTTCACCAGAATCATTAACAGTAGTCCAGAGTTTTGTTTTCAATACTGTGCTCATGACTACAAATATAAAAAGCTGCATGGGCTCAATATTTCATGCTTTTAAGCAATAGAAATGCTCTGTTCTGCAGGCCCATTTCTCTTAAAGCTGTTTCTAAGTATGAAGAGCACCCACCAATCCAGCATTTGAGCTGAATTATCCTCCGATTGTAAAAGGAGAAAAACTTGACAAAGTAGAAACCAGTCTTCTTCTAGACTGTGTGAAAACAGGCTTGAAAAAAATCACAATTATAATCTAATTTTTTACTTACTTTAAGATGCTGTAAGTCAAGCATTGCCACTGGAAGTGAACTGATATACACTAGCATAAGAATGATATGATAGAGAAAAGCCTCATACCCAGCAAAATATCTAAAATCAAAACTCTCAATAAACTTAATTCAGATTTGTCTATTATTGACTATTATTTTAAAAATCCTTCTTAATCTGCATTAGAAATTTATTTTCTGCAAAGATGTAAAGGAAAAGACTTTCTTCATACTATATTCCTAAAGCAACATAAATTCTTTTGGAAGATCACAGAGCCATGTAGCATTGTTTGGGTTGAAAGAGAATTTTAAAGATCATCTAGGCCAAGTCCCCTGCCATTCACTAGATCAGGTTGTTCAAAGGCCATCCACGATGCTTACAGACATCAGATTGCAAGAAAACTCACAATGAAAGAAACAGAACAGGATTACAAACTACATTTGTTAAGGTCTGGGGTACTTGTTGCTTGAAAAAAAAAAAATCTCAAGCCATTGCCAAATCTGCAATGTCACACCAGAGCTTTTATTTATTTTTAAGATGCTATTTCATAAAGCCCATGAACTGTAAGCTCTATACTTAGAGAAAACTGGAAATTCCCATTTAGAAATGGCATACTATGAATTATTTGGTTTCAAGCCCTGACAGCCTTGTGAGATCTCATACCATTAAAACATCCTCACACTTCTCATTTTGTTTCTCCCTCCTGCAAGAATTTCAACATGACTTTAGTAACTGTCATCTTGAGAACTTTTAAAGCTACAAACCATTTCCTTACGTCTGACAAGATTCAGAAGTCTTTGTTTATAGATAGTATAAAAGCATTGTTTTCTACAGCAGTTCGTCCAGCTCTGGCAGCTAAAATCACATGGAAATGTGATTTGGCAAAATTGATAGTACTTTCTTGTGGCAAGCAAAGCTTTCCAGGAGTTGGACTTAAACCAACAAGCATCAAGAAAGAAAATGTGATGCTCTCCATTTCTTCTTCTATGCTTATTACCTTTCCCAGTCTGCACCCCCATGTGTATACAAACCCACTGGGTACAACTGGCAAGGGTGGTGTACAGCTCCAGTGCTAAGCTGCAAAGTTTCAACACATACCCCTGAAAAAACAGCCCATGCATTAGGGATTCCTTCATCATGGTATAAACCTGAGCCTAAGGAGGCAGTTTCTTGACTTCAGCAAGAGTCCCCACTGCTGGGATGTAGAAGTCTAGAAGATAAAGTATGATGTGTATGTCTCAAACGCTGATAGCTACATGGCTGTGGAGACAATCTGGAATTGTTGGTAATTACACACTGGAAGAAAGAACAGGATGTGGCTGAAGAAGGAGGTAGGGCAGCACTTCTCTGGGACAAATGTTCTGGATCCTGGAGATAAACACCACATAGTACAGAGCAGGCACAGAAATGAGGTTGAGAAATGGACATGAATCATAGAGGAGGACCAAGACCACCCAAAATCCCCAAAGCCCTCCCACCCTTTCCATAAAGCTCTAGAAGAATGGACTGCACGTGATAACTAGCTCACATAGAAAGCACGAAACTTACCTCCAAGGTGGGGAAAAACCTATCTATCAAAAAGTATCCCCTCAACAAGGGCACCCCATCACCTGGATCAATACTGAAGTCAGGGCTATTGATCTCTTTCTCCCTTCCCTCCTTTCTTTCTCTCTCCTGCTCTTTCATCCATCCCCTTCTCTCTCTTCCCCTTCACACTACCCCTTTATCCAAACCCCACTGCCATGTGCTTATAAGAGGAGATCAGGAACTAACTTGCAGTAATTTCCATGCCAAGTTTGTAATTTACTAATAAAACTTAGTAAGCTTTTGTGGACTCTCTGATTTTTGCCATTCATTTTGACCATGAGCATCTATGAGCATCTTGGGTTCCCTCTTCCCCTTGAGGGTGGGATGCCACATGCCACAGTCACTTAATGGACTGCTCAAATAATTACACATCCCAAACCACTAACAATAATATCCCCCTATTACTTCACATTTTGATTTATATAGCAACTTCTAATAATACATTTTACAATATTTTAAAATTTTGTAAGAGAGTAACAACCTAAGTAATAAATTCTGGAGGAATCTGCTACAAATACAACAAACTACATGAGAATATGTTATCTGCAGTATTTTTGGTGTCTAAGTCTTTACTGCTTATCACTGCCAAATGCCATATGCTTTCCTGGCAATACTCCAGTCAGCCTGTTGTTAAAGGCGAGATGTCTAAATGGGGATTATTCATTAGGGTTTAAAATGAACAGACAAGTTATCTTGGGCTTCACATAATCATAGAATAGTATAGGTTGGAAAAGACCTTTAAAATCATAGAGTCCAATGGCAATATCACCCCACTCTGCCCTCCCCATTTCAAACATGTGTGAAGGGATGAATACACCTAACTAACTTTTAACATGAGAAGTATTTGAAGACTTTGCTGAATGCAAGGGAGAGCACTATTAATTGCACATTGACTGCTAGTAACTTATTTCCATAGGCCAGGTCAGCATAGTTTAAAAAGTGACAAAACCCTCACAAATGTCCATATCACACGCTGCATTCCTACAGACTAACTAACTTCCTCCAGCCCACCTTGCTTGCTACAAGTCCTCTTGATCTTACAAGGACCATCAGCAGACTTTCCCCTCCAGGTTAACACTGGCAGAAGGTAATAGCTTGCACTGCAGGGTTGAAATATACAGAAATGTTGTCTTTGCCTGAAAGATCAAGAATATCACTAAAAATTCAAGCAAAATATCTGAAAAATCTCCCCTAGACATTCAAAATGTTTATTCGCATTGCAGATGCAAAAATTCTGCACAACTTGTGAAAGGACAAACAAGACTATCACAGCAAACTGACGAAGGTATTCCCTAAGAGTTTTGGCTCTGCAAGGTGTTGAAAATGGATTTCAAGATGCTTATAAAGGTAAAAATTGCTTCAACACAACACAGCAGAAATGGCTTTGCTACTGAAACAACCTAGCAAGCACAGCTCACCAGCCTGATCCTCCTGCCAGAGCTGAATGGTCTCTGGCTCTACACTGTGGTCACAGAAGAATAAAACAGAGACATGATTCCTTTAGCAGAGCCTGTGGTTCTCTGCCATCTGCCTGATAAACAGTCAAGACAGTTGTATGCATTAGTCAGACACAGTGTCAGGAAGAATAATCTCCAAACATGGATAAAATAAAAGACTTGGCCAACAAATAACTAGGCACAAGTTCTCTACATCTTCTGTAATGTTGTAGAGCAAATGCTTCATATTTTACCAGGCACAAAAGCTTATACTTTAACTTTTTATACTTTAACCTCAGAAAAACACATACTCATTACAGCAATAATTCAAAGCATGCTTTATGTTGGCATAAGAAAATGTATAGCCTTGAATGACCTGTGTCGGAAAAGGGCAAGAACATAACACTGACTGTTTTTTCACAAAAATCAAAACTTAAATTGTTCTGTGGGAGAACACACAGCAGAAGAGCAATGAAATTCATCAACATGACCCAGCCAAGAGCCAGGAAAGAAATTACAAAGTCCCATCTCTAAATACAGTGCATAGTTTTCAGACAGCTCATCATATTTACCCCCAGCAATGTGAGCAAGGTTTAATGCATAACTGGAAGTCAATAAAAAACACAGACAGCTGATTACATGGATCATACAGGACCGCAGAAACACTGCTCTAAATCCAGAAGAGGTTATCTGCTTTTGAAGGAAGAAGTTCACATGTTCCTAGCAAGGGGCCAACTGAAGTGACATGCACATCTATGTATGTGGACCATACAACCAGTTTTAATGGGGGATCTATACCCCTCATTCAAGTGTCTTAGGTCTTCATTCCAACAGTGTAACTACCTATGACATTAAATTAAGCAAGTACATAAGAATAACACTGCATGGAAGGTGAAGCGGGGTGGACACTGAAGTGCTATTGACGCAAAGAAGAAATTTAACTGTCTTAAACATATAAAGTTGGAAACCAAAGCATGGTGTTTCCTATATACTGCATGAGGAGGATCAGACACACAGATGATAGAAAATCATGCCATCATGTTCAAGATGTGGTCCAAAAGCAGCCATTAAGAATAATGGCACGTGTCAATCATTGACCTTGATCTTGGTCACCTACATGTGGGCTTTAAGAAAGTATCCATTTCCAACATGGAACTCACAGTCCTGACTCCCTCCCTGAAGAAGGCACCTTACCTACTATACAAGTGAATACACAAACAGAAACAAGCTGATGTCTCATTTTATGTAACAGCACAATAAATATTTTCCAAAGATATGGAATGCTTGGTTTCTCTTCCAAGCTCTGCATGACTGAACTTGGGGTATAACTCCCAAAACCTTGTGGAGTAGGACAGACTTGTCAGAGACAGATATTCTCAGCACTCCTAAAGGTTTTGAAAAGGTTCTGAGAGACACTGTGTCTGAACAGGTAGAACTACACAGAGCAAGGGCAGGGGAGAAGAAACCTGCCTTGTTGCAATTTCACATAAAATAACAAAATAAATACATTGGGTGTCTTGCAGCAAGATAAAAAAACCTAGGTCCTCTCCCCAGCCCAATCACTAAGACAGTCATGGTCGCGATCTCTGTTGAGCTTAATTACCCTTTAAATATGTCATACAAGCTTCAGTAGGAGAAGAGTGATGTGCAATGCATGTCCCAAAGGTGTGAAGCCTGTACTTAGTTCCCAACAGCCTCCAGGAGTTCAGGGGAAGGGCAGGGGCTTCACCACCAAAGGTCCCTGAGCAAGGAATGAAAACACTAATGCATAAGGTGAAAAGTGGGGTATGACACTTTATGCTTTTGACTCCCATTCCAGAGAGCAGGACAGTCTGCACAGCTCCCCTGTCTCCCATGAAGAGCAACCACAGACTAGGAAACCAATAGCCTGATGCTTCAGAGGGAAAGGGAGGAAGTTGAAATTTCACTGCTCAGATCAGCTGCAGCATCCAGTACAGGCACACAACTTAACAATTTTAGAGTGAGCTGATAGAATCCTGCACCATTTCCTGCCAGGCAAGTCTCTTGTTCACTGAGATCTGAGGCCCTGCATGACAGAAATGCAACCATCAGCTATGTGCCCCACACCTGCATGCCAGGATCAGCTGGTCATGTTCAGATTCTACCAGAAAAAAACACAAATCATGAGGTTAGATCATGATCCTGCTGTCTCCTTTGAAGAGGCACTTCTCCCACCACATGGGCAGCCAGAATTTCAATCCCCCAAGCACAACGGAACACTTGAACTTTACCACTAAAGCAAGCACCTTCTTGCTCCAACAACCTCACATATGTGGTCAGTTATGCATCGAAGCCACGCATGTCAGTATACTACTAAAAGGGATGGAAAACAAAGTGCAGTGCTATAACATGCAAACACCACATTGGTATCCAGTTCTTTACAACAGGTGAAGTATTAGGAGAAAGAAAAAAAAAGCTGTCCAAAAAAGTTAATGAAGGATGGGTGCACAGCTACAGCATTTACAGATAAAATGAGAGAACACACACCATGAAACTTGCAATTCATTTCATTGTCTTTGCAAATTGCATGTGCATACACACACATGGCAGAAAATCCTATGCACTTGGGAAATACTGGATTTCCCCATGAATAAACATAAAAAGCTATGGAAGTATCTTGCATATTAAAACCTGCATTCTGTACACTCTAAAAAGTAGGTCCAAGTGTCAAGTCTATATAAACATGCTTTTCATGGCTTATTGAGTTTAATAAGAATGATGCATCTTACTTCTCTAATTTGGGTTTTTCCCATTCTGAAACACAAACACCCCCCCCACCCCCCCCCCCAGTTCTATGAAAGGAAGGACAAATCATATTTTTTGTCATTCTTTTTTTTCAATTTTTTTTGCTTTTAAATGTAGTAAAGATTTGTCTTTCCTCATTAAAGCTTCCAATCCTAATTCTTCCTAACATAAATTTGCTGGTCAGTGCTTTTCAGCCTCCTCAAAACCCCCTTTACCATGCTGATAATATTTATAATGCTTACCTCCTAAAGGCTTCTCCACAAAGAATAAAGTCTAACACTGTGCAGAGAGTAACTGACCCTGCCACCAAAACCAGTAGCTGACCGATTTTCTTTTGCAGATAGCAAAAGATTTTTCTCTTTATTTTGGTAATATTTTTGTACATAATTAAATACATATATATATATACACACACACACACACACACACACATATATACATATATATACACATATATATGTATATGTATATGTATATGTATATGTATATGTATATGTGTGTGTGTGTATATATATATATATATATATATATACACCCTGTTAGTTGTTGAGGCATAGTTGAATTACCAAATTCTCCCTAACTGAAAGTAACTGCAAACAGCAGAGCTTTTTGCAGCTGCTACTGTGCTATACAGCTCCAGGGTATGAGAGTTGTTCAGTGAGAGCTACACATACAAGAAGGACAAAATCCTAAGAGAGTAAAGAAATAGAGAGAGTTATAAAGAAAAGCACATAATCTGGAGAAAATACTTCCTTTTTACTTAAAACATTCCAACTCCATTATCTAAAGAAGCATAAACTATTATCTAAAGGAGCCTTTTCATAGGGAGAAAATTTACCTCACAAGCTGTTTAGAGAACCAGACAATGAAAAGGAGGCAGAGCTATCAAGAAAGAGTAATTTAAAAGAAGATAACTTTTTCTACCTGGTTTGGATGCCCTTCTTCGAATCCTCATTTTAGGTAAGGAAGGCCATGAGTAATTAAAAGGTGAATCAGAGTCTGAGTCCATTTTTGTGCTAAATAAAAGTTGCACTTTGTTGTTCTCAATAGCAAGTCAAGCCTTAGAGTGATGTGAAATAAAGGAATGGACAAAGAAGGATCAAATTGCCCACTAAACACAGGGGAGAGAGAAGCTGTAAATGTTTGCTCTCTTCAGGCGTCCAGGCATGTAGACTCATCGGGCTGCAAATATCACTGCAGAACCAAGGAGGTTAAAGTATGAGAGCTTCGAGCTGAGCTGTTGCATCGTGGTCCAGAGCTATTTGAAAGGTCACTGTGTGCCAATGAATCATTAACTCACCTTTCCATTTTGATGTAAATGAAAACAATAGCAGCCGAGTAAGGAATGAGAAAATACTTCTCAAAAGCAAACAAACAATTGCAAAGCTTTGTTTCCATGTTAAAAGTGGGGTTTAGAAGATCTCAAACTTCAAGCAAAATGCTGGAATTAAAGAAGCCAAAGATTAATAGCAAGCTAAGAGCACTCATCAGTCTGGTGGACTCTATATTACTTCCGAGCAATACCTCTCCTCTCAAACGTTTACAGCTTTGGCAGACCTTGGGAAGTTGCAGCTGAAAAAGCAGAGATAACCCACTCAAAATCTGTCACTCTCATCTTTCTAGCTCAAATGAGCTTAAAGTTTAAGTGTCCAGAAGAAAGATTACACTGTCATCAGAGGAGCATTTTTTCCAGTAATATTTAGTCTGCACAGTATATTACCCTTCACACAGTCACCAAGTTAGACAGTGAATCATAAGGATTTTGTAGAGCTGGCACCTTTACAGCCCTGCTCTAACCTCACTGCAATGCACAATACAGCTAGTCACTAATTTACAACAAATCTTCCATTCAGTTCAGTCTCCCTGAACAACTCCTAGGCAATTAGTATTCAGTAGGAACTCATTATCCCTTCCCCCAACATCTTTACTCTACACAAACTTCACTTTTTTTTTTAACAAGCTCACATGTGGCTATACAAGAGCTAACACAAAAATAACATGTCCACTGTTTCTTAACCAACTCCAGCAAACATTTCTTTTAGCTACTTCACAATGTATGTGGTTTTGTATTCCACATAAAGGAGGAGAGGGAATGTGGACCAGCTTTAATGTCAGTTTTTGGAAGATGATGACATTTGAGCTTGTTAACATTCCTTACTTCACTTCAATTATTTTTCAGGCTGGTAAGGTCTGCAGCACTACTTCTGTATTATGTTTCAAGTGATTCCTTGATCCACATTTCAGTCAGAGATAACAGCGTGTTTGTTGAAAGAAAATAATGCAATTCAAATGCAAATTTAATTCAAAACCCATTAGAAAAATATCTATCATATTTTCAGGGATAAAATAATTATACAAGCCCTTCATAAAGTGCACAATTACATAAAACACAGTTGAAACACATCATTGTTCTGCCCTTCCCTTAACTGAAGTTCTGCCAGCTTTGTTAGTCCTGAAAAGAATAATTCACCCCAGACGCTGGAAGCCGTAGACTTTCACTTTAAATATTAGACAGTCACATAGACTTTGTTTGATTTATATAGATAATTAACAGCCCCAGGACTTAACACAGACAATGGAAAATACAGGGAGGATATAAATCCATGCTTTAAGCATCCACTTCAAAATTTCTTCACTCCCTGGAATGTCAGGTTAAATTGCACTGATAAATCCCCTGGGCAAACAGGAACGCAGGCACTGACATAATGCCTTCCCACCTGCACACCACTCAGGGCACTTGCCTGTATCCCGGAAAGGATACAGCATATTTGTCAAATAATTTGTTCGCTTAAGGAATATCTTCCCAACTGCTTCAACAAAAAAGACTCCCCCTCTACACAGCAATCTTCCTTACACAAGTGTTTTCTCTCACTCATTGCATATATTTAACACCAACTGGAATAAAAGTCTTCATTTCAGATGTGCGCAAATGGCAGTTCTTCATGGCCAAGTAGTAGTTTAAGAGAGAGATGTTTATTTTACACAGGCTTTAAAATTTCTTACTTTTCCATTTTATCAACTATTCTTTTGTTCTGCTTTATGAGAAATAGTAAATTTTGCTTACTTCTGTAGTATCTTCATTTGAGCTTCTTTTCTGCAAATTTACTAACTCAGGCTTTTTCACTTATGCATTCAGCTAAAAGAACGCGTTCCCATTGGTCTTCCTGGAATTCTGTTTAGTCCAGGGAGGCATAACCACAGTTGAACAAAACACCCACCAGGCGGAAATGCAGCCAGTGTATTTAATGGCATTAAAATATTTTACGTGCCGAGACATTTACTTTCCTGAATGACCTCTGCACGTTGCATAGATGTTTTCACTGCTCAGTTATTACCTGCTCCCTCTCTTAAACTAGCTGCATTCATTTACAACATTCTAACACAAATGAGTAATTACGGATTATTAAATAATTTTTTAACAGCAGCCCTATTACATAATGCTTGGAGAATCCAGCCACTAAATTTCTGCAGTGATAAAACCCTGATCATTTACTCCTGCCATTTATCATCTACTCCTTTTCTAAATTCTTGAGCTTTTCACCTGCTTACTGCAATCTTTCCTGAATAGGATCTTGCATGGGAATTTGTCAATGGCAGCCTGAAAGTACAGATAAATTATCAACCTTAACCCCTATTTCTGAAGGGTTAATTGAATATCACTCACATTATTTGCTCTGTTTGGACCTTGTGAAAATTTTTTTTTCTTGTTTGTAAGCGCCTTTATGCAACTGTGAAAGACCTCATGCTGTTCTTTGCCACAAAGAAGGGCTTTGCCCTACAGTCTTTGGCTACAAATATTTTGCTTCCATATTCTTGCAATTGGTAGGATTATCCAACTTACTTTCCCTGCCACGTTTTGTTTCCAAAGTGGTGGCATTTGCAAGCAGTTGCCACAGAGATCTGTCTGCTTATGAAATAAAAGGTGCTTTCTAGACAGAAAACATTAACCTCACTTTCCGCTAAAAAAATGTTTTCAATTATATGTACCAAGATATAGAAGCAAAGAAAAAGAACAAATAGGGAGGTTGTGTGTACTAAGGCTAACACGTTTGATAAGTAATGTAATGCTTTAGAATTTCTCACCCAATGCTTGCCAAAACACATCCATAAGATCTAAATGTTTTTCAGAGATAGCAGTCTATTGTCTGACCATTCCTATGGCTTGTGGCAAGACAGAAGGAAGCAGAAAAATGCCACCAGCATCTACAGTCTCCATGGAACAGCGCTGTTGTCTCCTTAGCACATTCAGCAGATAGCCACTGAATAGTAGATAGCCGCTCACCCAAGTGAGTGGGCTTCCTCTCCCCAAACATTGCTAAGCCATGGGCTAGTAGCTCTACCTCTTGGACAGACCAGAAGGAGACAACTCTGCTAGGCCCAGTGCTCCTCCACAGATGGAGAAGGGACAGAAAACGGGGTTACCAACCCCATAAACAGGGCTGAAGAGGGTCGTTGTTGAGCATAGGTAGGATGAGAGCTGCCTGAACAATGGCTCTGCCAAAAACACCCTGGTCAGGTTGCACTGGGCAGGGTTTCCCCTGATATCAGAGATGAAATTGATTTCCCCCAGCTTGATTCTACTCCAGGCCCAGCAGGGCCTGCAATCCTTTCCCAAGGCACAGAGAAGGTTCTGACAAAGATGGTGCAGAAAGGGTTAAGTGATCTTCACCACCAGCCTCTGTGATCCACATGCACATGTGGCTTTCCTATCTTCTTCACTCCATTGTGTGTACTAATCAGAGCATATCTGCCCACAGAGAGGATCAGCCAACATACCTGGAAAAACTACTTGCATTACCTAACATTAGAGTTAACAATCATATTGAAATCTCAGCAAATGTGAATGAAAGGCAACTAAAAGCAAAACACTACCAACCAGGTCCTACACACCAAGCTCCCTCCAACTCTAACACTCTTTCCATCTGCCCACAACAATGATGTGATGGCTGTGCAGACTGCGGCTGGCAACAGCCTCACAGGTCTTGCAGGTTGACTTGTCACACACATAACTTTTACCACCTCACTTCTCTGTCAAATACCTAGGTGTTTCTTATGAAAAGTTTATACAGAAAGAGTCAGAAAAATTTTGTCACGTTGCTATTCTCTCCCTCTCCCTTTTCCAGATCACTGATGAACTGATCATTGAAAAACAGAGAACCAAGCCCCAGTCCTTAAGATCTTGGTAGATTACCTCCTTCACTTATTTTTATGCTCTTCCTTATTGTTAAATTTCTGTTGGGTGATTCATGCATGTGTTTTAAGAAGTTGGTCCATTTTTTTCTTGTTGTGTGAACAGAGGCCTCACACAAGTAACACGGTAGTTTGGGATTTTAACTGCTCGGCAGTGGATACCAATAGATCCAGGCAAGCACTCACTGCTCATCCTCACTGCCCAATATGGCAGTATTTGGTGGATGCCATTTGTCTCAGTAGCACCCTGTGCAAGGCTACCCATCCTGCATCACCAAGAGGGGAACAGCACTGCAAAGAGCAGGAAGCAAGGCAAGTGAAGGAGTAACTTCCTTGCACTGCATGATTTCCACTGTAAACAGAATCACAGAATCAATTGGGTTGGAAGGGACCACAGTGGGTACTCTGGTCTAACCTCCCTGCTCAAGCAGGGTCATTCTGCAGAACACGGCACAGGATTGCATCCAGATGGTTCTTGGATATCTCCAGTGAGGGAGACCCCACAACCTCTCCGGGCAATCTGTTCCAGTGCTTGGTCACTCACACAGGAAAGAAGTTCTTCCTCATGTTCAGGTGTAACTTCCTGTGCCCTTTGTCTCTTGTCCTATTGCTTGGCACCACTGAGAAGAGCCTGCCTCCATTCTTTTTACATCCACTCTAGGTATTTATACGTATGAATGAGATACATGCATGTTTTCTACTGTTTCAACCCTGGTGAAGTCACAGGTTTCAACAGGGCGAATGATCATTTGCATTCAGCATCACAGAGCCTCTTCCTCTCACTACAAGTTTAAAGCAGCAGATTTTGCACTCCCAGAAAAGTGTAGTCCTGGGTGAATTACGTATCCAACCTAGCCACATTCTGACAAGAGACTAAATGGCCCTGATCCTCAGCCCACAAAACTCCTGCTCACACATCCTCTTATGCTTCATTCTTCATTCTTCCATTCAAACAGCTGATGACAAAGCTCACCCACATTAGGGACCCCTTTTTCTATAACAAGTGTTTTCTACAGATGTTGTGTAGGCAGATAACAGAAAAATGAATGAAAAATCAAAGATAACAATATCTCACTATAAATTTGGGTCAATTTTTCATTGACATATTTGAGGAACTTCCTGGATATTAGCCTGAAAATGAACACAGAACAGCTGCTGCATTCACAGACATTCTGCTGAGAGTGGCAGACCACTCTACTGTCCCCAAAACCACTGTTCTACACAGTTTACTAAAACACTCTGCAGTCATTGCAGGCTGCAGGAAAAGCAGAGACAATTTGTGTGTGCTCCTTTCTGGATTGCTTTAAGCTAGACTGCCAGTTCAAGAGTTTTTCTGCTTCACTGCACTTACTTCCACATGGATATATCCTTTCATCAACCCCAAATAAGGCACATGGAATCACAGTATTAGACCAAACCATCCATACTGAGAGAAGACCATGCTATCTAGACTTACATCTACCTCCTTACTATTCACCAGCAGGGTATTGTAATGTGAATTTTTAAATTAATTGTTAAGGCACTTTTGTAATGCTTTCTTCAAAATCAAGGTGACAACTACAGTTAGAACAGATATAATGACAATAACACTTTCATGCTAAAAGTAAGGCTTTTGTGATATTCAGGGAATGATGCATTACCCTACTAAGAGCTATTAGCTGTATGTACCTCTTTTGAAAAGCAACAATTTGTAAGTGGTGGTACTTAAATCTTGTTTCTTTGATAAACTAAAAAGCAATGTGCCTTCAAAAATGAAGAGAAACAGCTTTGCAAGAACCATTCTAATACTGCAAGATGTTGGAAAACACACACCAGACTGGGATAAAGAAGGGCTCAA
>JAWWEV010000095.1:46870937-46903781 GCA_035583235.1 Hafferia zeledoni | reverse complement strand
AATTCCTTCCTTCCTTCCTTCCTTCCTTCCTTCCTTCCTTCCTTCCTTCCTTCCTTCCTTCCTTCCTTCCTTCCAAACAAAAAACCTGTGAGAAGATTCTCTTTTTCTTTAGCAGATCTAACAAGTTATTTAATACTGATTATCTTCACAAATTGAATAACCCGGATCAGAAAGAAAATATTCTTTTATGAAGATGCAATAAACAAGAAAATCACCTTCTACCCCTCCTTCCTCCCTACCCCTGGTTCCTGTTTCTTGAAACTCCCCAACAAATAAAACATCTAAGCACCTCTGTTGGATCCCCAGTCTTCCCTAATAGCAAACTTCTTGTAGGCAAGCTGATCCCAACATCTGATCAGCCTGTGAGAGTGAGCGACTCTTGACACAGTTGTCACACAGGCATCTATTACAACTGAGAACTACCAAAATGCTTCTGCTTTCCTGGGATTTTTTTGCTTAACTTTTAATAATGCAACTAACAATTCCTGACCTGTGCAACTGCTTAAATTCCTGAATTATTTGCAATGCTCCCTAGACAATCCAGGGTCTGCTTACCTAATCCTCCTTATACCATATAAAAGGAATATGAACACTTTCCATGAACACCAAAACACCTATAAATAGTGCTCTTCTATCTTTCCATCAAACCATAGGTTTCTAAAGCCTCATAAAAATGAATGAGGTCTAAAAACACCAGATGGTGCAATAATTTTCTCCAGTGATTTGCCACTGAAAACATAACCCAGCAGCTCTGAAAACCGACAGAATCTCACAAGAATGAGGTCCTAACTAGTGATGGATTATAGCACCCACATCTTTCACAACACTGATATTAAAAAGAACAAAAGACAGTATTAACCATCAAGACACCATAAGACTTCTGAGACAAGGACTTGTAGGGACAGCAGGTAGAGAAAGAAGTTCTCATTCTCTTTCTACATCTTCATAAGCTTCTAGATGCTGTTTCTCAACCACTTTGATATTCTGGAGCATGGAGAAGAAAAAGAGTGCAGGGACAAACCTTGATCACCTCATGGTGGAAGATGAAGGACCTTCTCCTCCTTTTCTCATCTGTTGAGATGTGAAACCTTCCTGCCTCAGTCCATCCCCTTCTCCATTCCTCTCCTTTCTTTCAAGCACAGGGCTCCCTCAGCCACATTCAACCCTCAGCTGTTCTTGCTGTCTTGGCTTTCAGGACAAAGACACAGTGATGGGGATAGTGCAAGGAACCAACTCAGTCAGTGCTTCTTTGAGTCAGGTGAGAGGATCTGTACTTTCAGAGAGGAGAATGAATACAGGAGTCAAAGAAAAATAAAAACTACCTAGAGAATAGCAAACTAGATGTCAGGCTCAGTCCAAGCCTGGACCTCAGAGAGAGACAAAAGGAAGGACTGACCTCCTTTGAGCTAAAGGAAAAGCTGTCTAGAAAGTTTTCAGGAGCCCCCCGACTCAGCAAGAGTGGCCAGTAAGCACTGTCCAACCAGGAGTCCACCAGGAGATCTTCATTGTGCATGAGCATCACTATCAGACCCTGTGAATTCATACCAGGTTTTGTTTTATTCAGAAACAAGGCAAAAGACCCCACTTTCATTGAAGAGCAGTGACTGTGGTACACAGGAACATGTCACCTCTTCAAGTGCAACAGTGCCCATGAGGCAACCCCAATTAGCATGCTAAAAACATGCTTATCTAACATTTCAAATGTTCACAGAAATTCTGTGTAACAGCTAGGACACACATCCTAGCTTTTTCGCTGTATGCAAATATTTTATGTATAATATTTAAATCTGAAAAGTCAAAAAGCATGAAAAATACATAGAAGCAAAAAAAATACAAGACCTATAAAAGTCTCACAATGGCAACACATTCTTTTTCCATATAAATGTTGGAGTACACCTGAAAATTAACAATTAGGATAATTAAAAATTAAAGAATTTTGCTATGTGGATAGCTTTTGCCCTGGCAGAACTTACTCTGGTATCAGCTGAGATGATCTCTGACTCACTGGACCCAAAACACATCTAGGATAACCTATCCCTATGTTTCAATCAGGCAAGTATCCAGATGGCTATGCCCAAGCATCTCTCAGTACCACTGCTATCCTGCTGATACCTCTGGGTTGCATTTTAACTGGTTTTGACAAAAAGCTTAGCCAAGCTTATGAACAAAACTACAGCTGATTTCTTCAGGCTTTGAATCAAGGTCCTCAGTCCCAAGATACAACAGTTGTTCCAGAAGTTGAGTAATGTGAACAAGTATTTACTACACATGAAAATGAAACAAGTAACAGCTTTTTTTTTTTCTTCTCCTGTCCAGCCAATATTTGAGTGAGACTTGGTACTTGTTTTTACATCTATTGAAATAGTTGTTTATAATAGACAAAAAACATCTTTCACATTGCAAGCTAAATAATTAGAAAGATTTAAGACAGGAAAAAAGTGCTCACCCAAACAAATGGGCTAAGTGCTGTGTTTTTACTTCCCAAAAGCTTGCATGAATCTCTCTTTCAGTTTGGCTTATATGGAAACTGCCTGTCTTCCGATGTCACGTGAAAAGGAGGAACAGAAATGCAAAGATTTCTTGTCCCACTTGTATTAATACAAAATTTTTACTATAAGCACCCTCAGAATATTGAAGTCGCATAAACCCAATACTGCCTGCCTAACACTGTACAGAACACAGGTTGGACAGGTCGTCAACACTCTTGTGAGGACAACACTTTAGCCAGGGGGAACTTTCTTTATCGAGATATTAACCATAAGCATCCTCAGAACATCAAAGCTCTATAACCCAGGTCAGCCTGTCTGCATCTCACCTAAAGAGACCATGCTGGACAGCACACTGCCTGGAAAGGTCTTTAACACTCTGTTTATGAGACCACACTTAATAACAAGAAAATAAATCTCTCTACATCAGCTCCTGAAATAACTTATTAATACAGGTATATGACAATGCCTATATGGGTTGCTTAGTCAATGATAACATTTAGCTGCATGATTGTATTTAATTGATGACAAAAAAACCCCCAAAAAACCAAAAGAAACCGACACAAAACACATTCTACAGGCAACTCCGCACGATAAACTTAACTAATCAACAGAAAAACTACTAAGCACAAACACAACAGCTTAACACCACATTTAAACACTTTCAGTAACATAAAGCAAAAGCAAAAGGAAGAATATAGCTGCTTCCCACTAACACGTACATACCCAGTGAACTATAGCAAAGTATAATTAGTAAGGCACAGGAAAACAGAGTAAGAATTGGTTCCTCACTCCTGCAATTTCAGGATAGCTCATAGGTTGCGCTCTCAGAGATGGTGGAAGTTTTCTCCCCAGTTTTTGCTCATATCCCATCTCTTTTTATACCCTTTTTCTTTAGGTAGGTTGAGTCATTATAGTCAATAGTATTTTTGGGGGGTGATAGATGCCTGAGAGGTGGCTCCCTGGGTCTCCACAGGGTGTCACAGGGTGTGGCAAAGAAGGGCCATGTCATTTCCATAACACTCCATTCTTTGGTAATCCCATCAATATGACTTGAACACCTTCAGGGAGCCACTGGACGCTCTTTGTCCCCTGACAATGGTTCCTGGAAGCACCCCCTCCAGGGGCTGAGGTGTTCCCCTTAAACCATCAAGAGGTTATCAGGGCTATCACCCCACATACAATTTTTAGCAATTTAAAGTACTGAAAGGAAAACAGCCAAAAGCACCAAATTTTCAATGAAAAACCTGTGAAGCCATCAAGTATAACGCTGTTTCCAACCTCAGCTATAAATCAGCTGGGTCTGCAAAAAAAATTACACTCTTCAGCAAACCCTAACTACAGGTTTTTGTTTGCAATGAAATCTGAAACTAAGAAAATTTCACCTCATTTTGTTACAAAACATTTTCAAAGCATACCCTCCTGTAAAGTTTCACATACACTTTCATCTCACCTCTTCTGCAATAAAAAAAAAAAACCACAAAAAACTTGTTTAATGATATTCTCTCCAAAGAATTATCATAGTCATAAATAAAGCATAAACACTGACAGAACAGTGACAAAAATTACATTTACTCTGTACATCAGAATGCCCACAGTAACATATTCTTCTCTTTTATGGCCACCTCCTTTTTGTCTGTGTAGATAAAATATCTCACTTGGTTAGAATCATGGTGGCAATACTTCACTGCTACAGATCTTATGTTTTTTAAAACAAACAGCTCCTTGACCTTTCAAAGGCAGAGTCTGTTTATAAAGAACTGCATTTGCAGTGAGTCACGGCAAAAAAACCTTCTGGAGAGACAGAGTTACAATAACTATTATTATCCTTTCTAACTCTCTGGATACAAACCAAATCTCTAATTGCCCCTCTCACACCTGAGAAATTTTTCACTTTTACCACAAAATAAAGCACAAGGGTTGAGAACATGGATAAAACGGTGAGATAATATGCTCTGAACTGTGCACCAAAACATTGTTAAAAGCTTTCTAATTTGAAATAAAACCCTACCACCTAGTGGGCAGAGTCCAAGGATGTTCCAGGTGGATGGCAATTCTTCTTAAGCAACAGCCATCATCAAATCATTATCCAGCAGCTGCAGATCTTTCATCCTTAGCCCAAACTTATCCAGCAACAGCTTGTGACTAGTGGCAGTGACACATTCTGCGTGATTGACCAGAAAGCGAGACAACTCACAGGACAGACTCTCTCTGTAAGTGAAGGGACACAGGTGAGTACCACAGGTGAGTAACTCCCTGTGTACTTTCACACAGAGACAGAAACTGCTTCTTGGTACCCATGGTCTGTAATTATAATGTAAGTTAATCACTAACATTGTCTATGTTCAGAAAATGCATTAGTTATATTTCATTATATATATTTCATTCATGAGCTGTGACTGCTCATTCAGAATTACTTTATTCTTACTTCACATTACATTTATTTGTCATAGAGCATCCACCAACAATTTCTAGTGATGAACTTAGATGTTACTAGACTGTGAGCTGCCATTCCTCCCAACTACACCAACATATTTAATTGTAGAATGAGTCTTTTTAGGTCAGGGTTCTTCAACCACAATGGAAAGAACTGAAAGTTCTTGGATAAGCATTAAGAAAAACAAGATGCTCATAAAAAGAGCGGGATAGTGTCCTGCAACATGAACTCCGAGTCATATATCTATTAATACCCACTCTGAACTTACCCAGGCCAAAACTCAAAAGCTTTTAACTAATGCATGCTTCAGGTTCTTGGCAGACTTGATGAAATACTGTACCAACTCTGTAACTTACAGCTGGGACCTACAAAATCCAAGTGAGTTTGTGTCTCAAACTTCTTCAGCACTTTGTGTTTCCCTCCTACTACTTTGACATCTAAGGGAGGGTGGATGTCATATATCTAAAAGAGGTGCAAGCTGTACCTCTCACTGGAGAGTTAACCATGATGTACTAAAGGTACAAATCTAAATTTTCCAACATACGCCTGAATAACCAGAAATATATGTGCAAACTAACAATTGCAGAAGGAAGCATGTAATTACCACAACTGTAGTTGTTTTTAGAGTGCTTTGTATTCCCTTATGTTTAATTTGGCCACCACAAAATAACACTAACATCAGCAGGTCCATATTTTAACCTTTTTTTTTTTTCAGCTGTTCATGCCTTCTGCCATGATTAAGTGTTGCATGTAGCCCTCCATTTTTACTCCCAGCCCAGAAGCAACCAGTTAACAGTATCATTTCAAGCACTTTAAAAAAATAAATTAAAAAAGACTTGGAAGAAGCTTAGCATTGTATTTTCTCCAATTGTAGTCCATTACAATGATTTACCATTTACAGGATCAAAGGAGCCACGATGTAACAGTGATAAACTTTCCTTTTTTATACTCTGCACTTGATTTCAAACTCTAAATCCCCTTTGGGACACACAAACAAATAACAAGCACATCCTATTGCACAGGTCCATTACATGTGTAGCCACCTACTCACAGAAATTAAAAGGGCACAAAGCACACAATAAACGTGACAAAGCAGGGTTTATGTTGCATTTGTGAGGGAGACAACACCAAGGTAGAAAACCAACTAGAAGGCAACACGTATCTCCCCTGTTTGCAGTGAGGGACCCCTAGAACAGTTTCCCAGACATCTCTGTACCATGTGTGGCTCTAGCAGAGCTTCAAGGATCACAAGCCTACAGCAGGAAGACCTTGCAATCCAGGCTGATTTACTGCACTGAGGAAAGGCTCAGACAAAAACAGGACTTTTGTAGATGTTAGGATGCCCAGAAGCAAACAGATATGGCATAAAATCAACACACTAAAAGTTATGCCATCCCTTAAGACTGTACTGTAATTCACATCCAACTATGCAAGTCCAGTAACACTGTCTACATCTGATACTGTGTTGGCATAGATTGCTACAAAAGGAAGGATCACCTACGGTCAGTCAAACTCAGCCTGGATCCTAAAGGCCATCATTCAAATTCCTGCATTTTCTCCATTACAGAACTATAAAACAGTTATACCAAATCATCCAGTTATGCACAGCCTTGAAATAGGGTTGGGGTACAGCAAAAAGTTGAAAAATGTAAACAGGAGTTAAGGCTCATGTGGAACTATGGACTGAAGGCTGTTGTCACTAACTCAATCAGCAAACATGTGTCTCTTCAAGGATCCATCATAAACAAAGTAAAACTCTGCGTCCTCTGGGAGGTAAATACCTTTGTCAAATTTTGCATGTACAGTCACCTGTCCCTGAAAAAGTGCATTCCAAAGAATCCAGTAAATATCTTATCTTCAACAAATCCATTGATGTATAGTTCAGATGCAAGGTTATTATAGCCTTTATAATGCTACTATACAGAGGCTGTGAAACAATGACAAAGCTTCAGTTTTCTGCTTCCACTTAGAAAATAACACTACTTTTATATCTGCTCAAGCAAAGCTGATTTTAAAAACTGTCTTTTAAATAACGTCTTTCAACTAATTCCCTTCAACCCACAAAAATATAACTGACTTTTTATTTAAAATGCACCAGAATAACTGAGCCAGTAAACGCAAACATTGTGCTATTTACAAAAGCACATTTAAAAAAAAAAAAAAAATCAAAAGTGTTTTACATTATCTTAGACTCAGTTTACAAAATAGAAGCACCAATGTAATTCCACAAGTGACTATGCTGGTTTCAAAGAATACTAGTTCCCAGATATCCGCTTACGGGTTTCTTTTCAGTAAATAGAAAGCAACCAGCCAAGAAAAACCTGTCATACAATAGCTACAAAAAAGAACAGGAAAGAGATCTGAGATGCAGCAAACAATAACAAATGTCTGACAAGTTTGAGGGAGGAAATTTAGATCAAGCTGCACTTCCTTGAGGAGGAGTACAGTGTGCTCCACACAGTCCCTGACTTCCACAGCTGTTCTAAATAAGACAAGTGCCCCTTGCAATTGCATCTGGCTGAAATGGTGTTTTCTGGAAAGCATGCTACAGAAGAGTGTATCAGCCATTCACACTTCCAAACAATGCTGGCCCTGCTCTATCTAAAACAGTTACGACAGCACTGACTCTGCCAGTTTCATAAACAATTCTTGTAAAAAGCAAAGCACAACACAGTATCACAGAAAATCCTGTGGCTGAAAACCACAGTAACGTCCCTGATCATCCTGACCATACTCATTATATGGCAAGCATACACCTCACTTCAGTGTGACTTTTGCCACCCTCCACATCATCACATCTTAGCCTGCCTTCTCCAAGGACATATTTCTTGTTACTCATTGCAGTGTGAATCCTGCATTTGCTTTCCTCTTAAATACATGCCAGTCTAATGAACTGAAGTGACAAAGGCTATTTTCAAGCACAAAATCTTCCTCAGATAGGATTGTTTCTTTAAGGACAGATGTAAACAACGTGAGTTCACTATAAAGAGCAAACCTGCCTGCCATCCCCAGAAATCAATAATGCACCTCATTTTTAGTAGCCTGAAGTGTTACTGTAACTGTCAAGTGTTTTCTCATATTTGTCTTTGGGTTTTGTATGATTGTAACCAGAATGTATTAGTATTATTGTAGTTGCTGTTATTATTGTTATTATTAATTTATAATATTTTTTGAAATCTTTTTCTGCTAGTTGCAAATAACCCTTTTGGTCTGTTGAGCTATAATGTGGATTGCTATTCTGGTCAGCAAAAAACTCTGGCACTGATCTTTACTTTTATTAGAAAACCACAAAGAAACTAAAATTATGGTCATCAAGCCCTAATTCACATATTACCACAAAAGAGCAAAACCAACAGAAATCAATTACAATATACACACTACCTAAAATGGGGGCACTGTCCTCCTACAAAGTGATGTTTATTCTGAGTTTGTTTCAGACACTGAAGCTGGAAACACATACCAACAGCCATACTTATTCTGCATTTCTAATTACAAAATTTAGGCTTAACACTTATCCTCTAGGTATAAAATGCAAACTAGGTAAATCCCACATCAGAGTCGATGGGGTTGATAGTGGGTCTACTGACCCCCTGACTCCTGAAGTAATCAGTCTTGAGGGTTTTAAAGTGTACCCTTGAAACAGAGAAAGACATGCAGGCAAAGTAACAGATAAGCAAGTCAGGAGATGTATCCAAGGCAGAACAAGATGTGTACCACAAGGAGTATATGCAGACCTTGTAGCCTTTTGATATGGTTGTATCTCTGCTTGAATAAACAATTGTGAATAGACGTAATGTGGTATTAAAGATATAAAGCTGCAACCCAGAAGGGGGGCTAACTCTTCTGGAATAAAGACTTGCTGCTGGCTGTAAATACTCCTGTATCTTGGATCTGCTTTTGCTTTCTTGGCCATCGCAACTCCCAATATGTGGTGAACCCCAATGTGACCTGATCCATGAGGTGATCTGTTGAAAAAAAGCTGAACTAGGACCACTGGGGCGAAGCAGCGGTGGTGATGGAGCTCAGTGAAGCAAGAGAGCAGAGGGGAAGCTGCCTTGGCCCAGACCTGATCTGACACCTGACACCTGGAGTGAAAGGTGAGCCACTAAGAACACTTAAAAATGGGACAAAATACGTCCAAAGAGGAACATGCTGTTCTGGGCACTTGGAAAGTTTTGCTTAAACAAAGGGGCGTTAAAGTTCCTGGTTATGATTTATGCTGGGTTTTGATATGGTGCTGACAGCAAGGATATGAAGCAGCTACAAATATTGCTTTTAGTGTTAGTATGTGACAGCAAGTGGGAGATAAGCTATGGGATGCTGTCTCTTAGGGCTCGACAGAAGTGTCTGGCCTTCCAGCAATCTGGCGCTTGCGTTTGGATACTTTGAAAACTTTAAGAATTGAGTCAGAGGAAGGAGGGGGTGAAGCTGTAGTTAAAATGACTGAAAATGCCCCTCCAGAAAGTGCTTCTCTAGATGAAATGGACAGTAATACAGAACACCTTCAAAGGCCTGTTACTGTGGAAAAGGAACTAACTGGATGTTAAACAGAACAGTCGTTTGTCTTCACAGCAGTTGTTAACCGGAACAGTTAAACCTAAGGTGCCACCGCATCCTTCTGCTTTGAGATCTTATGTTACTCCTACACAGAAAAAAGTTATTGACTGATTTATCAAGCTTTAAAAATGCATCTACTGCTCCTTCTATTTAGACTGTAAATGAAATGGGAGAAAAGGATTCTCTTGTCTGTGAATGTATCCTCTGCAAGAATTGGACAGTGAGGAGTTGTGTGAACATCTGGCTAATGTACAATTGGGGAAAGGGAAATGTCAAAAGACAACAAACAGTACTGCTTTTATTACTTCTGCACTTTCACGAAATCCTGTTTTGGAATGCAGCAAAACAAAATGCAGCAGAGCAGGGAAACTGGGAGCTGATTGATCGTCTAGGCCCTCCTGCTGTTGTACCTGAATCTAATATAATGTTGCTTGATAAGAATGCTACAGGAGCTTCTCCTGTCCCAAAAGTGGTTCCAAACTCAATAAAAAATTATGAGCATTATGTTATTAATTGGAAAGAGGTACAAGATTTACAACGTTGTGTTGCACAACATGGTGTTAACTCCCCTGAAGTAATGAAGTTAATAGGACTTATAAATACTTATTTATTAGCTCCCTATGATGTACGGCATTTGGCACAAACATTGTTTCAAACAGTTCAACATCATGTGTTTGAAAATGTCTGGAGAAAATTAGCGGAGGTGGCAGCTTTGGAAAATTTAAATGCCCCACAGGGAAGCCCATTAAGGGGAGTGGGAGTTGAAGCTCTTATGGGGACTGGTGCTTTTAGTAATCCAGAACTTCAAGCTACCTGGGATCCTGCAATTTTGAGCCAAGCTCAACATATAGGGATGGCAGCTCTGTTTCAAACAATGGAGCTTGCTGCTCCTCAACCAAAATATGTGTCAGTAAAACAAGGGCTAAAGGAACCATTTTTGCAATTTGCTGAGCATTTAGCTGCCTCCTTGGAAAAACAAGTGTCTGATGAACAGTTAAGAAATACGTTATGCTTATAATTAGCCCAAGATAATGCTAACGAAGATTGTCAAAAAATTATTGGGGCTTTGCCAGCAAATCCAACATTATCTGACATGGTTCAAGCATGTGCAAAAGTTGGCTCTGTGTCTCATAAAATGTCAGCACTTGCTGCTGTGCTGTATCCTCCACAAAAATGCTACAACTTTGGACAAGAGGGACATTTAAAAATTATTCGCCCAGCTAAGACTGTTAAGGTAAAGGAAAGTATTAATGGTAAAACTTGTTCCTGATGTGGCAAGCTTGGACATTCTGCTAAACAATGTCATTTTAAATACCATGTGAGTGGAGCACCACTCTAGGGAAATGAAGAAGAGTGTGAAGGAGCGCACTCAGACACAACTGCCTCCCTCAGTCAATCCTTACAAATTCCTCAAGTGTATCCCTCTGTGACAGCCTTACAGGCAAGACCAGTGGATCAGCAGGTATGGATGTATCCACCACAGACATAGTCACTAGTTCAACAACAGCAGTAACAAAGGTGCCTTTAGATGCACAAGGACCTATAGAGAGAGAACTTAGTGCTTTGTTAATAGCTCATTCTAGTGCAGTAATACCAGGATTAATTGTACATGTAGGTGTTACAGATGCTGATTACACAGGGCAGATTTGTGCAATGGTATCAATGCCCTGGTCTCCAGTAACTATTCCTAAAGGTACAAAAATTACTGAATTTGTTCCTTTTGTGATCTATATTCCACATACAAAGCCAACTCAGAGAGATGACAAAGGCTTCGGTTCAATGGGAGCACCACAAGTGTTATGGTCACACTGAGTGTCTGATCAATATCCTCAAATGACCCGCACCTTGAAACTACAGCCTCGACCCACTTCCAGAGTGACTGTTACAGGACTCTTGGACACTGGACCTAACGTAACTATTATTGCACGGGAAGTTTGGCTATCTCCATGGCCACTAACTCCTAGTGAAGCTGGGGACTAGTGAAGTTGTGGGACTAGGAGGGGTAGCTCTTGCAGCCATGCCATCATTACCTATTCTAGTTACTAATTCTGAGGTGCAAACAGCAACCTTGAAGCCTTGTGTTACTCAAGCCCCTTTAACATTGTGGGGTCAAGATGCCCTTAGCCAATGGGGTGCACAAGAAAGCCTAACTTAGGTCTCCCTTTGGAGAATAATCATTCCAACAAACTTCTTTTCTATTGGCTAATACAAACAAAATTCATTGGAGAGATGGTGCCTTCCTGCTTTCCATTCCCTTCATCCTCTGCTTGTATCACACTGTGGATCCCCTCAGAGCTTGTGCAATCAGAAACAGTAAGTACCTAGCTCAACATGAATCCTGAGAGGCTAGATAACCTGAAGACTTAGGTCATCAGAAGCAATCAGTGTTTTTCATACAGCACTGACTAAAACCATGTTGAAATACAATCATTACTTTCCACATGTAATTAATTCCCTGACAATCCAGCCTATAATGATGTTTCTTGGATACAAAGGGGTACCTAGCACTACTTTTTGCTTCCAGTAAATGTCAACCCACAGGACTAAATGGCCTCCTCTGCTTTTCTCACACACTCAAGAGTCCTTGTTGTTTAAAAAAAATTTTACATGAATGGCTCACATCTTTTCTCCATCTAGGGCTTACAGTAAGTCAGTCTAGCTGCTGGAAGCGGCTGGGAGAGGCAGGAAGAGGATGCACGTAGGGAGGAAACACTCATCTCTGGCTACAGCGCAGCTCTTGTGCAAACTCCATTTCAGAGCAAGGGACTTAAGGAGACACCATCACATACACCTTACCACTCACCTCCTCTGTACAAGAAAGAGCTGCTCAGGTCAACAAAAAGCTGGGTCCACAGTGCCCACAAGGTGCCACATAGACAATTGCCCTCCAGCGCTGAGTAGTCCTACTCCACACAGCAATGGGAGCTCCTGAGATCATGGGTGCACATAATCTCACAGAGCAACACCTGATCCCCTTCTCTGGTATCTGCACCTCTGACACAAAAACCAGCAGGATAGGCATCTAACAGACAAACAGATCTGGTTTCAGGCACTGCCCACATTACCAATGGCATCAGTAGCAGGATTCATGTATACAAACACAAAAACCTTTCTAGCATCCAGTTTAGCAGTAAATTTAATGGAATCTTTTATTGTGATGTGCTGCAAACTGGAGAGACTTGCAGCAGACGTTTCAGTTAAGCAGCGGTAGATATACAAAAATCAACAAAAAATCTTGAAAATAATAATCAACCCACAGGTCAGCCTTTAAGATAGATATGAATCACAGTAAATACTCTGTTTATATTTCTCAGATCTTAACACTCTTCAAAACCAGTGAGATTTCAGTGTGGTGCTCACAGACCATCCAGTTTCTGTTAATAATGCTCATCCCACAACTTCTTCTAAACAAGCACAGCAACTGAACCAAACTGTGTTTCTGAATTTAGATGCCATCCAAGTCATGTTATATTAGTACACTGAAGGCTTGCTAAAAGCCTTCTAAGAACCAGGAACTGCACTGCACAGATTCCAGGACAAATGTGGCACAGAATGTTCTTTAAGTGCAGATCCTTGCTCTGGACCTGACTAAAAGACTTTGGAAGAAATAAATTAAAGGAAACAGTAGGAAGCTGAAAATACATGGATAATAAATACCAGTTTTAAACTTCACATACAAACTTTTTAACATGATCTTTCTGCATCACTTTTACACTTGGGTCTCCTGAACAGGTACAGCGTGGTGGATAGAGAGGGGAAAAAGCAAAACCCTCAGCTAGTAGCTTTGCAGGCACATTCATTTACTGCGTTCTGACAGTATTCAAACTGAGACGTAAAATAAACCTTTGCCTTTTCAATTTATCATGAAGCAGCTTGCACTAGTGTTGATTACTTCACCAGACATTAGTTGCTCTTGAAGCGAGTGGAAGAAATGCAGCTAAGCACCTTTAAAGACATTGCTGTTTTCAACAATTTGAGGCAAAAAGAAACTTAAATCTTCCTTCAAAAAAAATCATCCCACTCATAGCTATAATATTTCTTTTAATTTGTTAAAGGCATGCCATTTCATGCTCCCTAGAAGGGAAAATATTTAAAGGCTCTCCAAAAAAGGATCATATTTTTTAATCTTTTAAAAATAGGCTTGGGTTTATAAACACAGAAAACAACTCTAGGAAAAAATGCCTCTTACAACAGAAGCCTGATCCTGAGGCTGGCAAAATATATTCTTTATGCATTTCTGAGTTAACATTCTTAAGGCAGCATTTTCATTTCCACTAAAAATAAAATGGAGCTCTAGAATTTAGAAACATTTAAAATGTGAAATGTGGGTTATATATTTCTGAAAGACAAAAAACCAAATGTATTTGTAAGGTTACTGAAACAAAATAAAATGTCTTACCTGTCTCACCTTCCTTACTGCTTTTAAAGCCCATTTTGACAGAGATGGTAGCTATCTAATTACGAAAGTTTTAAGGGCTTTTAGAATTTACTACTCATTAGTCTGGGCACTGTGAAACCATGGGACCAGAGCAAATGCCATTCCTTTACAGAGTTCATGCAGCACAGTTGTACAGTTTACTGAGAAGGTAGAAGTGGAAGAGAAGCATTTTGTTCTATATGTGCTCCAGTGCTGTGACACTTCATCACTCAGGCTTGGCTATCCACTAAACTGCTGTAACTAAAAAAGTGAGGGGATATTCCGTGTGTTTAATGACCCTTTTGGGTCACCTTCAAGTACAACTAGAACTATGCAACAAACTAAGGCCAGTAAGAACTAGAAACAAATTTTCAATACCAAAAGTCACTAAACATAATTTTGTTCCAGAAAGGCAATTTTCCCATGTTTTAACCCTCTTCTAAACTATTAGTGTAGTTTGATGGTACCTGCTTGTCTTACTGATGCTAAGCCTGAAAGATACAACTCACAGGGTTCAACTAGCTGGTAAGGAAGGCTGTAAAGTTTTGAAAATTCTGTAATTTTTGAAGAATTTCAACAGAAAACACTGAGGAAAATTCCAAAAAAATTCCTACACAGATGGTGATAAAATGCTGCAAACGTAGTAATATTCAAGCTAATACATAAGAGGGGGAGGGGGAAATGGAGCACTCCAGTCAAAAAGTACAAAAACTCCTGGTTCAAGCAAAGACTTTTGTAGCTTGAATACTGTGCTGTGATACTAATTCTGCTTCCTGTTCTAGGTAGCACCTTGGAAACTAAAATACTTAGTTGCAGAAGGCACACAGAACATATGTTCCTGCCTGAGACTACCACATTCCCCATTTATAACCAGGAAATCAAGATATGCAGGTGCTGACTGACTGATGTGTGACCATGGAAAGAGTTCCTTTTTAGCTGGCAAAGCCAAAACCTGTCCCTGGATCTTCTGAATCACCATATTAGTCACAGGCTATCCTTCCTATATCCTGGTGCAAATTCTCACGCAACATGTTATTCAGATCCAAAGAACGTCAGGCCACTACATACATCCTTCTGAAACAACCCTATAAAGGAACTGTTCCTGGGGGAGAGAACGAGAACTTCTGCATAATTGCAGCAGTTGCAGATCAAGAAAAAGGAAAAACTCATCCATGATATTACAAAACAAAAATAACATAAAAGTCTAATTTACAAGTCAACTGAGAAGGCCAGATGAGTTTTCTAGTAGAATATTAAGATACATCTACACAATCACTTTCTTTGTTACAGTCAATATTCAAACACCATGCTGGAAAAATAATAGCACTTCACTACTAAAATATTTTCACCATATTGTCCTGTAGATTTTTCATACCAAATTCAGAGAATACAGTTCATTTTTTATTTATCTGGAAAAATCTCTCTTACTCAAATATTATTTCCACAATGTGTGGTGAAAAGCAAACTACCTCAAAAAAAGAAAACATCAGTTAGGCTTTCAATTACATTTGTGTGCCTTATAATGACTTATGAGATCTACCTTCATCTTTGTATAGCACCAAATACAGAGAGAGAAGCAAGTCCATAAAAATGAAGGATTTCAGAGCTTTTTTTCTATGAAAAAAAATCACTGTGCAGATTGAAAACTGGCACATCTCTAAGCTGTGCACACCAGTGTCCCAACACAACGCACCCAAGAACTGCTTCAAAAGTTGTTTCTCAGAATTTACCATTAGAAAAGTTTTCATTTCCTTTACATTTCTGGTTGTTAGAGAAGTTAAAGTAAGTTAAAACCTGTTTTTGCTCTGTCTGAGAAAGGCAACTTTATGACCAGAACAAAATACCATGTTCACAGTGGAGCAAGAACAGAAAAAAACACAAACAAACAAACAAAACCCACCACAACCAACCAGCTTTTATGGGAAAATAATGACCTTAGGAAAAAACCCTCAACACTTATTAAAAGGGAAAACAAACAAACAAACCAAAAAACAAACAAACAAACAAAAACAAACAAAAAAACCCAACAGTCCAAAATCCGCACGAATCCTCTCCCCGTTTGGGGGCTTCAGGAGGTTGACAGCTCACGCAAACGCTCCTCGCACCGTCTCAGCAGGTGAACGTCCCCGCAACCCCCCCGAGCTCGACTGCGCGCCCCGGCGAAGGCTCCGGACAACGCGGCGCTCCCCGCCCAGCGCAGCGGTCCCGGCGCTGCTGGGCAGCAGGTGCCGCGGGCTGGACTCCGCGCTCCGCCCGTGGCAGCCGCCACCTTACCGACACAGAGCGTCCCGGGCGAGGCTCCGCCGCCACAGGTGCCTGGGGAGGAGGCGGTGGCGCTGAGCAGCCGCCCGCGGGAACTCGGCGGGGCGTGCCAGCCGCGCGGATGCACCGCCCTCGGGCCTCGGCAGCCCCCCGTATGAGGGAACAAAAGCTGTTTCGTGGCGGTCCCGGGTGATGGCAGGGTGGTGCCCGGCTCCTGGGGAGCAGACCCCCGGACAGCCGCCCGAGCTCCCCTCGGGAGCTCGACAGGGCGGGGAAGGCACGGAGGGATTTCCGCAGGCAGCCCCATGCGGCCCCGACGGAGTCCTGGTGCCGGGAGGGAAGCGCCGGCCCCCGGCGCCGTTCGGAGGGGCGCGCTGCCCTCTCCCGGCCGGAGCGCAGGCTGCGAGCCCGTCGGCGGGGCAGGGCGCCGCGGCAGCCCCAGCGTCTCCATGGCAGCCGCAGCCCTTCCCTCCGCCCCACTCTGCTCCGGCCGTCGGGCGGCGGTCCCGCAGCGAGCGGCATGCGGCTCGGAGCTGCCCACGCGAGGCGCTGGTTGATCCGGCTGCTGCCCTGCAGCTCCACGCGGCTTTCGTGCGGCACGGTGCATTGATCCCGACTTTAGGCTTTTCAGCTGCCAAGCATACACGATACATAACTTTAGCTATTCTTAAAATCATCTTACGCTGACTCCCTAAGCCTCTTCTGTCAACCTGTTTCACTGGTAAGGTCGGTGAAGCACTGAAGATATTGGGTTGCAAGTACCGGGTTGGGGGTAGGGACTTCCCAAGCTCCCTCTCACTGCACTGTAACTTAATTCATTACGTGTTTGCTGTAGATGGACAGCATATTTTCTTTGTAACAGCAGCATTTTAGCACAGCGTTGTGGGGAATAAAAAAAGGTTTACACAAGTGCTGCAAGCAATGCATGAAAGAGTTAGTGTTCTACTGTGAGACAGTGGCTGGTACGCTACGAAGGTGTGTATTTCCTTGATAGCCCAAATAACTGGGAAACTCAAGAGACCAAAGGTAATCAAAGAGAAAGCATAAGAAAGCTGGGTCTGTTCAGTCCAGACGCAGAGGTTAAGACCTTAGTTATTAAGCAGTGCTACCACTTTGAAATTGACTCAGCCAATACTAAAAAATCTTATCCAAGTTCTCCAACACTGTCATCAGAGATGAAGGCTCTCTTGCCATACTTTTCCATTCTGTACTCTTTTCCCATACCCACAAAGATACTTGCAGCTCCTGACTTCTACACTGAAAACCACTTGCAATGACAATAATAACGACATTAATAATGTGTTGATTAAAAAAAATTGTACATAGGAAATAATAACAAAATTCAGCTGGCATTTTCCATTGCTGATATTCCAAGGCCTACAACTAATAGAAAACCTGTATCCAAGCTGGTAAATACACTGAAAGACCCTAGTTAGGAGCACACGATCACAACCTGAGTCATATTTTGTAATAAAAATTCAAGCTTCTCTGTTATTCTTACCAGATGTCCTTAACACAATTAAACTCTGCTAATTTACTCACCTTCTATCATGTAAATGGATGATAGTTTCACCAGTATTTTTTAAAATTAAGCATATTAGACTGCTGTAACAAAGGACAGGTCACAAAGGTACTTCCCTGGAGGAGAGAAAGAAACCAGTAAAACCCCATTGCCATCTCAGCAAGAGCTTCATGGCTTTATATAGGTATGTGTTCCTTTCTAATATTTGAAACTTTTTGTTGTTTTGCTTTGGGTGGCTGATCATGCAGAAAAACCTCTGTGCAGAATACAAGGAAACAGAGGCTTTCTGTGCTGTACTTGTCAGAACATGTCCACAACTTTGAGTTGCAGAGATAGCCTGCTGGTTACAGTTTGATCAGGACTTTGGAAAGTTAAATATACCAGAAGGAAAAGATGGAGGTTTGGTGCAGCCAGGTTACAGGTCGCTTACAGCACCTTTCCTTCACAGACAGCCCCATTATACTTTACTGGAAGCATACATAAGGATTGCTTTACTTCAGGTGTCATATTCCCTCACCACTGAATATAGCAAGCAATCCAACAGCATGTTATCCTAGAAAAGAAGACAAACATAGGTGCATCTGCAGAAGTTGCAGGCTCAGGTTTTCAGTTCCAGATTTTCACAATTGAAAAGGATACAAACATTGCTATCTAAAGGCTATAATTTAATTTACAATC
This sequence comes from Hafferia zeledoni, assembly GCA_035583235.1. NCBI lineage: Eukaryota > Metazoa > Chordata > Aves > Passeriformes > Thamnophilidae > Hafferia > Hafferia zeledoni. The sequence goes on along the minus strand of JAWWEV010000095.1, from coordinate 46,885,422 downwards.
TGATACAGTATTACTATAAGATGCTCACAGGCCTCTGTTCCAGAGGAAACCACCTCTTGCATTTCTGCCACTCAAATCTGTTGAAATATGAAGGTATATACCCTCAAGAAGTTAGAATATGTAAATGATCTGGCAATAAAAGTTTCACTCCTTAGCGAAATTAGTCCAGGGAAGAGAGATCAGTGTCTTTCCTGGGGAATGTTCAGTTGAAGGCTTGATAAAATCAACAAAGTGATCAACCAGCTCATGTCTCCATTTCTGCCACATACCTCAGGTGCTTGAACACAAGAAGCGGAAGTGTTTACTATTCTTGTTGAAATGCAGTCTAATTCTGGGTGCATTAGAGAAGCCTCTTTTCTGGCCAAACTCCACACTAACTGTGCTCCTGAGCCACAGCATTCAGGTGAAAAGGAGGTATTCCCTCTTTCCAACAAACAGCTGCAAAAATGCCTCCTATGAAAAGTATATTAAAAAAAAAATTAATAACAGACATGCTTTTTGTCTGTAACTATTTGCTGTGTGTCAAGGTAATTTATTAATTGTATTTCAAACAAAAATGAACCTGGATATTCCCAAATGACCTACAAGTAAAGGAACATGCTATGTTCAATAAATGCCCACTTTCCCAAACCAGGTCACCCACCATTGCATCCCCTCCAATCTAAAGCACAATGGACTATTTTAACTAATTCAGTTCATGACATTCTATCTTAATATGTCAAAATATTAGATTCTGGAGTATAAGGTTATGCATCTCTGGAAAAATAACTACATTTTCTTATAAATTAATTACTTTTTCACTTGTAGAGCAAAAATATGTATGCTTGGTGCTGCCATAAAGCATTTTAAACATCCATCAGCACAGAGACCATGACAAACTCTTGCCTGAAGCTTTTTATTCAACCTGAAATATATTTTAAAAGTCAGAATTCGAAATTTTATATTAAATAATGTAATTATTATGTATTATATAAAATCAGAACATGAACAATAGGCACCAAAGTGGTAATGACAATATCTTATTCAAGCTCCTTGGTAACTTGATTATGTTGATATTGAAGAAAAGCTTGCATAATGCAAAAAAATCTTACTAAGTCAGGAAAAGAAACTATTACTTTCCATTACAGAGAATGACAGACACAAAGAACAGATAAGTCTGGCAAGTTTGTTAGCTCAATAAATGCTAGCTTTCTATGGAGAGGTAGTAAATCCAGAATAATTCATAATACAACTGGTCAGTCATACAATCTTCCAAATTTCATTTTACTAGTCTTGTTAGACATCTGGATCTTAAACAGCATGTTTTTCCATGTTTTCAATAGATTTCCATTTATGCAGACAATATCTAACGCCTGTTTTCATGTCTACCTTGGAAAACTCCCTTAGAAAAGTATTACAAATAGTAAACATATACATATATATATCATAATACATCAAATTACTGTAAGATCACAGAATGATAATGCAGTTTGGGTTGGAAGGGACCTTTAAATGTCATCTAGTCCAATCCCTTTACAATTAATTATTTACAGAGATGGAGCAACTACCAACTCTCTGGGCAATCTGTTTCAATGTTTCACCACTCTCATTGTAAAAAACTTCTTTTTGTCTAGTCTGCATCTACCCTTCTTTATGGTAGATATATATCTATCTTTCTTTAGAGCAGATTTATAACCATTACCCTTTGTTCTGTCACAACAGGACTTGCTAAAAAGTCTGCCCCCATCTTTCTTATTAGCTCCTTTTAAGTACTGAAAGGAGATGAGGTCTCTCTGAGGTGAGCAACCTCAAGTCACTCAGTCTGTTCTCACAGATGTGCTACAGCCCTTCAATCATCTTTACAGCACTCCTCTGGACGTGCTCAAACCAGGTCCATATCCCTCCTTCCTGCACTGAGTTACACAGATTCTGGTATCCACTTTTCTCTATTCTCCAAATATCCCTTTTTTGCTGTTGTTGTTTTGGTGGATTTGTGTGTTTTGCCATCTTTAAAGAGGCTGAACTACCAGTGATGAATGACTCAAACGTTCAACCACCTGCAGTGACCACCCAGGTGCTGTGAGAGACTGGACTATTGGTGTTCAGCGCTCCATCAGCTGTGTGCTTTGCTGACAACGTGCAGAGTGGACACCCAGGCCAGGGGTTGAAGGTGTGCACATCTGACACCTCAGACTACAAGTTGGGTGTTGAGCAACGTAAGGAAAAAGGCAAATCCTGCGAGGTGTGGTAGTGTTTCTTTTTCCTTACACAGGTGACTCAGCCTGATAACTCCCCTGAACAGTCACATCAGCCTGAAGGGATTCTCTCTTGTTAATGAGCTGTAACAGGCCACAGTGGACTCAGCTACACTGAAGTAAGACACAGCTGCATCTCTTGAGAAGGTGCCAAAAAGCCCCCTCACAGTATTACAATTATCCAGTGTAAAACTCCCTACCCCAAGGGAGATTATGGAGGAGCATTCCCACCTGAACATGAGCACATATCACTGAGTTTTAGGGCTTTTTTCATCACCTGGGGCATCCACCATCGCCACAAGAGTTCCATCACCACCTTGATGGATCTGGGCTGCAACTAACACTGTGACAGGACTACAATCACCACTTTGACCAACTAACACTGAAACTGCATCAACCAAGTCTTATTGCTGGATCCAATGGGGGTCTTGCAGATCCTTCCAGTCTCCTGGGGGATCTGCAGCACTGCTCCGACTGCCTGTACCAGCACTGCAGCCTCACTGCAGTGCCATGCAAGCATCTCCTAGTATAGAATCCCAGCTATCCACCATTCCTTCCAGGTTTTCCATGCATGGGGTAGGTGAACCATGTGGAGGAGTGGCTATCTTGTCTCTGTCCTGTGGCCATGTGTGTTTTTGCCAGCTGGGGGGAGCTGGTCACCATCTCTATTTGGTCCAGTGGGCAGGGCTTGGGAAGTTTCTCCTCATGAGTTGGTTTAACCCAATTTTATCAGTATTGTTATTAGCATTCTTCTTGGTAAAGTTATTTTTTCACTTACATCCAGGTGTGTTTGGTCTCTCTCTGTATTGGAGAAACCAGGTGTATTGAATACGAGATTTCCATCTGAGGTCTCCACCCCTCCAAATTGTCTCAAAGTGAGACAGCACCCCAGAAACTACAGAGTACTTCAGGTGGGGGTCTCACTAGAGCAGAGTAGAGGGGCATAATCACCTTCCTTGACCTGCTGCCCATTCTGCTTTACATGCAGATATGGTTGGCTTCTGGGCTGCAAGCGTACCCTATTGGCTCATGTCCAGCTTTTTATCCACCAGCACCCCCACATCCTTCTCAGCAGGGCTGCTCTCAATTGCTGTATTGAGAGCAGCCATGTATTGCTACTGATGTGATGGTTGCCCCAATGCAGGTGCAGCACCTTGCACTTGGTCTTGCTGAACTTAATCAGGTTCACACAAGCCCTCTTCTCAAGTCTATCCAGGTCCCTCAGGATGGGATCTCATCCTTCAGATCTGTCAACAGCACCACTCAGCTTTGTGTCATCTGCAAACCCACTGAGGGTGCACTCAATCCCACTGCCTGTGAAACCGATGAAGACATTAAACAGTATTGTTCCTAATATGGATCACTGAGGGACGCCACTTACCTATCATTCATCTCCTAGATGTTGATCCATTAACCACTATCATCCACCAAACAGTCCATCCATCAAATCTCCCTCTCTCCCATTTCAATTGAACCAATCACTATTTTAATCATGCTTCCCCCTATGCTTCTGCTAGCCACACATCAAACTTCGAGGCACTAATGGATACATACCTTAGACATGAATATTGTCAATAAGAACTAAGAATGTGTTTGATGTCAAAGTTAGTGGTTTTCAATCCATGGAACACTATGCTGCCAAGAGAAATGTGTGCCTTCAACTCCAAGCAATAGTGGTTCATAGAATAAACAGGCTCGAGGAAGAGCTTTACTGTCATCCTAAATGTGCTCAACAGACTTTCGCACCCCTCTCTTTCCAATGTATACGTACTGATCCAGCACTGCCTGAAGTTAAAATAAACCATTACTCTAGCATTCAAACACATACCAGTAACAATGTAGACTCAAATTGCATCAACTGTACATTCAAAGTGACAGAATTACACAAAAATTGGGTTCTGATGATTAACTGAGTATTTTCTCACTGGTGTACATTTTACTTATTAAAAGAATTTAAATTGAATTAATTTCCCTTCAGAAGTATTACCTATTTGATAGACAATTATAATTCATTAAGTGCATGGGAACTATTTAAAAAATGAAATTAATACATTTTTCAATTTACATGCACTTCTTGAGTCACTTTATGGTTTCCTATGAATTCATGAAGTCTGAAATTGAGATGAAGCAAGGAGAGAAAACACACTGTAGTCAAGTGTTATAAAATGCATATGCTGTTTTATTTCTATTTCCAAAGATGTGAGATGGAACATTTACCTTAAATAAGGACAATGACACAATAAAATTAGACAAAACTCAATTATTTTCTGGTAAAAACTCAAAATTGTTGACTGTTTCTCTAAATCAAATAATGACAGTACTGGATGCCCAACACATTCTTTAAAAGTTAAAAAAATATTGCATGGAAAATCTTGAAAACATCCTTCTTTCTGTGTCTTTAGAAATCAAGCCTATTCAGTAATAGTTTGGAAGACAGAACTTCAACATAGGCTTATGTTCCAGTCACTATTTTCAGAAGTTACAAGGAGAACAGACCAGGTATTCCAAGACCACAATATTTTTGTGACAATTTTTTGTGATGGCTGTCAGTCATTCCTATTTGTTTCAATGGTCTCTGTAAGACCATTACTTTTGTTGTTTTCTAGGTGTGTATCCCTTTTCTTAGTGAAAGTAGCAAACAGTGTATCCATCATTCCCAAAACTTCTAGTAGTTCTTCTTGATAGTCAATCTCTTTTCCTATAGCTTCCTGAAGTTTCAAAAACTGTTTATCAACAATCGCTGACTGCCCAACCACAGGCTGATAAATGTCTGTAAAGAAAAACATCACTTAGAATCCACTTATGTATAAAAAGATGAAAATTATATTAGCTAGTTAGAGATGCTTTTAAGGAATCTGGCAGAAGTCCAATATTGTGGACAAATAAAACAGCTTTAATGGTGTTCCAAAAACAGTGCTTGTATGTACTCAAAGTAACTGTATGTCAAACTAACAAAAACAAGTTTTTATGACCTCTGATACTATTTTTATCTCACAGAAGTGGAAATTATTTGTACTATGTAAGCTTAGAAACATGAAGTATCAAAGGTATTCAAAGACCATGAGGAGCTTCCTAAAGCCACTGCAAATCAGATACTGACTGTGGTCAAAGTTATTTGATAATATCCCCTTTTGGATCATTCTCTTTACAGAGTTCATATTAATAAACAAAGCCATAAGGGTTTGTTTTCTTACAAATGTAGCACTTTCAAACTTATTTCCAAGCTAGCTATATGGCTTTGAGAATCTTTTTCTGTGTTGTCCTTACCAGTGATCATATCTGCAACAGTCACCAGCACAGGAGTGAATCTTGGCTCAATCACACGCCTGCAAAATTAGAAGACATTCCAGTTTTACTGTGTTGTCCACTGCACTCCTACCACCACCAAGAAGCTTTCTCACATAGGCATGCAGACAACTTTTTCTTCATGAAGACACATCACAGAACAGCAGTCAGAGATGCAAGTCAAAAAACCCCATATATGTGGTATTTATCCTTCTCCTTTAGGGAAGGCAGTGGGGCTTGGAGGACTGTCAAAAAGCCTCAGGTTTATGAAGACATAAGAAACCAAGGGCAAAATGTCTGGCAAAGATGTAGAATATCTCATACTATCAGGAAAACTGTTCTGTGCTAACAGGTAAACTGTTTCAGACCTTGGTATCAGAATGCAAAAGGCATGTGAGACTTCAAGAGTGATAGTGTTCTACCTCTCATCAGTTGAAACTCTGTGACAAGTTGTTAGAAAATAAGTGTCAAAATAGTCAGAAGGAACTCAAGTTAAAATAATACCTTGCCACAAAGGTAAGGAGGAGATTAACTTGCTTCTCATCTCGGCCTGCAAGGGCACTCCTCAGTGTGCCTCTGCGATGCAGTTCCTGCATGACTGCAACCGTCACCTCAGGAGTATGAAGCATGATGGGTGGCTGGACACATGTAAGAAGAGTTTAGTACCAAAGCAGTATCTTTATGCATAACAGAGGGCTGGTATCAGCCAAAAACCAAAATGGAACCCAAGTTTGATTCCTTTCTGCTTATACACTAAAATAAAATTAGTCTGACATACAGGAAAAAAGTCCCGTCGGGTGACAGCACACAACTCCAATGAGAAAAACCAATGTCTTACCTCCAGCACTGCATCAAGAGCCTTGGAAGACTGAAAACTCTTCAGCAGCTTGTCATATTTCCTCAAAACACGTTTTACAGGTTTACTGACACAGAAATCTTCCTAGAATTCAAAGAAGAGTTCAGAGTTTGACAAATACACACATATAATCAATTAGATGTATTACCATTAACAAGCTTTTCTGTCTTTTTATATTCCCTCCCTTCCCTTTCTCCAACCTAGTACATTCCAAAAAACCAATTTTTGACAAGTGCTCCAGTACATATTTTCTCATCACCTCATACCTGTTTTGGCATGTAAGTTCTTCCTTTGACATAGGTTCTATACGCTGGTTGCCTCTTCTTTTGAGACTTTTCATTCCTTTCTTCAGATTTTCTATGTTTAACATTTAGCACTCCATTGGTCATGCCTACAACTATAGTTTCATCTTCAGGCTAGAACAAAGAAATCACAGTTAGGATATGAGTGCATTATTTGTTCCTAGATCTACCATGTACAATTTTTAATTTTTTATGCTTCATGACAAGGCTCCTTCAATAACAGTATCATAGGTAACTTAAGGTGGAAGGCACCTCTTTTGAGATCCCATGATCAAATACTTTGGTCAAAACAGGGACATCTTCAAGGCTATGCTCATAAGCAGTATTACAGACTGACTAGTGAATCAAGCTTAATTATACATTAACATGCTTCTTAAAGTATGAGGATTTGGTTTTTAAAATGGTGTACAACTGCCTTTGGCTATTAATGCCATACAGCAGGCATGAACACCACCTATGAGAAAGGAAAGCTATCATGGAACAGCAGGATTTTGAGAAACAATTGAAAGTTGTTCAAAACACTGGTCACTGGTGTATGTAATTGCACTTCTGTAACAAACTGGGTACAAACTTCATCCGGAGAAGCTGTGGATGCTCTATCCCTTGAAATGTTCAAGATTGGATGGGGTTTTGAGCAACTTGGTCTAGTGAAAGGTGTCCCTGCCTACAGAATTATGACAGGTATGGATGAGATCAGCTGGTCAAGGTCTCATTTCAAGGCATTAATTGAAGTTAATGAAGACTCAAGTGGAACAGCAAGAGGCAATTCTTCACACAAGTATCAGAGATGTGCAACTCCTTGTCAAGGAATCTAGACAAGTTTCAAGTACGTCCAAGCCTAAAGAGAGACTGAGCAGACTTATGGAAGAGAAATTCTTTGAATTACACAGAAACTACACTCTGCTAAGTTTCTCACTTGAAAATGAGTTTGGATTTGTGAGAGTATCAGCAAATTTATCACACACATTTGCCCTGGTTTTAGTTTTCTATATGCATCTACTTATGGCTACAGTTGGAAGCAGCATCTGGAATTGGACTGGCCTTTGGTTTGACTCATTAGAGGCACTATTATGTTCTTGCATGGCCATTTAAAATTCAAGCGGTTTAGTCAACAGAAAACAAAAATTATGTTTTAAAAGATACATTATACATGCTCTAGAGATGCTAAACTACAGGTATTGCATTTTGCAGCTGCTATAGGGGCTTAAAGTTATGGGCTCTGTCTCTTCACCTCCAGAAAAATTTCAAAGTTCCTTTAGCTCAGCTCCCTGGGAAGCAAGGTAGAAAACAAAGAAAAGACACTCCCTCCAAACACACTCTCCTCTATTCCAGCAGAGCAGGAAAACAGCAAAGCAGCAAAGGTAGAAGAGATCCCTCACAGTCATTTTTACTTCAGAGGTCATGTAAGAGCATGACAACAGCATTGTTTTAAAAACTGGTGCTAGCCTTAAAGTTTCTGGCCAGCAGGTCACTTACTCACTGGAACTCAAAGGCTTCAGAGAAATTAGAGTCTTTGTTTTCTGTTCCTGAGACAGTAAGACACATGCCCTGACAAACTAATTTATTTATTAATAATTATTCTTTTCTTTCTCAGACTAACCTGATACCAGCAATTTTTAAGGCAAGTTCACACCCTATTCTAAATTTCTCAACAAATTAACTAACTTTTTTTTACTGCTGTCAGAGGACTCACAGAGCTCCTGAAATGCAAAAGGGGAATACAAGCTTCTTAAAGTCAAAGCACTTCCCTTCTAAAGTGAATACTTTCCCTATGATATATACTGTCCTCCATAAACACACAGTTTCATACAGGTCTAGTCAGGTAACACCTGGTATCTGAATGTACTGTGTTTAAAACCTCTAAATATATTTGTTACTCAGGAGGAATATATTCCGTCACCTCACTTCGCATCCAACAGCATTCTTCTGAAACATCTCCAATAGCCATGAAAGCAAAAATTAATTACTTCAGTGACTTAAAAGGTACCAGTAATTACTTTATTTAGGAAGACATCTAATGTACTTACCGACAATGCAAGACTGAGGATGGATGTTGCATAATTAAAGCTGTGGACAACTTTGTAGGATGTAGTACTGTAAATCTTCACATGCCTATACAGAGGAGTCATAGAAAACTGTTGTTAGTAATGCTTCACAGGAATTTGATCATTCTCAACTTCTACAGATCATTTAAGGAACCCGAGTATTAATACAATGCATTCCTGAGACTACCACTAGGCTTCTTAGTTATTGCTCTTAAAAGATATTCACAGGTCAAGATAGGATTGCTCTTACCCCTAAAAAGATGAAAATGGAGCAAGGACACAAGAAGAATTGAAGGCAGATGTAGTGATAATTTGACTTCAAAGGAGTTTATTAAAAAACTGCATCGCTTTGAATCTGTCCTGAAGTTTTAAATGTAAGATCTATTCACAATTTCTGGAAGTAAATCCATAGATATTCTTGTGTCCAGCTCCTCCTTATTTGGTTGAAAGTATAAAATATTTAACAAATAAGAAAACAAAATCTTATCTCACAACAAGGACAAACTTTAATGTTACTTAATCACAAAGCCTGAGGTAGCATAGGAAGTACAGGAGGGAAAACACACCACTGTAATTTCAGACCATTTCATATTTCTAATGTCTCAGAGACCAAGCACTAGTACTCACCAACTTAACCAAAAAAAAAGGTCATGTTTCACTTGCCATCCTGGGTACAAAAAGCAGCAGCACGAGACACAAAACCCAGACTTTTTAAAGGTGAATACTAACACATTTTTAGCTACTTAAACTGTATTAAAGAATAGTTACTTTACAGAGACTGCAAAGGTCAGTTTAGATTAAAAAAAAAAGCTTATTCAGAAGTTCCCCATATGCATTCCCAAATGGCACATGCAATCCTTACTGACATTCAGATTAGGAAGAAGAAAAGGTTAAAGAATATCATAGAATCATAGCACAGTTTGAGTTGGAAGGGACTTTTAAAGGTCATCTAGACCAACCTCCCTGCAAGGAGCAGGAACATCTACAGAGTTACAGGTCCTGGCCCCAAAACCTGTTCTCAAATAAAGCCCAAAACAACATGGACAGATTCACAAATTCTCTTTTTTCATAGGTAAAATAGTCCTAAAGAATTTCAATCACAACAAAGCCACAAAATGTACTAACCGGTCCAGGGATCCTGACAATAACCTTTGTCCAGAGCTGTTTAGGCATAAACAAGTTACAGTTTTATGGTGATTTTTAAGTGAAACTAGTAACTGTCCTCCTTTTAGTACATCCCAAACTTTGACATATCGACCTCCTATGAAAAGGAAGCACACAAAAGAGTCTTACAACGTACGCATTTAAGCTTCTCAGAAAAACTTTTCACAGAATAATACATTATCTCCTTCATAACAGTTTTCTGTACCTACTCACCATCCTCTTCCACTATGACCATCTCCTGGAACAAGACATACTACAAGCCTGCTCTTTTTTTAGGCCATTCTGGATGGCACTAAATGATTCAACAAAAAAAAAAAAAATCTATAAAGCACTGGGTTATAGGACTTTTGATGCAATTTTAAGAAGAGACTAAAAACCACTTTTCAATATTAAGAGAAAGACCCAGTCCCATCTTTTCAAAACTTCAGTATGTGCATTCCTTCACTTTAGCACTGGGGTAATTAAAGTCTGTATTTTCTAATTAAAAATGTCCTTTTTTTGGTGGGGCAACTACAAGAATATCAAAACAGATACAAATAAAAAACCCTACTTCCACTCTCCAGATAAACACAGATTCTAAAGAAGACATTTGAGAAATTCAGCTGTTACATCACCTACCACTTCATTACCAAATTAAAACACCACATAAAAAATAAGCAGCTGAAGTATCTCTCAAATTACAACCACAGAAGATAAGTGTGATTTATTTGATTTTATTGAATTACCTGCAGATACTAGAAGTCCACCAGAAGGGAAAAGAAGCACACTCTCCACAGGATGGCCGTGTTCTATTGTCATGACACTACCTTTTGTTCGTGCATCAAATAGTTTCACAGTGTGATCATAGGAACCTACAAACACCACCAAAATAGCTTCAGTTTCGTAACTTCACTTATTTCAAAAACTACAACAGTCATGTTCTACAACCTAAAGGAGCTCCTGGCTAATTTTAACAGTTTTAAATCATATAGTTAAAAATATCTTGCAGTTCACCTTGGTTAGTTTACAGCCTTCAGACAAAATAAATTTTCTCATTCTAGCCCTAGCTTTATATAAGTCCTTAAAAGTAATTTATTTCACCTCCATTAATCAAGTGTATTTATAAAAATAAATATGAGGCAATCTGATGAAACCTAGTCTCCTGTGCTTCCTGAAGTAAGGAATACCAGTTTTTTTCACAGTAGTTTACCACAGATTAATATAAAGTTACTACTAGGAAAACCAAAAGAAAATGGTTTCAAAGAACTTCTCATGTGACCTTTCATTTTTGAGCCAGTTTTGGACTTTACAAACTACAACAGAACTATTGTCCTGCTCCAGAAACCTGACAAAACATTTAAGTCAATCCCAGACAAAGAACACATTCACAGTACTTTCTTAACTTTCAAAAGCTAGTTAAAACAGTTCTGTTAACTGTAATAGGCTAAAACAAAAAGATGTTAAAACTCAGCTCATGCTGAATTTCCCCAAAACATGTCAACTTTAAAGCCCAAGCAAAACAAGAAAACAACAAAGTAGGCATTGTGTAGAAAGACTAATCCTCCATGATTAAAATATAATAAACAAGATCCTACTCTATGAAAAGTTTTCTTTCTGCATTTTAATTCAATTAAATCCAAAAGAAGTATAAATAAAAAACAAAACTGAACCTGTTACAAAGACATCTGCATTCACTTTACTTGCACAGCCGCATCTCACGTAGTCAGTATGTTCGCTATATGAGACGATTTTTCTGGCCCTCGGAATATCCCACAAAACTGATGAATAATCATCACCGCCAGAAAATATTCTGTATTTATCAGACAGGAAACCCACTACATGAACTGGTCTAGAAAACAAAGTCCACAATACCCAAAGTTAAAATACGTACATGTTTCAAGAAGAACTAGTGTGTATGAAGAATATATTAAAGTACTTCAACTTAGAAGTGCAAAGCGTTTTGCAAGTTGCAAAGCCTCACTTTAGAGGTTAAGACACTTTAGGTTTTGTATTTGTAGGCAGAAAAGGGTCATGCTGACAAATGCTTCCCTAAGCACTGACATGGTATTCCTTAAATGTTTTCCAGGTTTACTAGATTCTCATTCAAAAGCTCTAAATTCTGCACTTGCTACTTAAGAGGTTTGTGTGCTAGCATTGTCCCTTAGAAAACATTTATAATTAGTAAATCTTAAGGGAAATTTATAATAGTAAATTTTAAGTACAACTGGTTTGAACAATCATCCTTTAAAAATCACTACTTAAATCTTTACTATCATTGCAACATCCCAGCAGGGAATGACTTTGACAGAAAACAGATACACAAATATTCCTGCAGTTAACCTTGTCATTAGAACGTTACAGGTGATCTACAAACACAGACCTCAAACAGAAACATCCGTGACATCAGCCTGGTTGTTTCCCACTGAAAGGGGGGTTGTACTACACAGAAAAAACATGCATTGATCTTCAACAGCACAGGAACTTGTTGAACAATTATCATTGTCTTCTCACTGATATCCAGAACTTCTCTTCTAACTCCTTCCCCCCCCCAACCTATCACCATGCACTTTTTATGTTTTGTTTTGGGTTTTTTTTAAGGGATTCCTTTTTTTCCTGGCATGTTTCTTTGTTGGTTTTGTTCAGACATTTTTTAGAACTCTTTTCCTGCCAGCATTAAATAAAATGTACTTACCAATGACAAGCAGTCACAAGACTGTACCTATACAACATATTAACAGACACCTACTGGAAATAGCAAACCTGTTTACTCTTCTCTACACTTGATTCACATTCAGAATTTTTTAAAAAATTCACTCCAATTTCAAATTTAAGTTCTGCTTTTCAGTTCAGATCTGCATGAGACAGTTGCAAGCAACATAAGATCAATATTACTAAGATTTTCAGCAACACAGGAAGCAGGCATATAAACAGTAAATACTGGTGAGGCACTGGCAAGGGTTACCCAGAGAAGCAGCAGAGGGAACAAACGCTACTGTCTTACTTGGTGTGGCCATCGAACTGCCTCAGCGGCGCTCTCCCGCTGACATCGAAGAGCCGGATGCTGCTGTCCTCGCTGCCTGCGGCGAGCAGGTGCCCGTCATCTCTGTACGTGGCGCAGTACGCGGCATCTCGGAAGCGAGAAAACGTTTTGATGGGCTCCTGGGAGTAACGGCCATAGATGTGGATCTGGCAAAACAAGAAGATGCTAAGTTTTCTTGTAGGATTTGCCGGAGTGGGTCCAGAGAAGAGCAATGAGGCTGGTGAAAGGACTTGAGCACAAGTGCTATGAGGAAAGGCTGAGGGAGCTAGGGCTGTTTAGACTGGAGATGAGTAGGCTCAGGGGAGACCTTATCACTCTCTCCAGCTACCTGAAAAGGTGTTGTAGCCAGGTGGGGATTAGTCTCTTCTCTCAGGCAACCAACAGTAGGACAAGAGGGCATGGGCTTAAGCTCTGCCAGGGGGATTTAGGTTGGATATCAGAAAGAAGTTCTTTACAGAGAGAGTAATCAAGCATTGCAATGGCCTGCCCAGGGAGGTGGTGGATTCTCCAACCCTGGAGGTTTTTAAGGTGAGACTGGATGTGGCACTGAGTGCCATGATCTAGTAGTCAAAGGGGGGGTTGGATTAAGGGTTGGACTTGATGATCTCGTAGGTCTCTTCCAACCCAACTGATTCTATGATTCTGTATCAACAGAAGGCCAGAATCATAAAAACCTCAGAGAAGCCACTTACCCTCGAGGAGGCTGTCACAGCGTAGTTATACGGCGGGACTGGGGAGAAGTCAATTTTATTTACTGCACCGAATTCCTTTATCTGAACAGGTGTCTAAAATGATTGTGGTAAAGACCATTAAACACACATTAGCATACCACCAAATATGAAACCAGCAAAATAAAAACTATTCTTCCTAAAGAGTTCAAAACTCCATTAGAACCAAATCGGTTTTTAATTACAATGATACCGAATTACACTTCTGCCTTTCTTCTCTAGCTCTCATTTTTTTTTCCAATACACGCATTACAACTGACCCATTAATTACGTGTTTGGATGGAAAAAAACTAATTCACGCGTGTTTAAAAAAAATACATCGATTAGTTGCACGAAAGCGCTAAATATAAATTCCAGGTTAGTAATTACGACTTTTGGTCCGGCTCGTACCTTGTACCCCCGCCAGTACAGCGTGTCCTGCGTGATCCTCTCGCCGAGCTTGGGGCACGCCTGCACCACCACCGGCTTGTACGCGGCCATGGCTGCGGCGCGGGGGCCGCGGGCCGAGGCCAAGGCCGCGCCGCCTCTCGCCGGGGAGCGTCTCGGGCCGCCGCGTCGCGCTGCCACCCGCGGGCCGGGCTGGGCCGGGCTGGGCCGGGCTGCGCCTGTCCGGGAAGGGCTCGGGAAGCGCCGCTGGGCCCAGGCCGCGCAAGGACTCGGCACACGCTGCCACCCGCGATGGCGGCCCCGCGCCTGCCGCCGGGAGAGGCCGCACGGGCGCATCCGCAGCGCGTCAGCGCGCGTCACTTCCGCCCCCGGCAGCGGCACAGGGAGCGGGGCCGAGGTGGGAGCGGGGACCGAGGTGGGAGCGGGGGCCGCGGTGGGAGCGGGGGCCGAGGTGGGCGCGGGGGC
>JAWWEV010000095.1:46858507-46870837 GCA_035583235.1 Hafferia zeledoni | reverse complement strand
TGCTTCCCGCTCTGTGGCCTTTCATCCCGGAGCCGACTGACTCCGGGGAGCGGGGAGGGCTCCGGGCGCGCCCAGCCCGACGTGCGGCCTCGCGCGGAACTGTGAGCAGGCCCTGGTGTCCTGCGGTGTCTGCCGTCAGCCCAAGAGGCATTCGGGTGTTTTCCTACGTGCATGGTAGAAGCCGTTTGTTTACTGTATGCGGGTTGTGAAAAGACACAAAGGGGCTTAAAGTCACTTCTACTCTCCCTTCAAGTCTGATGTTTTTAAGGAATAAAGTTATCTTCTTTTAGCTTGTTCCTGCCTTGAGATAAACCTGGTTGGTTGTGGTGTGGGCTTTTTTGTTGCAACCACACAAATATTCTGAAGCATCACTTGGATGAAACTCACACTAGCTTCATTATAGAATTTGGCTTATACATCCATGTGATAAAATGTCAATGGACAATTCAGTCACTAGCTTGTGACAGCAACAAGACTGATATATCACTAAATAGCATAAGCTTAAGTGAAGCCAAGTTTGGTGCATTGTATGCATTGTTTCACCATAATGTTCCTAACCTCTGTTACGTGTGTTCGGTTGCAGGTGGTTCAAAAATTTAGACTTGGCTGGACAGAATCGGACTTGGCTGGAAACCATGAAGAAACAGTTTGCATGAAACTTTCATGTGATTGAGGGCCATGGCATCTTCAACAAACCTGGATGTTGGGGCCCAGTTAATTGTGGAAGAATGTACTGCTGGCTACAGCCTTCCGCCCATGCCAGACATTAAAGTGGAGCATCAGCTTGACTCCAGCACTGAGCAAGGCCCAGCTCAGAGTGTCACCATGGGGATGAAATTCATTTTGCCTAATAGATTTGATATGAATGTCTGCTCACGATTTGTGAAATCTCTGAATGAGGAGGACAGTAAAAATATTCAAGACCAAGTCAACTCTGACCTTGAAGTTGCGTCTGTCTTATTTAAAGGTTGAATTTTTGGTAGAAATTGCTTTCTGTGAACTGTGTCATCTTGTTAAGCTATTATGTTTTCTAAAAAAAGAGCCTTTACTTTATATGTGTATTAATCAGTTTTCTAAGATTTGTTCCCCTAACATTTTTATTATCTTCTTAATGGATTATTAATGTAAAATTAATTTTCTCCATGATTACTTTTTAACTTTTTTATAAATTGAAAAAGTAGTGGTACAAAAAGTCTAACAAGAGCTGAGGGTGATCATGAAAACGTGTATAGCATGTCCTACACAGCAATATGGCTGTGTACATCTTCACAAAACACTGCTGAAAGCACTATAGGATCATTTCAACTTCAGTAGCTTTCAGCAGCATATTCTGTCTTTTCACTAGTATGATGAAAAAATAACATTTATCACTGTGACTGTACAAGGGCTGTAGTTGTAGTGATGGGCTTGCCAGTTTAGCTTCATGCTACCTGAAGGAAAATGCTGCTCCAGTTTTGGATCCCTGCAACTAGTCCAGCCATTGCTGGGCGGCTTCATCAGAATCAATCCACATTTTTTGTGACTGGGGATATTGATACAGAAGAAAACTAGGAGTTCTGTTTATTTCCTCTGCACAATTGTGGTTCCTTGCACTCGCTGTCATATTTCAGACCGTTCGGGAGGTTGATTGCCACCCATTTCGTGTAACAAATGCAAACACAGGCCTATTTTGAATTTTGGTGGTTTCACGGGTTTGTATTGTTGGGCTGCAATTTCACCATTGCAGTTTTCAAACTTCTTTGATTTGCAGGCCCTAAGTGCTCACTAGCAGAGCCATAGGTCTGAGACCCATCAGCAACCGGGTGGTTTTTCTGAGGTAATGTTTGTAAATCCCATAGAAGTAGTCCTGCAGACCCAGGGACCACAGGTTAAAAT
This sequence comes from Hafferia zeledoni, assembly GCA_035583235.1. Classification (NCBI taxonomy): domain Eukaryota; kingdom Metazoa; phylum Chordata; class Aves; order Passeriformes; family Thamnophilidae; genus Hafferia; species Hafferia zeledoni. The sequence continues at coordinate 46,868,962 of JAWWEV010000095.1, read as the reverse complement.
CTGGTAGGACTCTTTAATTTGATGAAGTCAGCTGTAGCTATTTGATTTGCAAACTAAATGTAATTTCATTTTCAGCCTGTTACGCTCTGCGTCCTTGAATTTGTTCTTTTCGAGAATTTGGGTTGCTTGGGTTTGTGCTGGTTTAAAGGTAAACCAGCAGGAGAAATTACAAGTCAGAGTTACATTTTACTAAAAAGGTTACAATAAATACAGTGATACAGAGAAAAAAATTGACTTTAATGCACAGTAACCAGATGTATAACCCAGCACCCTGGAGCAAGAACAAAGTGGTGCTCATTAGCCCCTGTGATGAGCGCCATGTGGTCCCCCTGAGCACAAAGTAAAAGGAAAGGAAAACCTATTGGTGAGGATGATGGTTGCAGTCTGGTTGAGAGCAGCAGTCACAGTCCTGTTGGGGTTCTGGTCCTCCTCTAGATCCAATGAGTGGTAGTCCAAGTCCCAAACCCCAAATACTATATATGCTCAGGTTCAGGTGGGAATGCCCAGTACTTTCCCCAGGGTGAGGAGTTTAACAATGGGTGATTTACTCTGTGAGTCCTGGGATAGTTTTGGAATCTTTGATGGCCCATTAGCAAACATGACCCCTCAGGCTGGGTATGAAGGTGCTGGTGCCTCCCTGGAGGGGAATTACAGTGGCTGAGTCCTTGATGACAAACACTCCTCTGTCTCACAGGGTCCTTTAACACCCAGCTTATAGACTCAGGTGTCAGGTGTGCCCTGGGCAGCTGCTGCAAATGGTCAATTATTAACTGTTCATGAGAAATGACACAGAGGGTGGAGAGTACAGAGCTTTGTTTATACCCACACAGTGATAAACTGGTCCCAGCTGCTGAACTAGGACAGGTTTATGATTACAAAGTTCTCTATGGTGTTAATTCAGTGTGTGTGTTAATTGGCTTCTAGTAATTAATTACTGGTGCAGACTGGTTCAAATCAATATGGAGTCTAATCCTTCAATATATCTGCAGTTTTTAAACAGCTTCTTAAAAATTACTTGGCTTCTCAGCTACTTCTCAAAACTCAAAAGTTGCTTTTGAGAATTACAAGCCAAGACAACATATAACTATATTCTGTAGTAAAATGCCATTAGCTTTTAAGAGAAAGCAAGAAAAGTTAGTGCAAAGGAATATATCAGCACTGAATGATTTCCTGAATTCTAAGTGGTGACCTGCTGTTGCATTTTATGCAAGTTAGTGTGGAACATCTCTTTTCCCGCTGAATAAGTATTTGTAAGGCATTCATAATGCTGTTGAAATACTACCCAGAAGTGGAAAGAGCCCTGGAGAAAAAAGTTAGTGAAAGTAATCTCCACCCATGCAGCAGACCAGCTGGGAGCAGGCAAAGGCATGAGCTGAGCAGTCTGCACATCTGACCAGAGCTACAACATTCTGTTGCATTGGAGAGTGTCTGTAAGGATATGACGGGTTGAGTGGAGCCCTCCTACCAATAAATCCATGCCAGGCATGTTGAAAAATACAGACAAAGGCTTACCTCATTTAGAAACCAAGTTGGTTTTGGAGGACATTAGGCTATACTGAATGTGTGTGGTAGCAGCATTGTTTCATTCTAGAAATGAATGCAGCCCTTTATTCAGCTTTCACAGTACACGGTAGAAAAAGCACATGTCACAAAGCTTTCTTAACATGGATTTTAAAGGTCTTGTGATACTGGTGCTTTCCAGTTTGACTTAGAGTCTGTGGCTTGCTTTTAATGCACTTATTAGTACTGAAATCCTGTCTGGTTTTTTTTGTTCGATGTAGCTGAATGCAACAGCCACACTTCTCCTTCCCCTGGGATCCAAGTAAGACATGTTTATACTCCATCAACTACTAAGCATTTCTCACCAATAAAACAATCAACTACCCTAACTAACAAACACAGGGGAAACGAAGTCTCTACAACACCTCTGCTTGTAAACTGTAAGTATCCTTCTGCCTTACTGTTAATAATTATTTTGTGAACTGTATGTTGGGTGCTTAAGAGATTTTTCAATTTTTGCTCTGGTGTTGCAATGAACTTTAATGTAGGAAGGAAACACTGAGACAGTCTTGTCTAACATCACATGTTCCCACCACAAAATACTCACCTACCTGTTTTATTGAATTAACGACAAGCATATTTTCCCAAAAGAATCTAATTATTGATTTAAATAATATAGGTAAAGATTTTTCTAATTTTTTTCTAAGCTGTAAGTTAATGTACTTTGTACACATTTTCAGAACTTGTGCATCTTGTAAAATTTATTAGTTGATTGGTAAGTGCTACAGAATACTGCAAATGTCATGATTGTCATTGACCTTGAAAATCATTTAAGTATTTAAGGTGGGGTTTTTTCTGAATTGTCAAGCATTTTCTTTATAAATTCATTTGCTGTTACTTACTTCATCTGTAAGTTATTTCCTCTATAAACTATAGGTCAATTAAAAAAAGGAAAAAGCCATTTACGTGGGAAAAAATAATCTGGAGCTCCGGTATAGGCCTCTGCATAAAATACGCTGTCTTTCTGAAATTTTCACATAGTGACTAAGAATAGTACAGTCAACATTTACTGATCAACATTTAGTTGATGTAAACATTACCTGATTTTGTTACTGTATAATGTGGATAATTCATTACATATTCCCTCCTGAGCATCCTTCAGGCTGGTCTAAGTTGCAGTTATGAAAACCATGCAGCCATTCAGTTCACTGTGGGATTGAATAATTTTTTTTCTTTATAATCTCTTAAGAATTATTCTGTTTTTAATACATGGTACCTTATATTAAGGAATAATTTTAAAAAATCCCACAATCTTTCCCTTCCCCTCTATATGTGAAATTGTATATAGTTTTGTAATGTCTCATCTGTTCCATGTTGTAGTGAATGAGAGTCACGCTAGAGGGTCTCCTGCTGACATGTCTTAGGTGAAAATTTAAAATTAAACATCCTTAATTTATCAAGAGATGCTTATTTTCATTTGCTAAATGGCCTTTCTGTAATCTTGGGTTGATGACCAAACAGCAGAGAAGAGAGCATGTTGCTTTGTAAAGAGTCAGTATGGAAAATACCTTTGCTTTCAAGCAGAACTTCTGCATTGGTTAAAAAGTTACCTAAACCTATGAAATGCTTTGGAAGCTTCAGTTTTTAAGAGAGTGATTTCAGTTCAGAGTATAAGGTAAAACCTATCTACACTCTCAAATCCAAGTTCTGTACTGCTCAAGCCACAAGACATGTTAACTTCAAATAAAGTAGAATGAACACTGGAATGTGTATTACATGCTTTTTGTCCCTTTTTTGCAGCTTTATCAGTTCATCAGCTGGCTGCTCAGGGAGAAATGTTATATCTGGCCACACGTATTGAACAAGGTAAGTCAGAAGGAGGTTAAAGGCCTTCTTTAGTAATTTGGGTCACTTACACACTGTTGTACTTGACCTTTTCCCCAAAGCTGTATTAAAAAAAGTCCTTGATTCTAGTGCACATTGAAGGATATTTGAGATATCTGTTCTTTGCAGATGTTGAGTATTGTTTTGTATCAGTCTATTATTCACTCAGTGCTATGATTTGCATTTTAAATTAAAACATTAGCATTAATAGCAGTAGGTAAATCCCTTCGTCTCCTTGCTCTCTAGCTATATAGGTAATCCATGGAAATGAGAAAAGGCTCTGTTAGTTCTATCAAAGGAGTTAATTTTATTTTATTTTTAAATTACCTTTTTAATTTAAAGCACATTTCTATTAATGGTGGCTTTCCAATTTTATTTACTCAATCAGCATAAAGATCTGCATTTTGCTAATTTAAGCCATGGCTTACACCTGCAATGTAGTAGTACTACACATTCTGAGTAGTGTGGTAGTCTTCATTGTGGCATTTGTGTGTCCACAATACATATTCAAAATTTCAACTCTATGTATTAAATTTAGTACTATTTAATGAATAGTATATTCTTATTGTATTATAATAGTAGTCATCCATGCTTTCAGTGCATCCTTGTTGAAATGTTTACTGGAAAGCAGGTAATGAGTCACTGAGTCTATGTACTTTGTAATGAGCCATATATATGAAAAGCAGATCAATTCTGGAATATGGGGAATAATTAAAAATGCTTATTTTGGTGCTATGATAAGCATGGAATTGTTAAAGTATAGATATTAAAAAAATGCAACTAAACTATTTCAATCAGCCAATTGTTAAAAAATGGGGTTTTTTCTTCTTCCAGCTGCACTAGACATAGACCTTAATTGTTTTTACAGACCACCTTATTAATTACATGACCTCTGGGGGGAATGGAGTTGTTCTATCTATATTGCTGTGCAGGCTCATTCTTTACAAGATTGTGGGGCTCACTGTATTGAAAAAAACACTACCTGTAGTATCATACAGAATGTACCTCTTTATTTTTCAAATATTCTTTTCTTCTCTTTCCAAAAATAAAGCCCAGATTACAAACAACTTGTAACATTTCTGAATAAGAACAGAGTTTATAGAGTTTAAAAACTTAAACTCTTAAACTAAAAGTTTAAATTTTACTTTCATCAGTTGCATGTGTTTTTCTTTCTTGGTCAAAGTTATTTCCACCACCACTGGGACAGTATTTTGTTAAGATGGGAATGGCTTTTAGGTCACACTGGTACTTGGTGAATATATGGTATTCACCATGGATACATCAACACATTTCACCAGCTCATACAGTGCAGTAGTGAAAGGGATTACTGAGTTACATATTTTTCTTCAAACAGAAAATTTAATCAATCATAAGGATGAAGAAGGATTTACCCCTCTGATGTGGGCTGCAGCTCATGGGCAGATAGCAGTAGTGGAATTTCTCCTCCAGAATGTAAGGAAAAAAACCACACTTCATTTTAAATGTACTTACTCATTAATTCATTTTGCCTTCCTAAGTTTGTCAATGTTGCTATAAACATTGTAAAGTTAAGTTCTATGTGAAACCTCGAATTTGCTTCTTGTCTTTAAATTGATACTATTCTTTCAGGGTGCAGATCCTCAGATTCTGGGCAAGGGCCGAGAAAGTGCCCTCTCACTGGCCTGCAGTAAAGGATACACAGATATTGTCAAAATGCTGCTTGACTGTGGAGTTGATGTCAATGAGTATGACTGGGTAAGACTAGCTGGAATTTATGTCAGGGTGCTTTGATCAGAAAACTGAAGCAGGACATAGCACTGGCTTGAGTTCAAACCTCTTCTGAAATACCTGAGAGTTTCAAAACTTCATAGGATAAGAGAAGTTGGCCCCACTAGTTCTGATTTCTTGTTAGAAAGAGAATAACACTAATGTTGGCTCCTTGTAGAAGTGTGATCTGCAACTTTAAAAAATAGACAAAAAATGATGGAAGTTTTGAAGAACCTCATTTTCATAAAACCTGTGAAATCTCTTAACTTGTAAGTATACTGTTGTGTGAAGAATTAGAACTGGGGACTTCTTAATCACTGTCTAAGGCATTTCTCTGCTTTTGCAGAATGGAGGTACACCCCTACTATATGCAGTACATGGGAACCATGTGAAATGTGTAAAAATTCTCCTTGGTAAGCACACTGTGCAAACAGAATTATCAGTAATAATGTACTATCAGTTCTCATTGTCAGAAATACAAGATTCTATTCCTGTTTTACATAGAAAGTGGTGCTGATCCAACTATCGAAACAGATGCTGGCTATAATTCCATGGATTTGGCTGTAGCCCTGGGCTATCGAAGTGGTGAGTATTGTAAATGGAAACTTTTTCTGAAATTTTTAATGTTTACAGCTCCTTGTTTATGTAGCTGCTGTAATGGCTGAGTAGAGGTTTTGCTGCTCATACCTGTCCTACAAGTCTTAATACCTCTAAATGCATCAGGCCAAAATGGGTAGGAGCTTCCATCCCTGTTTCAGAAAGCCAGCTGCCTAGTAAGAAAACATCACTGTCCTGGAGCTACATCAGTGGGCACAAATAATGGGGTTAGGGCTGATGCAGCCATGATTCAGATAAGGGAATCTGAGCTGCTCCCCTGCCCTGTACAGGGGACCGTATTGTACTGGACAATCATAAGAGGCCTGCAGCCTTCCTGAACGCCTCACTCTGGGTGATTGGCATGAAGTGATGTAGTTTGCAAAACCTTATGAAGCACAAAGAAGGGACTCTTTGTTGGAGTTTTTTTTCCCTCATGCTGCCTTCAGTTTGAAAGCTGGGAAATGTCTGCTGTTACAAAAATGAGCTGAACCAAAAAAGAAGCCTAGCACTACATGTGTAGCTTCTTCAAGCAGAGCCCTGTGCTTATGAGTGAGCCAGTAACTTCACAGATGTTTAGATGTAGGACTGTTTCAAGAGTTCAATATCAAAATGTTCCACAGAACAAATGCCTAGTAAATTTTTTTGCCTACTTTCCATTTGTAGGCTAAAAAATTCCTATCCATATGCTAGCAATCTACCAAACCAGAGAACAGATGACGACCCCTCAAAACTATCATCTGCCTTACTGGATGTATTGTTTTCACGTCATACAAGGCTTTTATTTTCTGAAGGGATGCAAACTCTCTTCATAGAGTGAATTTATTCTTGTCTAGTTTTTATTAAATCATTGTAGAGAACATTAGGCATCTGCTAGAAAAAACAATACAACCCTAAAAATATGAAAAAAATGAACACTAATTGACCTCATCTTTTTCTCTGCTTTAGTTCAACAGGTTATTGAGTCTCATTTATTAAAGCTACTTCAAAATATCAAGGAATAAAGGCTGGCTCTTCTGTGAGTGTCAGTTCTTGGCTTGGGGATTTGAACTGCTTTGTAGCCTTGTAATTGGTGACAAAGGTTGGTTGTCTTGTAACTTTACCTCAGTTCAAGTATTTACTGGGTTTAATTAAGCTTTTTAGTATTCTTCCTCTTCTTTCATTGTTGTTCATACAAATACGGAATGTCATCCTTTTCTTAAGCATATTTTATATACTTTTAGAAGAAAAAGTCCATTGTCATGCATGAAAAACTTTGTAAATAAACCCAATTTTGACCATCTAAATGTTTACACTGAGTGCAGTAGGTGGCACTGTGCCAAGTCTCCTAGTTCATTACATCATTGATACATATTCACAGAAAGAAATGTGTTTATATATTGAGGTATATCACCACAGAGGATAGGTGTCTTTACTGTTGACAATACTAAAATGTGCATTGCTGTCTGTGATAGTTTTTGATATCCCCAGTTCATATTTGTCCTGGCTTCACCCAGGCCAGGGTTAATTTTTGCAGTAGGTAGGAGGAGCATGGCTGGGTCCCTTTGTCATTGCCAGGGATATGGAGGAGTCTCTTCTAGGAAGCAGGGATTCCTTCCGGTTGGAGCGGCGTGGCTGTGGTGGGATCAGGTCAAGCTCCATTGTGAGCATTTTTGCACGTGATTCACTCTTTTGTACACTTCTGTTATTAATATTGTTGCTGTTACTGTTTGTTTTCTTAATTCATTGCTGTTTGCAGTAAACTGTTCTTTTCTCAACCTATGATCTTTACCTTTTGTGCCTCCAATTCCCCTTTCCATCCAGCCTCACAGAGAGGGGAGAGGGAGTGGGGGAGCGCATGATTGCCAGCATGGTTTGGAGGGTGTAAGGAGGAGCTCTAATTTGGGGAGTACTATTTCTGATCTAGGACAGCCTTATTTGGCACCCAGTGTAGGGCATGAAGGGTTGAGATAACAACAGATCTGACCAGAGCAGGTTGGAAATAAAAGTGATCTATCCATTTATTGTATTAGGTGCAGAGCCACTGGTCACAATGTTGCGTAGTCTGTTCATGTGGGTGTGGTATCCAACCCTGTGTATATTTCCATTTGTGCCACTCATGATGGTATTTTGCACAGTAGGGAGAGGGATCAGGATTGCTTTCTTCATGTACTGTGGGATATTAGTTTATGGCATGATAACATCAAGGGCAGTGAGGGTTATTTGGGATGTGTATTCAGTGCTGCTCCCCTGTTCTTTCCTCAGGCACTACCTTTGGGAGCTCATTAATAATTGTACCCAGTCTGTGGGGAAGAATGATTTTCCCCAGCTTTGCAACCCCTTTTTCTCCTTCAGGCCTGTTACAAGCTTTTGAGAACTATGAATTCCCTTTGGATGTTAAGGAAAGCATGTTCTTGTTGCTAAGTCTGCCAGGTCTTCTCAGTGCACTCCACACCATGATTAGAGTCAAGAAAGAGATTTCTAGGAAGGTCATTCACAGATGTGCCCTGAGGGTGGACAGTCACAAGTGGCATGGAAGGTGGGAGAATATGGCCAGCTTTTGAAGGATTAATCTGCTCCAATGGTTTTTAAGTTCACCCCTGAACAACTACAGTATTCTAATAAAGTGGCAGAATATGCGAAGGAAAAGTGGTGTGGTAACTCCAGAGAGGCATAAAGTTATACAGTATGCTGGCTACTATTTATCAGACACTGCTAGTCACTAGATAGCACCCTCAGTGGGAGGAGGAGGACAGCAGACCAAGAGGCACCATGACCAGTGAAACTGTAGCTAAAACTGCCAGTAGCAGTGGCCTGATACAGAAGAAGAAATCCAAGTTTGCAGTGAGGGATGAAGATGAAGAAAGCAGGGCCCTCACAACAGGAGGAAGAGGCAGAGCCAGAGATAATCACCTGATCCCTATCCCTGGCTGAGCTGCAAAATATACAAAGAGATTTCATTCAGCAGTTGGGTGAGCTGCTGGTAACCCAGATGCTCCTGTGCTGGGATATTGCAGCCTACAATATGACACTAGATGGTAGTGAAGCCAAGCAGCTGGGATCCCTGTCCCGAGATGGACATTGACAAGTGGATTGGGAAGAAGGCAGAAACTCTCAGCCTCTGGAGGCAACTCTCTCAAGTATGAGGGAAAGATATTCTCTCGAGGATCATCAGTAGTGTGCCCAAACAAGTGGAACACCATGGAGAAAGGTACCCAATACATGAGACAATCAGCTGTGCTGGAGGTAATCTGTAGGGATTCAAATAGCAAGCAGTCCCCTGTAGATTCAGATGAAGTCTAGTGTACACAATCCATGCAGTGGAAGTTTATGTGAAGCATGCCATTGTCGTACACCAACTCACTCAGACTCATTCATGTCTGATACAACCTGCCCCTGAGGACAAGGGTAGTTCAGGCTCTTGGTAATAAATCCCTTTGGTAAGATTCGAGTGAAAAGACACTGCATGATCGGTGTTTATATATATATATGTATGTTAGATTTATTTCAGAACAATTTGATTGCAGTGAAAAGGAGGTATGTAGCCATTTTAGTTTTTATTATCTATAGTAATATAATAATAGAAAAGTATAAAATTATCACTTAACCAAATATATAAGGAAAAGAAAGAAAGGAAGGATAAGTAGAAAGATACCACCATCTGTGGATCCAGCGACAAGGCTTGACTGTTGCAATTTCAATGTCCATTCGTTGAAGTGATAGTCACAGTTGTGATCTGTTGTGGGTTGGCAAAGCCTGTGAAACACAAAGTTCAGTGGGTTAATACACATTTGGGTTTACATGGGAAAGCTCAGGCAGCTCCCCTGGGGGTAGAGTTTTACACTATCTGATTCAGCACTGTGAATCATGCACCGTTCTCTGGTGGAAGGCTCCAGAAATGAGTCTGGAGATGCCTTGGGGGTCTTTGATCATTTATGACACATTCTAAGACAGGACAGCTGCTTCTCATGTCAGTGTAGTTGAGCCAGTTACACCCCATCAGAAGGGATGAATAACTTCAGACCTGTATGTGAATGTTGTGGTATCTCCCCTGCAGGATAGTTTTACAACTGAGCCAACTGTGTAAGGAGGACATTGGCAGGATACCAATGTACCATCCCATCTAGCAGGATCTGCTGCTTATCAGCCTCTTCCCTTTTTTGGCTCAAAACCTAGCTTCTTGCTAAACAAACGTTGATTTGTCAGTAGTTAGCCTGTGGTGGTCACGCTGTCTGCATCAGAGATTTTGCCACTACACCCCCAAAACTCTCCTCCTCCCCCTCATTGGGGATGGGAAGGTGGAGGTGGGGGGGCTGCAAACCCAGCTCTAGCAAAGCACCCTGTCACTTCCACAGATTGTTTTGAGTCATGAACCATTTAGTCTTTCACAGTATCAGTGGAAGAAGAAAAAAAAAAACATAGCTCCAGTGACTGCCTAACTCCACCACTGTGAAGATCCTCTATTTTCCTCCCTATCATCTGTGCCTCAGCTGTGAAAAGACTGTCCAAGACTGTGGACAGATTTGAAAGACTCAAGCAAACTGAAGTGGAAATGTCCCATGCCACAGCAGTATGGACCAGAGTCCCTGTTACTGGAAACAAGCACCTCCCTGCTCAGGAGAGAGGGTACACACCATAAGGTAATCTGTGGTTTTACCTGCATGACCAAGGAGAGGATGTGAAGAAGTGGGATTGAAACCCACCTCTGTCCTAGCAGCATGGGTCTGTGAGTTGAGAGGATGAACCAGCATA
>JAWWEV010000095.1:46837319-46857836 GCA_035583235.1 Hafferia zeledoni | reverse complement strand
GTGTAAGTGTGTGTTATATTGTAGTTTTAATTTTCTCTTTTCTGTATAAATACATGTAGTTAGTTTTAAGCAAAAACATGGGTTTTAGAGTTTTTTTCCCTCTCCCTCTTCTTTCTCCTTTAGCTGGTTGCGGGGGGAGGAACCCTTTTCACTGTCTTGGACAGTTGGCGTTTTGCCAGCTCAACCCAAGAGCTGTTTCCACTAAATTTTTCTTAGCTCTCGAATTCAACCTTTTGTGCCCCCCAGTTCTCTCCAGTGCACCACAGGGGGAGGGCAGGTAGTGAACAGCACATGGTTTCAGTGGGAACATTAAATTGGGGAATACCATTCCTAAATCCTGACACTGCCTGATTTCTTTCCACTTGCCTTCCTGTGGTAGTTCTGAAATCACTAGGCCAGTGCATCCTAGGTAGAAATTTCCTTGATGTAAGAAAGCCTAATTGCAAGTACAGAATTCCTAGTTCTTAAATATCTTTCATGCACTGGCTGAAAAGAGGCTTCAGCTGTATAGGAAGAAAAGCCACAGTCTATTCCAGTCTTCTTCACCCACAGTGGTCCTTTGGATCATAGAATACCCCAAGTTAAAAGGGACCTGTAAAGATCATTGGTCATACTCTCTGCTCCTTGTAGGATGATCCTTACGGGTCTCTTCCAACTTGAGATATTCTATGACCACCTCAAACTAAACCATATGACTAAGCATCATCCAGATGCTCCTGGAACTCTTGACAGACTTGGAGACCACTTTCCCAGGGAGCCAGTTCCAGTAATCAGCCACTGTTTCAGTAAAGAGCCTTTCCCAAATGTCCAGTCTGAATTTCCCCTGATGCAGCTTCATTCCATCTCCTTATGTCCTATCACTGGTCACCAGAGAGATCAGTGCCTGCCCCTCTGCTTCCCCTCATAAGGAAGCTGTAGGCTGCTATGAAGTCACCTCAGTCTCTTTTTTTTCAGGCTGAACAGACCAAGTGACCTCAGCTACTCCCCATACAGCCTCCTCTCACGGCCCTTCACCATCTTGCACTCCTTTGGATACTCTGTAATAGCTTGCTTTTTTTTTTATATGGTGGTGCCCAAAAGTGCACACAATATTCAAGGTGAGGCCACCCCAGTGCAGAGCAGAGCGGGACAATCCCTTCCCTCGACCAGCTGGTGATGCTGTGCCTGATGCCCCCCAGGACACTGCTGACTCATATTCAACTTGTCCCCCAGCCCAAACCCTCAGATCTCTTTCTGCAAGGCTGCCCTTCAGCCTCTTGTCCTCCAGTTTTAGGGGTGTCCCACTGTAGCTGAAACAGCAATTAGAATTTTGAAATTAGTTGAAAAAAAAAAATTAGGCAATATTAACTGATTTTCTGGAACCCCTGCACTTAAAGCTAAAGTGAATGATAAGATGGTGATAGTTTTGCACAAATAATAGATAAGCCTTTGAAAGAGCCCTTTCAGCAGTTCTTCCCAAACAGTACACAGGGTTTTACCATGCGGCATTTACATTTCCATAAGGATTTTTCCATTGTGTCTGCTAGAGGTCTGGCATCAATTGACATCCATACATTCTTAATCCCCACCTTTCTTCCCCAGTTTATGGGTAGTGAGCCCAATCTCCAGTTTGGTCTCACCTAGAGTTCACAACACATGACTGGACCCAAGAAAGTCACTGAGTTCCTATTACAGTGTCTCTATCATGCTTGTTTTTATACTTGAACATCATTCCATATTCAAAGGAAATTAATACTATTTAAAGTACATTCACTGTGATGCTGACTAAAGATGCTACAAGGCTGGAGAACAATCCAGCCAGGTTCTCTGAATCAAAGCCAGAGAAATAATGAATTAAAAATGCTAATTCTGAAATAACAAAGTTACTGAATATCTAATAGGGGAAAAATATTTTAAAAAATAATCCAAATCTACATTGACTAAACCTGAATTTCAGGCTAGATTTCTCTCTGACTCTGTGAAACATCTGTGGTGCATAGAAAGTTTATATCAGGACAGAGTTACCTCTGAAAGGTGGTGTGAGAGCCAGTTCAAAGATACATTTCTTTCATGAAGATGAAATCTGAAATGGAATAAACCTTAAGGGACACGAAACAAGAAAATGTAACTGACCTTGCAGGTGTTGGTGAAATCCTTGCTACATTAAGTGAGTATTACGTCTCCCAGGCTTTGACACCTGTATTCTTACGCATCAATGACACCAGTTTTGTGCTAGCATGCATGATTAGATCAGCTGAAAGAAACAGCAAATCTGGCATTGCTTTGGAAGCAAGAGGGAAAATGTTTCATAATCAAAATCCAGAAAAATATATCTTCTTATGACTTTAAAATGTGGCAATTACTGTAAAGCTGAATATTAAAAATCCTGAGATTTAATGTCCTTTGTGAAAACAAATTCCAAACTTGCATGTTTGTTGAAAAGCAATGCAAGTAAAATGCAAATTGTCTTTTCTTCAAATACCAAAACCGGAGCCATTTCTTCCTTAAGACATCTCATGCATAGACAAGCTATGTAAGTATGCATAAGGAACAGAATTTCTTTTTTCTGTATTACTTGTGTTACAGGAAAATATTTATTCTAAATAAACCTTCAGTATCTGCTTTATATTTTGTCTTGAATTTCAGTCAGCAATGAATTAATATAATGCATCTTTTAATTATATGCAAAGACATTGGAATAGAGGAATGTAGATTAAGACAACAAAATGTAAAATTTCTTCCATATTTTTGCAGTAGAATTTCAAGCAATTGTCAGATAGTCATCACCACACATCCCACAAGAGTACAAAGGTAAGATGGTAATCTTTCAGAAGCTGTTTCCTGTGTTATAAGCCTTTTTGAATATTTAACATTATGCTGCTAAGGCAATGAACATGGAATTGAAGATTTCTGTATCTCTTGTGAGGACCCTGCAGGGATCAGCCAGCACTATTTCATAATCTATGATTTATACACCCTGAGGAAAATTTAGTCAAGAGTTAGCAACTGGAAAGGAGAAAAAAATCTATGCAAAGGAAAAGCTTTACTCACAGGAAAAAAAAAACCCTGTCAAAAGAGCATAGACAACTGTTGATTATGCAGTATTAATAGCATGCTTCACTCTACATTTTGTGTTTCTCTGAGGCACAACAATGAATTTTTGTTTCTCTTCATCTAAGTACCACTCAGTATTCAGTTTTCTTTGTTTATAGTGGTAAGATTTATAAAGCTTCTGATTCAGAATTGCTGTGTGTTTTGGAATGTCAGGCTGCTGATGTTGTCTTAGTGAATGATTTTCGTAGCCTCTGATGGCAGTGAGAAGACACTATGGTTTACCTTTGAACCACACCCATAAGTCCAAAGGCAGCAGTGTTTCTTTGACACAAGACCAGTTTTAAAATTCTGCAGTCAAATTCTTAATTCCAAATTGATTCTCTCCAAACATTTTACCAAAAGCTCTTGCCAATGTGATTTCTTAACAGTAACATTTGAACTTGAATGACACTATACTGTCTTTCAGAGTGTTAGCAAACAAGTTGCTTTTCCTGATTAACTAAATTATTTTTGCCAGATTCAATGTGCAGCGTGTAATCACAGATGGCATGAACTCTGCTCACAAAGCAGATTGCCAGGGGTTTCATGTAGTAGTAACAGCCAAATGCTTCAGAGCTGCACAAAGTCTTTGTTTTATTCATTCCTGTTTGACTTTGCAGGGGATTCTGGTTAATCATGTACAATGTTAGCATTACTATTTGCATGTAAATTTGATGAGCACTTTGTAACACTCTTCCCTGTCTGCTCTGGTTTTCCCTGAGGCTGTTACTAGTTCCACTCTGTTGCCTTCTTTGTTCATCTGTCTTGTACTTTGAATTCCCCACTTGTATTTCTGAGACAGTTACAGAAAGCAGCAACCTCCTGCCAGACCTTCCCAGGGTAGAGCCTAATCTCCCTTCAGCCCTCCTGTGGGTTTTCCCTTGGTTAAGGAAAAAAAAAAAATCAGTATCCTACACCTCTTTATGCCACACAGGGAGCAGGTGCCCACAGCAGGGAGCCAAGTGATGGAAGATAGGGCCTCTGCGCTTTACCTTTTGCATGATCCAGGCGAGGTGATTGCAGCTCCCTACTGTGGTCCCAGAGGCAAACTCTGTCCCAGGGTCATGATGGAAGTGCCCCATGGCACTCTTTTTTATCCTTTCAAGGAGAATTCAGCATTTGGTATCCCAATAGTATTCCTGCAGAAATAATGTTACTCAACTCCAAGATGGATATCAGCCACTGAACCCCTTACTCTTACTTATTGCTGAGAAATAACATGAGACAAACTTCTACTTATGGCAGGCACCAACTTTGCACTGCCAAAGCAACTTCACTATGCCTTGGTCCTAAATCTGTCTTTAACCAATCTTGGAGCTTGCTTCTTTAAACCCTAATGATGCTGCTTAGCTCCCAGCCTGAAGAGACAACTGTAAAGCCAAAACTATTACTTATTTTCCACAACTGTCTTGTAACAGTATTTGGAACAAAAAATGTCAGAAATATGGAAGTTTATCCTAATTCTAGGTAACTTGTTTTGCCTAAGCAGTTCATATTCACAACTCTAGCCCAGTCAATGATATGCAACTCCATATTCTCATGAAACAGGAAAGAGTAAGGGATAGGGAAAAAAAAAAGAGAGAGAAAGACTGTATTTATTGGCTTGATAGATTCAAATACATTCTGCATTTTTCACTAGTAAGATGATTGTTAGGGAAATTCCAGCATAGTTTTTCCCGAGCACTGTGGACCAGACTTTTTTCCTTCACAACAACAGTATAAATCATTGGAGTGCAGACACTGCCCATCACTAGAATGATCATCATTAGTATTGTTATAGCAGTTCCGCTTGCATGCACCTCCTGCTGTGCAGCACATAATGCTTTCAGGAAGTACACTGTTCCATCTGGCAATGAATGTGTAACTGGGTGAATTAGGAATCCAGTCACTTGGAACTCTCAAGATCAAAGATATTGTTAGGGGTTAGTCCTAGGAATTACATCTGAATAGATCTTTCTGTTGAGGGTTATTTGTCACCAAATTAAGCTAGCAACTCTCTAGGCATACAGGACTGTAAAGCATGTCAGTCAGTCTTCAGCAGATGAGCAGTGATGAAACCAGCCATCTACACAGAAATCAGCAGGGAAGGTTGCAGAGCCCATCAGAAAAGGAAACTGAACACAGCAACAAGGTGGGTTACAGCTGTGGGACTGCACTGTACAGCTCATTCTTTTCCCTGCAAGAATAAACCAAACTGATCCCTGAATAATCCTCTGAAAAAAATAATCCTGACCTGCATTGTGGGAGATACTATTTTGATTCATTATGTAAATCAACTGTATGTGCTCTTTTTTTTTTTTTTTAGCACTGAAATCAAAGCATAGCAAGTAAAGCCACATCACATGCTTTTCACAGCCCACAAAATTTTCTAGCACATCAGCATTTCATAAATAGAAAATAGAGCTGACAGGACTGCATTGTTTTCACACAAATTCTAGTATATATCACTTGCAAGCATTTCAGGAGGACCTATCATACCATCCAATGCCTGGACTCAACCTTTGTGTTATTGTCAGCTACAGGACACTGAATGACATGCAGTATGTGGGCAAACCTGATATGCCAGAACTTACTCTGGCTTCTAGCACCATGGAAAGACGGGCAAGCTCTTCCTAAACCCTATAAATCCCTACACCCTGCATTTATAGCCATTAGGTTACACCTAGACTGTCTTTAATGTTACAATGAGTAAGACTCAATATACAGTTGTTTCTGAAAATACATCACAAAAACATTTTGCTTATCTACTCTGCACCTGTGTATCATGTCTATGTCAAATATAAAGTAAGATCACAGGCCATTGTCACATTGCCATTTTCTCCAAAAAGGCTTTTGTTTGGAAGTGTTATGGTTTTCTGTTCACATAAAATGCAAAAGTTTCAAGAAGGTCCACAGCCTCCCTGAAAAATATACTGGTGCAACCTTGAAGGCTTGCATTCCCCTTGGATTTTAATTACAGCCTGCTGACCAAGTTCATCTGTCAAATATACTATATTTCCTGATGAAACCAGACAGCTACAAAGGTCAGACATAATTTAAAAATTGAAGGTAAAAACAACTCCAGGTTTTGAAATAATCACCTAATATTCAAGGTACAAATTATTAAAATAGGGCAATGCTAAAATATGAGGAAGAAATATAATGGGAATAAAGGGTCTGTTCTACAAACACAAGGCTGACAGACTAAAGCAAAATGATGATCCATCTAGACTACAGTTCCTGACAGAGGTCAGCCTAGACACCAGTGTATACGTCCACAAGGTCACATCTAAGCAAGTCTGAATTTTCTATATTGGTGGAGGATGATGAGTCATTGAATTCCAAGACCTGTAGGCTACTCTAGCTTCTACACAGTAAAAACCACACACACACATACACAGATCTTAAAAGATCATCACCCCCGGGTAGTAATTACTGGAGCATGAAATGCCACAGACGTACATGGGGACTGTTTATCCAAGTGCTGTCCTCAACATACACTAAAGGCAAACCCCAGCTATATGAGCTGGCTATGCTGGGTTCACACTCTTTAATAAAGACACTTCCTTAAACCAGAAAGAACTGTACCATCTCCTGATGCTTAACACTTAACTGGTGAAAAGAAGCCAAAAGGAAAATAAATTATTATGAAATTACCTCCTCCTGGTTCTTTGAATACCAACTGTCCCAGGAACAAAAACATATAATGGACACCTCAAATCATTAAGTCTGCCACTCTGCTGAGACAATTGTTCAATTTTTTCACTTCATCTCATTTTTAGTTTATATCTGAATCCTACAAACACTCATGTTCACATTGCCTTTAGAGGATCAGGAGCCTTGAGGCAGTAGCTGTCTCTCACCACATGTTTAGGTAACACTCACACCTGGCGAGGGCAGACGAACTTCCTTCCACAGCTATAACATAAAAAAGTGAGTTGACTGACCTGTATAGGTGAAGCCAAATAATGTTAGAGATGAGCAAAATGCAGAAGTCCTCAAGATGTAGATGATTATAGTAAGTATTGCAAACATGGTTCCTACCCACTAAAGTCTGCTCACTGCTGTTACTCACCTACATGGCTCTAATGAGGCATTACTACTTTTAATTCCTCCTAGTCTTGCACAGGCAACAAAACTGAAGAGACAAGGAATATCTTCACCACCATATGTATTTCAACACTATTCTACTGTGACTGCCAGTCACAGTGTGTGTGTAATACCAGAGATGTCACATCAAACACTAATGTCACATATCTAGCATAGATTTTGGCCCCCACAATGATCTTAGCATCATCTTTTTCCTGCACTGTCACGAGTTAAGAGTGCAAAAACTTTCCTGCATCTCTGTTGGGTCCTTAAATGTGGCAGTAGTCTTGATTATACAGTTACTAGGACTTCATCAGAACAGCAGCCCACAAAGTCCTACTCTTAAGAGATCTGACTATCAAGTCATACTCAAATTACCTATGCAATTGATTAATTGCTGGAAATAACAGGAAAGAACAGGACTAGCCACAGTTCCCAGAGCTGCAGCCTAAACCCAGAGATCCTGCTGTTTGAGTAGCTACTTCCAGCAACTCCAAACCTTGCTTAATCTTATTACATCATCTTAAACTCAGTGACAGCATGCAGGTGCAAACACTTACCACAAGTTATATGTTGGCTGTGAAGAAAAATACTGATCAGATGTATGTAGGCTGATATTTTTGAGATTCCAGCATAAGCCCGAAAGACATTATTAACTCAGGTGCAGCTTACAGAGAAGGTAAGCCCTGTTAACTCAACTACAGGTGTGTCCTAAAAGTTTGGGGTAGGATACAACCCATATCTACATTTTTCCAGTACTCAGAAACAAACAAGCACTACTCAATAGAAATGCAGAATAAGGATTTCAAGTGCAGCAGATATTTCCACGTTTATCTGTTAGTAGCCTGCAGAGCACATCAAATCCCTGTGTCAAACTTGTTGCAAATGTTGGTTATTGTGTAACAAAAGCAAACCCACTGTGCTGCATGATCAAACTGACCTTCAACCAACCCAGCATCTGAGTAGCAGTAAAATGTCCTAGAATTCTGCCTTTCACCCATGTGAGAAATTACATACACTATAAAAATGATTGGTGCTTACAGCATTACAACACTAATTGTTCAACAATTGTTCTGATTTGTCCAGATTCATTAGCAATGCAAATGTTGTGCTGTAAGTCATCTGTAAAAGTATTAATCCCTGCAGTACACAAACATTGTTAGCATGGTTTTTCATTGCCAGGATATTAACAGTGCAATGTAAAGGCAACCTAAGTTATATCTGGTAAATTTTCTTCTTACAAAAAAAATTACAGCAAGACAGTACAGTAACAGTATTACATAAACTGTCTTCCTCCTATTCAGTAACATTATTTTCAAATGATAATACATGCATGAAGTGAAGGCAGAATATTAACAGAACAATTAAAACTTCCATAATGAGATTGCAGGTACCATATTTTACCAAGAAACCACAGCCTAAAGTCAATGACAATACAAAGAAATAGCTATACTTTTGATTTTCAGAGCTTCTGTGTGCATCCACTTTTTATGCATCTTTAGAGTTACTGAGTTCAACTCACAGCCAAACAAATTATTATTCCCTCATGCTAGTCTGTCCACCTTAGCAAAGTAAACTTGGCCTAGCTGCAGTGTCAGCTTCTTTTCTATAAAACAGACTTCCTCCTTTTAGAGTCCACTCTCTGTTATTGGTCAGGATCTTTCAATAACCATACCCATGCAGCTAAAACGATAGATCTGAAAAGGCACAAAGAATACCTCAGAAGAATCAGAACACCCATTGCATGTATTAGGTAAGGGCATGTCGAGTACTTGTTAATATTTTAAAATACCCAGCTTAGAAATCTCTTATCTTTACATATACCACCATCCTACCAGTCACTTAAGGCTGTAATCTAGTAATCATCAATATGGACTTTGCCATAGGCTTTCCTATCTGTGCTGAATATTATCTCTCTACTTGCCTACCTTGTTCAAATGCATGCTCACAAACAGGAAGATCAAAGTTTCCATGTTCTGGCTTCTTATCACTTCCTCTACCTTCCTTGAAAAACACTAACTTCCCCCACTCATCCATTCACCATCTCTAACATTCACAACACACACAAAGAAACTTCTTCCCTAGCCCCTGTTCTGATTGCGTCTTATTTCTCTTTACATTCTTCCACTGCTCTGACACAAATACAACTTCCTCTCATAGTTTGTTACTCTATCTGTACCATAACATGGTATCTAGGTTTTCCACAAATACAGGAAAACACTTCAGGAGAAATACAGTGTCCATATGATGTTTCACCCATAAAACACAGTATCAGTACAAAATTTCAAAGGTGGCAACTACACTGAACTTCCCTCATAACCCCAGCAAATAAATATAAGACACACAAGTACACAGCTGTTTGAGGTATTGAGGTGTGAACATTTTTAAAACCAAGTGCTCTTCCTTGGTCACATGTTAAATGTGCACTACTAATCATGTGAAATCCTCACTGGTTACATTTTCAAAGAGATGCAACCACAGACTCACAAGACTTTAATAATGAAAACAACAAACCAACCTGTAATAATGCAAAATGCCTTCTAGAGCTTTAGAAACAGTATTATTTTATAACAACAGTAGGAAGCTTTTTTATATATATACGTGCACCACACTAGCTTAATAAAATACATAGTTTCACCATCTTCCAAAAGGGGGGGTTGATTTTTTAATGTTAGAATATACTAATTTTAAACCAGTGCAAAGCCCTTAAAGCGTAAGATTAACAAATACAAAAATATTTCTAAAAACCTATCACAAACACTATGACAACATCTCACTAGTACCCAATACTGCATTGAGTCGAGCTATTTCAGAGCTAATGTGACAGAACCTGAACATTCCCTTAGCTTTTTAAAAAGTTCAAATAAACCTTTGTTTCAATAGAAACACAGGCACCTGTTTTCACTTCTCCATTGTCCAAAATATTTGGAATGGAGATATAAAGTCATTTTCTTTGAGTAAAACTACAGATGTGAATCTGTAATGGCATAATTACAGTATGGTTACATAGAAGTTCAACCTGGTGAGAAACACCAAGACAACCATTCTCAATTTCTAGCAATTAATGATAGACTGGGAAGACCATAACCAAACTCCTCAGCAAGAGAAAATAATCATAGCACTGAGACCAGGATTAAGCATTTAATAATGGAGACTATTATAAACTTGCTTTCATATACAATCTGCAATAATCAAGAACACATTTTGCTCACATCTTTATCCTCAGTCAGGGGATGCATATATGCCAGTATTTCCTGTATGGGAGTGTGCTGGGAGGAAAGAGACTTCCACAGACATGTCACATGCCTGTTTGTCACTAGAATTAGCCTTACGTCACATTTCAAAGACACTTTGGCAACAATCTTATTTTTAAGCATCAAGTATGTCTGTTACCCGGGGAAGGCCAGCACTGGAACACCTAAGCAAGACACTGAAGTCACTTCATAGGAAAACAGTACGAAATACTTCATGAACAAGGGCTTAAAGGAAGTATTTACAACGACTTACATATATGAATCAAAGAACAGGTAGCATGTTTATTGATTTCTAAGAAAAATCCAGCACACCATTTATTGACTCCACAGGTCACAGGAGGTCTATTAAACTACTCTAGAATTTGGTTACCTTTTACAGGGCAATTATATTTAGCATCCTCTTTTCAAAATTCAAATTCACATAGTCCACCAGTTTTTCTACCTTAGTTCCATAATTCAATGAGCACACTTTTTCAACTAATTCAATGCTAGAAGTATAATTAACTGCTTAAGTATTTGCAAATTGAGACAAGTGCAGTCAAATTACTCTAAATTCTTGCACTTGATTTCAGCTGTATCATGCTCACATCACACTGCCCTCTTATCTCAAACTGTATGTTTTATGGCTTCAACAAGTTCCTCCAGTTTCCCAACAGTAATGACTTACAACCATGACAAACATGCTTGGCGAGTTAAACACGGACCCACCTTTTCATGGGCACAAGAACTTTGTTAAGGTTATAGCAAAATTGTACCCTGGATTTTATCCTGGACATGTCAAGGTGAATTTTCACTTCCAAAAGAACTTGCCCTAGAAACAAGCTTAGACGGCCCTGAATGCTCTTCTCTCCTAGCTTACCTTCTGTCATGCAAGTGATCTGATCTATCATTAACAGCAATGAGTTACAAAGTTTTGCCCGCACCCCTGGAAGCTCCAGCTATACAAAGGTCAGAATGGAATTTAAACTCTTTCTTGTTCCCTAAAAAACAAAGTTACTGTTTTCTCTGGAACACCCAAAAGCAATAAAAGCAACATATTCCTGAAACATTCAAACAAAATTATTAGCCAGTAGGTATGGAGCTGATACAGACATAATTAAGAACCATTATCAATTCTATTAAGACTTTTTCCCCTTCCTGTACTTTATTCCGCCACATAAATCATTATTTTCAGTAAGTAAAATTAAAGTAACGGGAAAGTATTGTTTAACCCATTTAACAGTTAAACCTGCAAATTCCTATTAAGCACTTACTGAAGATAAAAATTGAACAATCATAGTTCTCCAAGATGCCAGCTGCTTGCTGCTGTTCCTCATGGCCAAGTAAATCCTCCTTTCTCAACTTGCATGTTTCATGTTATATTAAGCCACCAGTAACTGTGGCTAGAATAAAAATTTATTTCCTAAATTCAGCAGGTTACAAAGTGACTTATGGTGTTCATAGCTCTGACCTGCAAAACACCAAGAATCCATCAACTAAATCCAAAATGCTTTATTACACTTTTTTTCCAGAAGCCAGCTTTTTAACACAGCAAAAGAATCTTCTGCAAAAAAGCAAAACCTTTTAAGATTGACATTTAGGGCCATTTTTTTTTCTGCTTTTCTGACAAAAAGCCACACCAGAAACTTTTTCTTATGTTTTTATTGTATGCCAAAGTTCATTAAAGATAGGGTTTTGCTTGTACACAAGTTACTCAAAAAATGGGTCTAGGCAGAAATTTGTTAGCAATCTGACTTATTTCAAAGCATGTGTTTGTTCAGGCCACAAAAATAATATTGTGTACAAGCAGTAACTAAAAAGCTGCAGATTCAAGGAGTTTCCAAGTATCACAGATCTTGAGATCTCATCAGGAAATAAAACCAAGCAGTCACAATATAAAATAGCAGCTCCATGTAGCTTTTTCAAGTTTCAATTTTATTCAGAAAGTGACACTTAGTTCAGTTTGCTTCATTCTTCGAAGCTTCATCGAAGTTTTCAACAAGATCTAGAAAAAGAAGATTGTTGGAATTAAAGTTTGACCTGCTTCCCCTTTGCCAAACATTTTGCGTTTGGATTTTTCCCCAAGAATTCTACTTCATAACAAGTTTTTACAACATAAAAACTTCCAGCTAATAAAATACAGACCAATTAACTTCTAAGAGCTTCATGGTTCATTCTCCTTGCTTAGCCAAGTTTTGGATGATTCATTATAAAGCACAATTTGAAAAGCATTTAACTTCATTATACCCACAACTGGGCAAACAGACACTGAGAAGGTATTTCTTCACACCTTTCTTATGGAATATTCAATAATCATCTTAGCCATTGCTATTACCTCTACACAGGATCAAAATGCTAGCTCTACTTACTAAGTCTCTCATGACACCTGAAAGCAATGAAATAATGTCTGCGGAAATTCTGTGACAGCAAGTTGTTAGTCAACAATACCCTTACCATCCCCAGCCTGACCTAATGCTCTGCCTACACTGAGATCTCTCAGTAAAATTCATCTCCTTTTCATCCACTGCATGCATGTTCTTACCTGGAACTTCATCATCATCGTCTTCGCCAGTAGCAAGTGGTGCTTTTCCATCCACAGCTGCAACAACAAATAGTTCAACACCATCATTCAAGCTCACCACAGGCATCTTGATTAGCTGTTTGTGTATTTTGAAAGCATTATGTAAGACTCCGAGCTAAGTGTTCACATTCCCTTTGTTAGTGATGATGCTCAAACAGTCCAGTGGGAAAATTAGAAGATGCATGCTAAACCAGCTTAGCAGTCACCATCTCGTATCAATCTCTACTGAGTGCTCTGCTTGGTAGTAATTTTCAACTGCAAGTGCAGAGACCAATGTTACCAATTCCTCTTAAAAGTAGGCTGGTTTATTGACTATGGCATGCTTGTCAAGATTTATATATTTAAATCAAGTTTAAAGGAAAAAATCTTATGATCCAGACATTCAAAGAAAACTGAGATGCAATTCTGAGATGCAATTCGGAAATTGCAGGCTGACACACATGACTAGAGGTACTTAAAAGATACTACTGTTCCCTGATAAAGTCAGGGGATTATGGAACTGGATGCACAGTTTTACACTTCTAGGGGTTGGGGGTGACCAAATGTTCTCATCCACATGTTTCCTGACTCAGTAATTTCTTTACCCGTTCCCATTGTATTTGACAAGAGGTCCTGAGAGTTAACCATATCCACTGAGCATCTGCTGAACTGCAGCAGTATAATGCTAAGAATAGGTATCTCAGGTGCCTGTGTGCAAGCGCCACTACTTTTACTGCTATTCTTAGCTGTACTACCAAGGGTAAGCTGTCCCATACTATCACCTCAGTTTTATTCTGATTTATCCTTCTCAGTTTTCAAGAAAAGCATGAGGAGTAAGATGGGCTCATACTAGACCTGTATGATAATTTCTAGAGAATCAGAACTGATGAATGCATAAACTTTGGTTTGAAAGGGCTTGGAACAAGGACACCAATAATCTTCACTTATTTTACCAGCAGAAAGCTCTTAAGCGCATCTCAGCGCCATATATAACATTTTACAACAAACGTTATTCCCTCCTAAATTGCCTGCATTGTGTCTCACCCCAAAACCAGACTATGTTTACTTCAGTACCTGCAATCATCACAGATGCTTCACTCACTGATGTTAGGCTTCCAAATCTAGCTGACAATACTGAATGGAAAAGTTTGTGCAACTACTCTGGCGTCCACCCCAAGTAGAAAAGAAAATCCAGTTACTAAGTCATACAAAGCAACCACTTTAAATACATCTCCCTCTTATTATAATTACAAAATTTAGCTTAGAATATAACCATCTTGTTATGAGAAGACTGAGCTTTGAGGATCATTTTAAATCACTCAAGTACTTTTTCCTTCAAGCCCTGCTACTATCACAAGGAAGGCACACAGATGATTTTAGGAATAAAGGACCTGAGGACCATGGGGAAAGAAGCACTTTACTCCACATCCTGAAGACTACTTCTAGGAGGATTTTTTCAGTGGAAGTTGACAGGAGGGAACTAATATCAGCTTTAGGAATGGAAAGAGACGCTGTTTTGTTGGCAATAGAGGAAGAAAAAAACTAACAATCAAGTCAGAATTACCAAACACTGGACACAATTATATTCTCCCGTTTTTTCATATTTAGGAGGTTCCATACCTGAAGGGACTGGGCTTAACATATTTCAGAAAGTAAGAAGACTGTGCATGCAGGACACAAGGAATGTTCCCAGTGTCAACAAGCCAGTCTTTCACTCCTAATTTCCACATTAGGCAGCATCTTTTCCAAACCACCACATACTTAAGTCCCTCCTCTACTATTCCCACACAGTTTTATAAAGGACAAATGTTGATGTTATTTTACTAATTTAAGGATAGAATAGGAAGTTGGTGTACCTAGCTTAATGCTGATGCCACTCCTGTTCTCTACACTGTTCTATGCATATTGAAATTATAATGTACTTCCCTACATATATAGTGCAATTCCCTCCTACTTATCAAAAAGCCGATGCAAAAAATACCTTCACCACACCCCTGAGGCAGGAAAGTACTTGAAACAAGTCTGTTATGTTCCTTTCCCCATTACTTGTATTTCCATTCAAAGTGTCAAGAGAGATGTAATCCAAACTTACCTTACTTTAAAACCTAACTCTTCAAAAGTAATTTGTCCACCTAGCTTTAATGAACAAGGTGCATCTAAATATGGTAACTTCATCAAGAAGTAAACTACCACAAAATCAAGTCTGGCTACAGCTTTTCAGTGCTAGACCAGCTCAGCTGCAAGACACGCCAACAGGCAGCTGCTTTACTGAATTATACTTGAAATTGAATTTGAGCTATAGTAAGATCTAAAGAATTCCATGTCTTTGTAAGTGTTTTATGATATGCTTGCAGACAGCAGGAGTGCACTGCCTTGTGTCAGCCGCCAGCATGAAACACACTGAAGTCTCAACTTACGCTGCTTGGGTAGGGCTTCTGCCAGTCTCCTCAGGCTGGTCAGACTGTCTGCTCCAAGCTGGTTTAGGATGCTAGGAAGCATTTCTGTCAGCTGCTTTGTCTCAGCATGGCCAGTGATAGTGAAAGTGTTAGCAGCCAGAGATGCCTGAACTTTTGGATTATTGAAGTGAATGACTGTTCCTTGATTGGTAAACATGTTTACCTGAAAGAAAATAAGAGTATTTGAAGCAGTTTAGCAAGATTTTTCAGTTTAACAGGAAATTGAAACTAAGATCCATGAAGATCTACTGATAATTTACAGGCAAGTTTAGAAGCTACGTAATCTACCAGGAAATTATTTTAAAACATTTTATATATAGGAATTATTTTCCTTTCAAGCAATTACCTCTTCAATTCCAGAAATATTATTGACTCCCAGTTTCTTCAATGAAAACTGAAGTTTCTTGTCATCTGCTGTAGCTGTTCTGTGAACAACCTTCTTCTTTCTGCGGGCAGTACCCTTTGCAACAAAAGGTTAAAACTTAAGTAGATCTTCACAAACTCTAATCCTCAAGGCTGTCTAACTACTTTACAACATCTACGACAGAGTTGAGTGCTGTGTTTCTGTGTTACTGTGCATGCAATCCGGCCCTCCCAGCTGCACTGCCGCACTCCTACCCGTCTATGAGGCAGTATTTGCACACTCCGTGAGAAGTGTGAGCTTTTAGGAAGCAACGTACCAGAGAATATTTATTCCACAAATCTTGTGATTCTGCAGAATCTTAGAAAAGAGAAATTTCAAGTTTATCCTTGTTAACCCAAGTAATTACAAACATAAAGAATTAACAGTTTTAGGTAATTTCTGAAGCTTACCACTTTTTCCTTAGATCATCTTTCTTAAATTATAGCCAAATTTGGTAATAGTCAGAGGCCTTAAAGTTATGAACACATCACTAATAACTGAGAAAACTCAAAATACTCAATTTTTATTCCAGACAGCCATCTCCCATCTCATGGACCTACGTATTTGAAGAACATCTATTTTTCAAAACTATTTTATAAATTCATTTTAAAAAAATACTGCCACATAGTGTTCCTGATCAACTCAGTTTAGAAAACAAACAAAAAAAGGTTAAGTTACCTACAGACCCAGAGCTCTAGATGTCTCCAGGGAATTAACTGTCCCACATTCGAAGATGAACAAGCAGGAAATGTCATTCTATACTTCTTGCACAATCATAAGGGTTCAGTAAATTATGAACAAAATGTCTAGGAATAAGTGAAAATAAGCTCCTTTTTCACACACTGCAACTACTAATCTAAGTCCTTCTACTCCAGCTACTCATCTGCCACATGCTAGCAACAAGAGAATGTGTTGCTGCCCAGCCATAAAAACAGCTGAATACCTTTTCAGTCAACTCTCAGAACTTAGAAAACTGGCTGTTCACTAACAACTCTAAGGTAACTCAGTTAACAACAATGAGGAGTGTTAGTTACAAACTCCTACGAAACTAACACTTGCAAGACTATCTCGCCAAAGTTTAGATTTGTCTAGAAAGCTTGACATTCATACCCTGCTGCTCTCAGGTTAGCACACACAGTGGTTTGGAAACTACTAGAAATGGCTTCATTTTAGTGCCTTGTCTACGCACAAAGTGAACCAGATAAGGTAACTTGCAAGTCACTCTGGATCAAAGACCTCTCAGTAAATTTCAATGTCTTGAATCAAGGACTACATAGAAACACACACCTCCTCCACATCCAGCTCAACTTACATGGCAACAATGCCATGAAGAATCCCAGGAATAATTTCCCATTATAGAAAAAATTTTAAAAGTCAAGTTCAGGCACTCCAAGTATTTCACAGGCCAATTTTAAAACTATATGACAGCACCACCATTTGCTTAATGGCTCTAGAAGATTTTTTTTATATTGACTATGAGGCTGTGACAGCATATTCTTACATGACAAACATTAAAAGACTCTGTAAGTAAACACACACTGGTTAACAAGCACACAACCACCAATATAATACAGAAGTTCTCTAGCTAACCAGTCAATCATACAAAGAATATGCAAAAATCACCAAGGCAACTAATTACTACACTAATGTTGATTTAAGGCTGCCTAAATTAACAGCAATCAGGCAAAAAAACCCCAACTCACAGAAACGAAAGCTCCTGGAAATTCATCAGCAAGAGTTCTATTGAATAATCTGCACTCTGAAATATTGTGTATGCTCCACAGGTACAAAAGAATTACTGACAAATACCTGACCTGTATGACACTGTATTGACACTGTATTTAAAATGTATTTTTCCGTATGACCATATTAAACATACTTTTATAAAATCTCAGATTGTAAGTAAACACACAGCTAAATATATTCAGATGTCTTAACAAAACTAAAATGAAATGGTCTTCTGAGCAGGTTAATTTACAATTACAAGAGTATGACAGGTACAAATCTCCAACTTGTGCTGAAAAGAAAAAAAACCAGCTTTGAGCAGCATAAATATTTCTGACAAGAGTCCATAACAAAACCATCTATGATTTGTTATGAAAACTATACCCACCTCACTTGCTGTAAGATCCATTCACTTCAAATCCTACATGTCTTCTGAAATAGCTATACAACAATTATAGAATCATAGAATGGTTTGGGTTGGACCACAATGATCATCTTGTTTCAACTCCCCACTGTGAGCAACGACATCTTCAACTAGACCAGGCTGTTCAGAGCCCCAGCCAACCTAACCCTGAACACCCCTGGGGATGGGGTATCCACTACTGCCCAGGGCAATCTGTTCCAGTGCCTCATCACCCTCACAGTAAAGAATTTTTTTCTAATATCTAACCTAAAACAACCTGCTTTCAATTTAAACCCATTCTCCCTTATCCTGCCACTGCATGGTCTTGTAAATAGTCTTGCCCCATCTTCCCTTAAGTTTCCTTCAGATACTGAAAGGCCACAATTAGGTCACCCTGAAGCCTCCTCTTTTCCAGGCTGAACAAACCCAATTCTTTAAGCCTTTCCCCATAGGAGAGGTGCTCCATTTCTCTGATCAACTCAGTGGCCCTCTGCTGGACTTGATCCAACAGGCTGATGTCCTTCCTGTGCTGCAGACCCCAGATCTGGGCACAGCACTCCAGGTGGGGTCTCAGCAGTGTAGAGTGAGGGGCAGAATCCCGTCCCTTGCCCTGCTGTCCATGCTGCTTTTGATGCAGCCCAGGACACAATTGGCTTTCTGGGCTGTGAGTGCACATTGCTGGATCATGTCCAGCCTCTCATCCACCAGCACCCCCAAGCCTTCTCTGCAGGTCTAATCTTGATCTGTTTAGGCTCCAGCCCGGGCTGATACAGGGGGTTGCACCTTGGACTTGGTCTTGTCAAACCGCAGGAGGTTCCCATGTGCCCTAATATTGGGTGTTAAGTCTGCTGTAACGTAACAAAAACAAAGCGAAATGGCTGGAGATTGAGCTACTACATACTGCATCTATGGATGTGGCCCCAGAACACCCTGCAGCGGGCCCGTCTCCCCTAAGGACAGTCCAGCCAAGCTGAGAGTGCTCTGGGCTGCTCCCACCCCGCTTCCAGCACCACTTGTGCCCGGTCCGGTGCGTGCAGGGACATGCGAGCCCGAGGGCAGGGCAGGGAGGCGGCTCCTACCTTGCCACCGATGCGCACTTGGGCCTGCAGCTTGGCCAGCTTCTCCTGGTTCATTATGGTCTCCTTCATCTGCAGAGGCAACAAGAGCGCCGGCACAGGTGGGTGTGGGAACGCAGGGGCAAGTGGGCACGGAGGGCTCCGCACCCGCCCAAACGCAGCCTCCGCACTGGGCGGGCAGCCTCGCCCGGCCACAGGGCCGGGAACGGGCTTAGATCGCAGGCAGCGCCGCCGAGCCGATCCGAACCGCGCCAAGCCGAGCCCAGCTCGGCCCGGCCTCCCTTGAGGCCCAGCCCGTAACCAACTTCCCTTCCTCCCCACCCATCACCCCCACCGCCGCTGCCCACGGACCCGCAGCTTCCAGCCGAGCCACAAACCCATCCCGGCCGTCCCCTCCGTACCTCGGCGGGCGGCGGTGCCGGAGCGGGGCTGGAGGCGGCGGGCGGGACTCGGCTCCCGATCCACACGCGGCGCAGCGAGATGGCGGCAGGAAGGAAGGAGCGGCGCCCCGGACCGCGCATGCGCCGCCGGCGGGGCTGGCGCGCCTGCGCAGAGCGGGGAGGGGCGGGGCCGGGAGACTCCTCGGGGAGTGCCGGGCACAGCCCACGGGCCGCCACAGCCCTGTCAGCCCAACCCCCGCACTGAGTGCCACGGACCGGCGGGGCCGGGAGACCCCTCCGGGAGTGCCGGGCACAGCCCATGGGCCGCCACAGCCCTGTCAGCCCAACCCCCGCACTGAGTGCCACGGCCTGTCCTCTCTTAAACGTCTCCAAGCGTGGTGACTCCACCACCTCCCTGGGCAGAGCATTCCAATATCCCCTCACCCTTGCTGTGAAGAAATTCCTCCTAATGTCCACCTGGCCTGGTGCTGCTTAAGACTGTGTCCTCTTGGCCTGTCAGCCGCCCCCCACCTGGCTACAGCCTCCTTTCAGCTAGTTGTCGAGAACTGTAAGGTCTTCCCTGAGCCCCCACTTCTCCCAGAAGGAGCTCCCCCAGCTGCCTCATAAGGCTTTGGCTCCAGACCATTCACCAGCCTCGTTGCCCTTCTCTGGATGTCTTGCAGTACCTCAATGGCTTTCCTGTAGTGAGTGGCCCAGAACTCAGCACAGTACTCACTGTGTGGTCTCTCCAGTGCTGAGTTATAAGGGAGGACAATCATTGCTCTGGTTCTGCTGGCCACATTATTTCTGAGAGAGGCCAGGATACCACTGGCTTTGACCACCTTGGTGCACTGCTGGCTCTTGTTCAGTCGACTCTCAACCACTGTCCCCAAGACCTTTTCTACTTGGCCACTTTCCAGCCACTCTGCCCCAGCCTGCATAGGGTTATTGTGGCTGAAGTGTGGGCCCCAGCACTCACCATGCCTTTCCTCACCATGCCCCTCTATGCCATACCTCACTCACTTTGGCAGTCTTATGTGGGATTCTAGAAATTTAGGGCTGAGAGAAATTCCATCACCAAGTACAGAGGAGGCTTGGTAATGCTCAACTTGAAGATAAGCTGTCTCCTGCTTTGGGATAA
>JAWWEV010000095.1:46771577-46811800 GCA_035583235.1 Hafferia zeledoni | reverse complement strand
CCCCCCCCCCCCCCCCCCCGCCCCTGAAACTAATTGTTTAACTTCCTTTGGCAGCCCTTTTTACTTGCCTGAGGTCAGACTGTGCAGTGACTACTTCAGTTGGAATAGGTCTTACCCCATCCTTCAGGGAAAGAGAATAGGTTGTAGGTCATTAGAGCAGTAAAGCGACAATGGTCTCCTACCCAGGTGCGCTGTGCCCGACTGGCAAGGACAGAGCGGGTCTGCTCAGGACAGGAGCAATGCTATTGCTTCGGAGACCTCTCCGGTTCACCTCGAGGGGGACAGCACTGGTTTCAGAGGGTACCTAAGAGCATTAAACTCCTTAAGTGGGAAAGGGCTTCTCATGTTAATAGCCCTAATCTAGGGATACCACCGCCCCTTTCCTCCGACGCTCCCCGAGGAAATAGTATTTTGTAAAACGTTTAACGGGGAAAGCAGAGCATACACCTTCTCCCCGCCCTGCCACTAAATTTTTTAAATATCTGGGGGTGGGGGGGTGGGGGAGGGTGGTATTGGTCTCGCAAGACTGAACTGGGAGAGATACCATGTGCTGAAATAGTTGACGCTTTCCCCCTGCAAACCTCTGCCTAAGGATACTCAATGTTCAGTGTCACTGTGCTATATTGACGTGTTACGCTTGTTTCAGCAGCAAGCACATGAGCTAATGCCCGTCTCAAGATAAGGGAAAGACAATATCTTCTGTCAGTACAGGTAACAGTGCAGCCAAGGAGTGCCAGCGTAAAAGATAGAGCACGGTTTATGTCATCACCAATTCCTTAATCATTAATAAAAAGCAGCATACTGAGAAAAATAGTGCGAATCTGGAAAACAGACAACGTCCACAGACTAACCAACCAACCAACAAATGCGCTCAAATGTTACAGTGAAAAACTCAGAACAAACCAAACAAAAAACCCCACAAAACTTTGCAGGGGAAAGTAACCTTCTGCAGACGTTACGAAAGGGCAGCAAACATAAAATGAGGCTCTTTTGGTGCTAGCTTGGTTTCCTGGAGGGAGCTGGAACAGCTGAGAGGACCCCGAGCCCGACCCCGAGCCCAACCCGGTGGCAAGTTGGTGGCTGCAGAAACCGGAGAGTAACTACTACAACCGTCCCCTGAAAGTGAAGAAGAATCAAGGGAAACAGTGCAATGCTTATTGTTCCTGGAAGGAAGGCCGGGAGCCGGTCTGCTCGGCAGCCGGAGACCGGGCAAAGGCTTCTCCAGGCAGCTGCACTTACACCGCGGCTTCTCCTGGCCCTGGCCCCTTTCTTGCGATTTTATCTCTAACAACGCTTTAAGCAACAGAAGTGAGAGCTCAGGCCCGAAGGCAAAAAACTCATAGGTGGGTGGAGATTGTCCAGACTACGAGAGTCCCCTCCTCGGGCTGTGGTCTGAATGCCCAGTAGTGAAAGGACACCTTTCCGAGACTCCCCCGGGGCGGAGTAACCAGGTGCCGAGACTGCCTGACGTCCCAGTTCGTGTCTTTTTCCGATCTTTGACGTGCAGCGCCTGCTTGGCTGCTTTAAAAGCGGCGAGGATGGGGGCACTACAGGATCGCGTGGATGTCAGTTTTCTGTGTACGACGTCGATATGTATCTGTTCGCGGGAGATTTTCCCTGTCGAGCAATGTTCAGCTTCCTTTGGCTACGAGGAACATATGGCGAATCACGGTGGAAAATGGAATGAGACGTGCTTTTGACTGTTCATTTCATCTACTAGAAAAACTTCTCCCGAATGACTGAAATCCAGAGCCGAGGCAGAATAATCTCAACCACATTTGGTTTTATAGTAAATTAATACTGCAGTCTATATGCAGTTGAACAGAAAGTCGAAAGCCAAACTAAAACCCTTGTCAAAATAAATACTCATCAGCAAATATTTTGGTTATTTAAAAATGCCTTAATAAGTGTCTAGAATTTCAAAGAAAAACAAAAAAATACGATGAGAGAGAAGTAGAGTGTCAGCCTGAAAGCCACATGTCTCGTAGCTCATCCCCTAGCGCGAGGCGAGACGTTGATTAGTCTGCATTGTGTGAGCTTATGGGAATAAGCCCATGGAGTTTTATTTTCTATTATCTCGTTTAGTGGCCCGCACGACTTTCCAGATCTCCAGTTGGGTGTGAGACTCTACATTGGGAACGGTACATTAAAACTGAGGTTCTGAAAACACCTCAGACTAAACAAAGAGGGGAAGATTTACTTGTGTGCACGGCTACAGGGGATTCGGGGTGCCCCCAGAGTGTTGAAGTGGCTTAGCTGGTCCTTACTGTTCCCGGGGAGAAGAAGCGCTAGGGCTCCCGACTACACAGGCTGCGGCACCGGCGCGCTTCCTTCCAGATCTGTTATAAACAGCCCAGAGACTTCTCAGCTTTGTGGTCCTCAGGGCTGGAAGCTTGAAATGTTCAAAATTGGCACGGTGCACGAACTGAAAACTTTATAAACTTGTTTCCCTTAAAGTCTTTATTAACTACCCCCAAAGACTATGATTGCTGCTACTTCTGCTCTTGCACGGTGGTGGTCTGGCACCTCCACGAAGCACACATGCTAAACAGATTAACATGCTTCGGCTGACCCATACTTCACAAACCGGGGATAGAGTTTCTCCAGCTCCATGTGGAAATTAACCTACATGTAGCAATGGTCAGCTGCAAGGAGGGAGTTCCCAAGCAATCTAAACAACTTACAGTTCTTTGTTACTTTTGTCGTTTCCTTTCCTTTCCATGATTAAATATTTATTAAAATAGGAAAACAAAGACTTAAGAAAAAAAAGGGAAAGGAAAAGGAAAAAAACCCCAAACCAACAACCTTTTTCCTCCCCCTCGGCCTCTTTTCCCCTTTCCCTGGGCTTATTCACAATACTTGCAAGAGCTCATTGAGCAGCTGCTTTTTTTCTGTTGTTCTAGAAACGCAGGGTTGTTTTTTGAAAAGTGCTAAAATCTTAGTTGTATGGCTTATTATATATTCTCGAAAGTCAGGCTAAATGCACAGGTTTGGGAGTTACCAATGCTGGAATAGCTTCAATGATTGTTGTCCCTCCTGTCGTCATTTACATTTGAAAGCATCCTGAGATAGAGCTGTTTGTAGATAGGAAGGAGGAAGGAGTTGCCAATATGCTAATCTCACCACTTTCCCTGTGACAGCCTCTTCGCCTTGAGCCTTTGCTACATCGATCCGACACCCTTTTTCCCCATGGCTACAAGCTCCAAGTTTTCAGAAGGTAAGAACAACTACAAGTAACTGTTGGCTTGTGTCACATCGGGCTGTCATGGTAATAAACACACGGCTTCTCCTCCAGGAATTCCTAATCCTCCCTGTGTGGCTCTAGCCCTGTGGATAATATCATTACAGGACTAAACAAATAAACAGTCTACCCGAATCAAGGGGGAGGCACGGGGGACCACAATTCCTCTCTGCAAAGATGATACAAGCAAATTTACACTCACGGCTTGGAGAGGATCCAGTGGCTATGAATAGCTGCTCAGTTCTACAGCACTGGCTCTGGGCTGGGAAATGCTGACCCTCCTGCTCTGTATTTGCTGCAATCAATGTGAGCTATTCAGGGCTGTGTTTTCCTTACTATCTTCTGCTGGGAACGTCCAGGACCACTAACACATTTATGAACCCGGGCTTGGGGAAGATGCTTTTACTGCAGAGTTGGAATATTAAACTCAGTGACATGAAGGAGAGGTTAACGTGCTTCTGCAAACCAGGAGTTGGGCTTTCTCATGCGATTTCCTGTTGTTCTGGCTGCTGCGCTGTATTTGATAAACTCGCTCACGTGCTGGGATGCACAGCCACACTTTTCTTTGTCTATAAAAATAATAAAAAATAAAGGCAAATCCAGCTGCAATCAAGGTCTAACACACACAACCAAGACATTTTAATAGTATTCTATAAATTCCAGTTTCGAGTGGCTATAAATTACTTGAATGGCATATTGTGAACATTAGCGTTTATATATCTTCCCTCACCCTCCCTCAGCATACATATATCAAACTTATCTGTATGAATCTGGCTCCATGCCACAAAAATTCCAAATCCCTAGACATTTAGGACCCTCACCCCCTACTATTGCCAATTAATAAATCATATTTCGATGTAGGTTTTTCTATGCACTTTCGAAAACATTTAGTTATCTAAAGCTGTACATTTCTGAGGAGAGCTGTTTTATTCCTTCTCAGACAAAAAGGGGAATAAATTGTTCTGTTCATATCTCTAATGTCTCTTAGCAAGAATTCTTCTGAAATCTGTTTTCTACAACTCTAAATACTGGAGATGTTAACTAAAGTTAAATATCTCTTTTTTTCCATAACAACAGCAATAAAAACATCACACCTTAAGTATACTCTAAAGCTCCTATGGAGTTGTGCTCCCTCAAAATTTTTATTGACATTATATTCAACTGTGCTGCAAAATTCTTCTGTACAGGAACTTCATATCCTCTATAACTACAGCCTCCCTTGGAGGTGCTTTCAGGAGGTGCTCAGGATGTAGTTAATGTGCTTGTCTCCTTGTTGGTACCCACCAAGATATGTGAATAGCCATCCAGCCTGAGTGACTACTGACTGCATTGAGAATGTCTTTGAAGTGGAGAGGGAAGGAGCTCCTAAAGCTTCTGTGCTGTAGCTCATTCTGTGATGTGGTTGGTGGAGCAAGATGGAGGCACTTAGCCATACTACCAGTCCCTTTACCAGCAAAAAGACCATTCTCCCTTCTTTCTTACCTTCAAGCCAAATTCTGGCCTGTCTTGCTCCTT
The DNA here is from genome assembly GCA_035583235.1 of Hafferia zeledoni. Lineage (NCBI taxonomy): Eukaryota > Metazoa > Chordata > Aves > Passeriformes > Thamnophilidae > Hafferia > Hafferia zeledoni. The sequence goes on along the minus strand of JAWWEV010000095.1, from coordinate 46,807,044 downwards.
ACATTGATAGGACCACCCTAAACCTGACTTGGACAGTAAAGCAGAAGCTGGACCCCTGTCACTCTTGTTATGTGGTGGTCTATGGAACGGGGGTTGTTCCTGCTTTGAAGGACAAGTTCCAGGCATTTGCTAGCCGTGATAGTGACAGACCAGAGAAGGGAGGAAACACAATGCCTAGCTGCTCTTTCCACAGATTTGGAGTTAGAGTCCAAATCCCTTTCTCAGCACACAATCGTACTGAACCTGGGAAAAATGACCCCTGATAAGCTGTCAACCCCAACTTTTGTTAGTGCCGTGACAGAAAGAAACATCCTGGAACTGTGCTGGGGAGAGCACACAATTAATTTTCTTGGGATCTGAAAATAGGACTAGAAATTTTGTTTTATTGTCCAGAAACATAACTCATCTATTAAAACCAGAGGGTTAGCAGTTCAGACCACAGGGGAGGAGAGCTCAAAGAAGAAATCAGATTTATTCCCTTAATAAGAGGAGTTCAGAGTACAGGGATATTTTCTTAGCATGGTTCCTTGCAGCTGTCAAATCACATGGGTGGTTTTAAGATCCGCTTTGCTCTTCCCAAGCTGTGCAAGTTCCTAATGTTAGTCCAGACCTTCTTACTGGGGAGCTTATTAGCATGGGAAAGCTATCACTGAAGAGGAGAGCATGCAGTTTTCCATCCATCAAGTGCAATGCACAGGGACAGTAGTCAAAGGAACAAAGTTGCTAAAGAGTTACTGGCCCCCACTGCCCTTTTCTATTAATAAACCCCACCACAGCATGATTGGCCCAGTCCTCCGTTACATTGTCGTAAAGCTGGAATCAAAGAACTTGACTGCTTTTATTGGCAAAACTTTTGCTCCATCAGTGACGTCAAAATGCAGGAGGTGGCTGAGGGTTCACCGGCAGCTCAGCGCAGATCGGGTTTTCTGGGTGAAAGGAGCCTTCTGTCAATGCCCCTCCTGAGACACTTAGGTTTAAGGAAATGTTTGTACTGCTCTAGAAAAAGAACTGGCCGGGTGTTTTTCTTTTGTGCTTAGGCAGTCTGAAAGGAATTCCTGTGGGCACAATTATCTCACATATGGCGAGTCAGAAACAAAACAAAACAAAAAAAAAGGCCAAAGGAAAAAAAAAGAGAGAGAAGAAAAAAATTAAAGGTCACTTGGATGCTTTGGCCCAGCACAGGAAAGGAGAAAATCCACCTTGGAGGATACAACTGACTTGAGTAGAACTGGAAACCCATGATCAAAGCAACAGGAAACTGAGAACAAGCAGTGGCCCAGTTAAAACCATTGAAACAAATCCCAGTCTCTGCAAACTGTAGGAACAGAGCATCAACATTGCAAATGAAACAGAAAGCACATGTGTGTACATGTGGTGAACTTCAAAGTACTGTACCTACTGCACCCAACAGCTCATTTGGAACAAACCAGGAATTTGATGGGAAAAAATGTTGCTAAGAGACAATGACATGACTACCTGCACTGTTCACTGCCAGTTGCTTGATGGGATCCTACTTAGATCTTGTATGGTGCTTCACAAAACAGCACTTAGTCCTTGCAGAACAGTTTCAGTGATTTTGCCTCTGACAGGAGACACAGCAAAATCAAGGGGAGACATTGCTTCAGACTGCTTGCCTGTACATGACAGTGGTACCAACCTGAATTCAGTCACCAGCAGGGATTAGTTTTGTTTCCATGAAGAAGTTGTTACCTCTTTTATTGATTAGATGCTCTCATTAATGGTGGTGTTCATTCTTGGAGAACGGCTTGGCCACCTTACTACATTTATCTTGTCATATGAATGCAAGCTTCTTCCTGTACTTAAATTTAAATTTGCTTCATGTCCAAATTGTTTTAGTAATTGCCCATATTTGAGCTTCTCTGCAAACTCCAAAACTGGGAAGGATAGGAGTAAAGCCTGAACTTTTACAGCCTGCCAGTGCTGGCCCCATATATTTTCCTTCACATGGCAACACCATTAGGCTTCTTCCTAAAGGACATTGACTGTGTGCCAGAACACACTGTGAGGTCAATATCAACATATGCATGGATCAGGGACCATGTCTGAGCCTGTTTCTTGGTCTGTGTTTACAGAAAGGATGTGGGTGAAGCCCTTGAATCAGATCATCAGCAGGTACACAATATTCTGTCAGGATATTTGGCCTCAGTGAGATCACACCTAGGATGAGGTGGTGTAAGGTCAGCAGCAGGGTATCATGGTGTGTCATAACCCTTCATTGTCATTAACTCTGCAAAGGACATGGCAGCATGTTTGAATTTCTGCTCAGAGTAACAGGGTGTGAGTCAGATCATCATCTTCTAAAGCTTCCAACAGAACTTATTAGATTTGCGTGGTGCGGGTATCTAGTACCTGGTAGATTATAATTTTCTATAGCATTTTTTCCCCCTGAGGGACATCAAGGGCAAATCAACAGATACAGTAGACACTTAGATTTTCTACATTTTAAAGAATTCTTTATTTTGTTATTTTCATTATAAGTACTGGAAAATCATGGATGTTTTTATTCAGAGAAAATATGAAACAGAGTGCTGACTTGCTACTTCATGTGTTAAACTCATCCCTTCGCCCCTCCCCACAAAATTCCCCAACGGAAACAAAACAAAAAATCTGTAAGGAACTCCACACTAGCTTGTGCACTCTAAAAACTTGAGCAAGGGACCAACTGGCAACTTGGAGCACAAGTTTGTGGGAGCTATCTCAATTCCTTGGATTCCCTCACCTCCAGAGTCACACTCCCACGATTTTGTTTCACTGTTGTATGTGTCATAGTAGGGTAATATGCCCAGTCTTCTTCCACTACATGCCAGTTACTGAAGCTGGATGATCAAAACTGCAGAGAGAAGTAAAGCTGCACTCCTCTCAGTTTTCCAGGAGATCCAGTGGACTGCATAATGGTGTGCTGCTTGGACTCTCAGATGGGATGATGGCAGTGATTAATCATAATTCTTGGTTAGCTATGCCCTCACAAAACCTTGTAAAAATATTTTCTTTATGTCCAGTTTATCTATGCCTTACTCCCTGATACAAGCCAAAATCAGCTGTAACTACATCGACTTTTGGATGTGTATTGCCAGCCCTTGGCCATCGAGTTTGAAGCTGAGATAAAACCAGACAGTACAGTTTTTCTTCTGTAACTGTCTTTTTTTCTAACACTGATGATGTTCTTATTCTGTTTGATGCATTTTGAGAGTGTGATTATCTTATATCTGTGATATTCTTAGCAGTAAAGACCAGGGAAGACATGTTTATTATTATTATTTTTAGTAATAATTATCTATTTTTATTCCAGTAAATTAGTTTCAGATCAGAAGAAAAAACCCCCCCATGTTTGTGAGGAATTAAAATGCATAAAAGAAATACTAATAATGAAGTTTGTGTGGAGAAACATCTGTGGCTTAATTTTTCTTCACAGAGAGTACCACTATGAAATACGTGGGTTCTCTCTGTTATGATCACTAAATCTATATATGTCAACTAGAAATGCATTGCCTATGATGTATACAGGTACAATGGAAACCAAAATTTGCCTGATGCTTCTGTAGTTGTGACCCTGATATAAATAAAAATTCCTGGCTTTCAAGCACTGCCTCACAGAACTGTATCCTGCAAGTAACTACTGCACATGTGTAGAAAAGTTGCACTGTTTGTTCTTACAGCATCTGGAACCCACTTTAAAATGAGATTATTTAATTGAAGAAAACATTTCCTGACATGTTGCAAATCAACTTTTGAACCAAATCTTCTCCTTTTGCGTAAGGAGAAGATGAGTGCATTCTAGCCTGTTTAATCCATGTGGAGCTCAATGAATTAATTTTAATCACTGAGGCATTTGATTGGTAAAACATAACGTAGCACAGTATGAAACAGCTTGCCATCAGTTAAACAGTTTTCCTCAGCCAGATTACTTTGATAATTCTTTGTCTTGAGGGGGTCCTCTATAATTCCTTCAGATAGATTCTAGCTCCACAGGCAGAGAAATAGAGCAGAGTAGACAGAGAGACTAGTTTAGATAGTATAGATTTTTATAAACACCTGTGGTTAAATGTTGCTGGGTATATTGTCATTTGGGTATACTCTATGTGAGTTTATGCCAAGTTTAACTATTTTCTAAATATGTGAATTAAAAATATAGAAATGTTTATATAAATATGAATATATATTTACTAGAATCTCTTGGCAATAAGCTTTATAAATTTGGAACTGTGATGGATGAGCTTCCAAAAAACAGGAGATATCAAAAGGAGCCAAATTTATTGAGATCAGAAGACAACACAGTATTAATTCTATTAGTGCTAGAATTAATTTTCTCTGAAGTAACTTCCAGCAAGGTAGCTACCTTTCAATATGAGTTGTAAAGCAACAGAAATAAGTCACAATTTTGAGAATAACTGCAGAGAGGAGGTGATGGAAAATAGGCCATTAAAGGGGATCTCACAGTCCTGAGTCCCAAGACCATGCCTTGCACAGCATAATAACAAAGTGTTTGCCTGGGTGGTCTATCTGCCCCATGTCTATATTTTTCTGAAGGTTATCCTGAGGCACCCTTGTGTCTAAATGACCATCCTAATTAGGGGGACATTTTTGTTTTAGGTTTGCCTTGTTTAATTGGTCATAAGATGGAACCCCTAAGAAGTCATCTCTACTATTTCATTAGTTATTGACTCAATTATGAAATCTCACTCTTTCTGCTTCCCCATAGGACAGATGGCAACAGCCACACAGATCTCTGTGAAGGGTCCCTAGGGTGCTGGTTATCAGAAGATAAAGGATGCAAGAGAATGATCACTTTATCTTTGCCCTGCATTTCATACTCCTTTTGTCGGTATTTTCCCACAGCCAGAAGCAGAGAGACTCCTCTTTCAGCCATAAAAAACTATGGGCTCAAGCAGTATTGCACTCACCATATTCATGTATCTAAAAAGTATAATAATAGTATTAGACATTTTCACTCTATATCATAGATGGTAACATTTCTGCAAAGAAAAGTTGTGTTAGGAAACTGCATTCTTGCAGCTGTTTCTAGTGTAGTACATATTTGATACTTGTTTATATGTTTTCTTGTAATTTATTTTTTTTTTATTTCTTAATTTGCTGCTTTAGTATTGGCTAATTTGGATCCTCTGTATATCTCTCATGCCTACCTTGTTGAATTTCCAATTCTGTCTATGCCTGGCCTTACTTTGTGGTATTTAACAACCTTGGTGACTCAACTCCTGAAAGCTGGCTCCACTTCTGAGTGTTAAAAATCTACAAGGGATGGTGAAACTGGATTTGACAGTGCTCCAGATTTATCTCTGCAATAATGACAATCCAATCCTCAAAAGACAGCAAGAACTGCACGTTCCACTAGCTCTACACTGGCTCCTAGCAAGTGTCTGGGAGTCGTACACTTGGAAATAGTTGGACTGTTGCTTGATGTCTTGTTCTAGTCAGCAGATCACAAGAAAAAAACAAGTTTGTGAATTACAGGCCTTGCTCTTCTACCTCTTCTGATTTTGTATTACAGGACACCATTTCTCTTGCTGTCTCTGGTTATTTTTGGAGAGTCATTAGTTAGTTAGGAGCTGAAAAATAGTAATTAGTAACTAAGCTCTTCCACATTTGAGAGAGACTTAAGATTCTTCTGTCTATTAAGACACTTTCCCTTCCTGGCTGTGCCAAAAGCAAAATAATACAATGCCACTGGGAGTCCTCCAATTACAGATGCAGTTCTTCTTAATTTTTGTGTGGCACATACTTTGTAGGTTTAAGAGATATCAGTAATTTTAAGACCCAATCCTTACTTGCAGTTCAATGTAAAAACAAAACAGAACAAAACAAAAACCAACAAACCCACAAAAGCAAATTAATCAAAAATCAGCCTATTATTGCAATGTGTTGACCAGCAAGGCCAAAGTTCAATACACAAACCTGTACAGTTCCCATGTAGTCAATATAATATCTTTCCTCAGTGTTATGATGGTATACGCAGCAGTAGAAAATATTGCTATAAACAATTCTATAATTGTTTTCTCATCTTGTAAAATATAACTCCATCTATCTCCTTATCCTTGCTCTCACAATGCACTCTTTTCTTTTCCAGAGTTTTACTGATTGAAGAGTTATGCTTGTTTATTCCATTTTACCTCCATGTTATTTGTGGGTTTTCCTTTCCTTTCCAGATTTGACACACAGAAAACAACCACATATTACACCAGCAGTGTCCTGAGACTTCTCAAGTCTCTAGGCTGGAGTTGAGAGCTTTTATCCTTTTGCTGCATGCTGGCCAATGTTTGCAGAAATACTACAGGATTTAATTTCTGCCTAAAGTGTGATGCAATTGCATCTTTTATCTGAACTTTGTAGCTCTTCCTCACTGTTTTCTTTCACTGTCTGTAATCATTAATTCTAATCTGCTAGCTATAATTTTTAGGGCAACAGTGTAGATACCATCCAACTGGCTACTGCTTTCTCTTGTAGCAGACAAAATGGATTGCACACTTTCCAATATCTTCTGTGTTTCATGGCTTATGTTCTAATCCAATTTCAGTGACTGCAAGAGTGAGCAAGCTAAGTTTTGGAAATCCTTGTTTGTACTTCACTAATGCTTTGCATGAGTTTCTTGCTATGTAATCTCTAGCTGCAGGGTAAATAACAGCCTTTACAGCATTCATGAAACAAAAAGACGTTTGTCTGGTTGTTTAGAAGAGCATATGTAAAAAGTCAGAAACAACAACAATCTACACCTGTGGCAACAGACTACAGAGCAGATGGGTACCCCAGTCACAGTATTAGAGTTAATGGTACATGTTACTATAAAGGTCTGGGATCTGAAGACAAAGGTCCCTTTTTGACCTTGGCAGGTTCTTCTGTTTCTCACACTGCTAATAAAAGACCCACTTATTACAACGTGACATAGCCGAAGTAAACAGATAGTTTGCACCAATGTGCATGCAAGCTGCGTACTGTAATTTAGAGATGTCAGCTTCTTGTTAGATAGACTCTCTTGGTTTTTCAGTGTAAACAGATAGGAAAAATCATGGTCCTTTAGAGTTACACTAAAGAGGGAAGTCTAGTACATTATCAGCTGCCCAAAAGAAAGAGTTATGTTAGTGTTCCTACAGACACTTACAAAATTTACTCCTGCTAAGTTAAACTACCTCATCATATACCCACGTCTGTAAGCAGCTTGTCCAAGTGACTTAATAGTGGAACTAGAGACCTTGATGCCCAGTAGAAAAGTCACAGTTCACAGGGATATGGGCATTACCTTATTAGAGGTTTGCCTTTTTGACTTTCTCATTTTAACTCAAGCTATAAACATGATAATCATTAACTTTTCTCTGTTCAGTATACACTGACAGTCTTGTTTGTGCGTTGTGTATTTATGCAAGTCCAAGATGCTAATCAGTAATTTCAGGTCTGTAACCAGGACTACTTACTCCTAGAGAGTTCAGAGAAGGAAAACAGAGAAAAAGAGGAATTTTTTTTTTCATGTTTATGAAACAAAAATTTCTGACAACTTCAGTTTGTTGGGTTTTTTTCCATTATTCCATGAAAAAGAAAAGAAAAGCCTTCTGTAAAACAGAGAAAGAGAGAAAGAGGATATTTTCCCTCTCTCTTTCTCACTCTGTATTTCTTGTGGGCTCTTAATCCAACAGTTTCTCTTTCAGCCTCCATTTCTGCATAAGAGTGGCCATAAGTTTGTGAAATCATGACATGGGGAAGCTTGCTCAGACTTTTCCAATATTTATCATCAGATGGCTAGAGAGTGGGTTAAAGAAAATAACAGGGCAAATCTAATCCTCAGACCAAAAGAAGTGAAGGAAGATGTAGTTCCCTGCTCAGGATGGGAAGAGAATTTGCTTCAGATCTCGTAACTGGATGGTGCAGCCACACTCTCTGCCTGGTGAGCGAGTCTGTTCTGAACCACTACTTGGCAGCATGCTGACCTGCCACTGGGTTGCTAGTCACCACACTTAACTGGGTACATTCAGGAAAAAAGGCAAACCACATATATTTATGCATCTGCATGCACTTTTATTTAGTTGTGCTTCAAAGTGTAACTCTGGCTTCAGCTATGCCTTGAGAGACACCAATGTGTAGGAGGCATAAATCTAGTTCAAGAGACACATGATTTGAAATAAAATTAACATAAAGGAAGTAACTTCCAAGTTCCTTTGTCTTTAATGCCAAATAATGCTTGTAACTGAATACAAAAGCAGAGCACAGTACAGAAGAGATTTACACAGGTTGCTGTGCCTGAGCCATGTTCAAAGTGGTTGCTTTGGCTTTCTTCCTGAAGATGCCCACATGCCACTCAGGAGGTCAGTGCAACTGCAAGCTGAGTGTGCCAGTGGAGGAGAGGGAGGGAGAGAGACCCCAGGCTAAAAGGTACTTGTTCCCTCTTTCCATTTGTAGGAGTGCTGACAGCATTGCTTATAAATAGCAGTTTAGTCTTCGACCAATCTTGAAAAAAGATAAATATAACTTAGTCATATATGAACATGAACTTGACTTTGGAAATGACCTGGGATAAGAGGTATAAAAATTAGATAAAAAGAACAAAGAGCCATGGTGTTAGAGGCAGGAAGATGAATTTAGCTGTTTTTCTTTCGTCACCTAGGAGGAGTGATATACCATAGCTTGTCTTTCCTATCGTATCTGCTAGACTTGAAGTAAGTCAGGCTCCAACCCATTTATCTGATGTCTTTGAAGTAAAGTCATGAGAACATAAAATACAAGTTTTACACACTTAGGCTAAAGTCCACACCGTTTCATATTCTGTAATATTGTAAGACTGTAAGGGAGGGAGAGAACAAAGCAATACTCCCATGCGAACCTCCAGCCACTGGGTTATTTGTGGAGGACCTAATGTGTGCCAGACTGATCTGTGAGGCACTCAGTGAGGTACCTCACCTGCCAACCTACATTGATCACAGGTTGCTCTGTGTTCAAAGGGTCCTCCTGTCTCTGTGGTCTTTGCAAGTAACCCAGTTAGCTCCAGGTTTTGTAGTTGTTCTAGACCTTTCCAGTGCTGTGGGTCCCTTGGTCACTGGGAGCCTCAGAATGCTGATGAGGTGGTTTCTGAGCTGTCTGGCCTCTGCAGGTTACTCACATTTACTTGAGCCCAAGGTGCAAGTTTTGTAAAGGTCATCTCATGGGCTTCACACGCTGCTCTTTTTTGGCTTTAATTATGTTTAATTTAATTTAATTAATGCATTTCACTGGCAGGGTTACTTGAAAGGAGGGAATTCAGGGCTTTCTTACCATATATTCATGAGGCAGAGTTAAGGTTGTGAGTCCATTTCACAACTTGGAGTCCTAGCATTAGAAACATTATTTTAGCATGGCTACATTATTCATTACTGCTGGGTCCCTTCCCTTATTTAACTGTGTAAGACACCACGGGGTCCATTGTCTCTAATACTAAAAAAAATCTGGAAAACAGCAGCTTCACCATAGTATTTTACCCTCTCTTTTTCTGAATTGCTTTCCCATAGCTGTGATTGTAAGAATGGAATTTGTTTCTTGTGGCATTCCAGTAAAAAGCGGATGCACAGTGAGGAAAGCATGGAAAAAATCCCAGCTCCAGCACAACTATCTTCAACTGTTCAATTTTCCTCAGTATGGCTTCCACAGCATCTGAAGAGCCAACACAAATGAGAAAACCCCTGCACAAGAGCTAATAATCCTACATATGACTTTGGACTGAACTTGTCTGACTAATGTGCTTTCACACAAAATCCCACGCTTACCAAATCCAACTTGGAAAAGATTTTTTGGCCTGTAGTTCACTGGCATTAAAACACTGTTTTTTAAATATCATACCAAAGAACGTGAGTAATTTTAACTTGTATCAGTTCCAGGCCTTTCCAATGACAACACTGTTTTGCATTGATTATTTTTCTGAAAGACTGTTTCTCTAGGATATATTGAGATCAAATGCTTCAATGGATTCAATCAACATAGCATCACTGACATCAGTGATGCAGAGCTAGTTTGCCTCAGTTGATAATCTGGCACGTTTGTATTCCTGCCTACTTTTCATGGGATTAAAGAAAATCTAGCTGCTCAGTATATGGCTGAATGTCTGTAAGATGCCAAGTCATTTGACCATGCCAGCCTAGGTTCTAAGTAACTAATCGGGGTAACTTCAGAGCTGCTGTGCAGAGAGGTCAGGGTCAGAAGGTAAGAGAGAAAATGCCCATTGAGAGAATAGAATATAATAACCAGTTCTTCAGCAACTTCACGTATGAGATTTTGCCATTAGAGACACATTTGCCTTTCAAAAGCTTTGCTCATAGCTAAGCTAAACTAAGCCAAGATTTGCGTCCTATTGGGTATGTGACTTATCTAAAAATTCAGCTGCATAGCAAGATGTTTTATCAGAGTTACAGGCATGTATTGTGAATGGTGTTATCAGTAGGAGCAAGGTCTTTGGCTTTATATGAAGAAAATATTGGTCTTCCACCAAGCATTTTACAACATAGACCTGGCTGTGTTTTTTGGGTCTGTACTTCTCTCTTCCTCCTCTGGCAATTCTGTTTGAGGAGTTACAGCTCCCAGTAACTCATTCCGCTCAGGTGCAGGAAGAGTCAACAAAACAGAGCATGTGCCCACTCCTTGGGCAAGTCCTCTGCCAAGCCCAGTTATACCACTGATGAAAGAGGGTTTTTCCATAGGACACACAGCAGCAGCAGTAAACAGAAAGCTGGTATCTCATCAGTGGCCTAAGTTTATTTTGTGTAGACACTGTTGCTGTATCTAAGTATCTCCATGGTTAGTCCTGGACATATCTCTGAGGCAAATTTTGTCTTCTGTCTGAGTGGCCCAAAGCTGATCTTTCTTATTATAGTTTTGGAGTAATTACTATGGTGAAGGATTCAAGTGACTCCACTATTCCCTGCACCAGACTGAAGAGGTGCATCTGAAACCAGTGTCACCATTTGCCTGTATTGGCTTTGGTCTGATATCGTCCACCAAGTGGCAAAACAGTACTTTACACTTCTATGACTTCAGAATGCAGCATCTGAGAAGGTGTTCTAAGCTGGTTTTTAACAACTGTAGGGAAATCCAGTGAACAGTAATGATGATGGAGAAATGAGGAGCTGGAAGAAAAATGAAGACAGAAAGAGAGAAAGGGAGTGAAATACCTTGTACAGACTAGAGCGAGTATCTTGCAGTAATGGTTTTATTTATTCCAGCTATTGGTCTTTCTTCTTCTCTCAGGTTATAGCTCATGCACCCAATCCAATTTGTCTCAAGTTTGTCCCTTGCTCTGATATCTTTTGAAGACAGACCTTGAAGGAAGATTGTAATTGTCTTCACAACTGTATAATAGGGTTAAATCAACAGATTTCTCCTCCTTTCTTCAAGAGGACCTGCTCACAGGAGTTACACCCTAATTCACCAGAGTGTTTGAAAGAGTTGGAAAAGCCAGCAAGATGAGGAGGCAGGGCCTGGTCACAGGTACTAGGGCACATTTTGTTGAATGAGATTAGCACACTGTGCTTAGGTCAGATGCAAGGTCAAGGAAGGCAGTGAGGAGGAAGACACTAGCACCAGAAGTGCAGGGATGGAATGAAAACTGTTGAATTCAAAGCTGAGTCCATGCAAAAGGAAATAAAAGGGGAGGTAAGAAGGTGGGGAAGAACAAAAAATTTAAGATGATCATGTAGGGCTGAAGAGACTGGGGCATTTACACTTCACATAGTCTAAATGATGTCTGAAAAACTAAGTGTTTTTGCTTCTTTTCCATAATATCTGTTTTCTTGTGGAGATGGGGCAGCCAATTAGGAATGAGGGTGTAAGTGTGAAAATTTGCAGTCTCTGAGAAGCAACATGATACAAAGAGCACAAGGTGCTTTGGGAAGCAATAGCTTTTTCCTGAGACCCTAATGAACTGTTAAGGGAGACTGAATTTTGTAGTGATGGGATGCTGAGTAAATGAGTTTAGTGAAATTAAATCTAGTAGCATCTGCCTAAAGGAGTGCAAATGTAGTACATACCACTTTAGGAAATAGGAAAGTGGCAAGCCGGCAAACTAGTCATTTTAGTCTGACCTTAGCAGTATGCCACTTCTAAGATAAGAATAGTTACACATACAGAAGTTAGCGAAAAATAGGATTTGATTTAGAAATATGTGAAACATGGAAGACTAGAAGAATGACTTTCATTCTTAACTTTGTTACTAGACAAAGGAAATAAGAGTGATTTATTTTATCTCAACTTCAGTGAAACACATCATATGGTCTTATACAAGAAGTTATCAGTTTATGTCAAGAAGACATGGAAAATAGTGGAAGATTTGCAAGACAATCAAAGGAGCACCTGGCTGGCTAAAGGTTAGTGAGAGAGCTCTTCAAGCACTAATTTCAAGCAAAACTTGTTTAAGAATTTAATTAGTGACAGAAATAATGACCTTGTAGAAAAAATGGTAAAGTTATCAACACAGCAGAATAGGGTATGGTGGTGAGCCAGAATATATAACATGAAAACCAGAATTACTTTGCGTTTGAAGTAACAGAACTAAGATAACAGTGATTAGTGTAAATTTTAAGGTCAGGCATTTACTGCTAAGTAACAAGGATTTTGCAATAAAAATTAAGCTTCTCAGTTGAAAATAACATGAATATAAAATTGATATGGGTAAGATGCAGCAATGTCTAGTCATAGGATATGCCAAAACAGACATTTCCACTAGATAAAAAATGTTAATGTCTTCAATACCAGTGAGACCCTTGAAATAAACGGTGCCTTTCTGGGCACCTGTGTTTCAGGAAGAAGTATTCAAACAGGAGTACAGAACAGGAAGGCCTGACTTGGAGCACATTTAAGGGAACAGAGAACTGATCTTACATGAGAAAACTAGAATCACTTAACAGCACTTAGCCCAACAAAATAGTTTGAGAGATGATCTGCTCACTACTTGAACAAACACATGAGCTGGCACTTAAGAAGGAAAAAACAGCTTTATGACAGCTTAATGGTGTTATCGGAAACACACAAGTGTCTGAAATAGCTAGGAACAAGGCTAGGCTGGGAACTGGAAGACATTTCCTTAAATTCAGAGGGATGTGGTGCTGTAATGGGCTCCTGGCTGGAGCAGGAGGAAAGGATCATATCTGCTTTCAGGGTAAGCTTGCTCAGATGAAGAGAAGGATGACCTAAAGTGCATCCCAAGGCAACCAGGAGTATTCTGATGGATGATTTCTGTATTCCTAAATTTTTTTGTTCCTACCAGCTGATGTTACTGTTCACCTTCGCACATAGGGAGCAGCCCTGGGAAAGAATTATTTCTTAGACAGTCTCAATCTCTTTGGTTCTTCCTGTGTGGCCTTGAACAGCTCTCTATTTAGGGCATGTGGTGGAGCACCACAATCTAACTCAAGGCCTGTAAATGGTTTGTAAGAGATTCCGTGAGAAAATTCTGTGTTTAAAATGTGAAATGTGTTTCGAATTTTAGATGGGCACAGAGGTCATGTGACAAGAACTCTGCTTCCCAATTGGGAGAACATACCTCCTAGGACTGAATTTCATTGCAAATACTTGTATTTAGGGCTCCAGCATTCATATCCCAAGAATATTCTGACCTATATTCTTCAAATGTGCTACATTTGCACATATTCCTGCTAGCAAATTCCCTCTCTACACTTGAGCCAAAAGGGTGTGAGTGCATCATGAAATAAATCCGTTTGTTTTTTTTTTTTTTTTAATGGATAGTTCTAGTAAAAATGTTGAGGAATGCATGTACATCCTAGAGGGACACAGGAAAAAAACAAGTGCTGGACAATCAGGAAGAGCAAGAAGAGAAACACAGAGAAATCATATGAGAGAGCCTGAGGCATATCTGAGGCAGGCTTAAAAAAAAACGAGGACAAATCTGAGTTGAATAGGGAACCAGGGAGGTTTCCTGAGGATACTGTAAATGCTGATCCCTGATAATTGCAAAGGAGAGCATCCTGTGCATCCAGAAAAGGCCACACACAAGAAAATCCAACAGCCGAACTTTGAGGAGCTGGGACATTTCCAAGTTAGAAGACCAGGTTGTGGAATAAAAGGATGAGGTCCACAGCTGATGAGAAGTAGGAACAGAAGATATCAAGAAGAAGGATCAAGAATGAGGAAATATGGCAGTACAGCAGTCAGGATGAGCTAAACCACAGGTGGGAGTTGTGTGAGACAGGGAAGAGCAGAGCTGCTTAAAATTTCAAAGTGACACTGGAAAGCTGGCAAGACTTGTGTGGTTTTGTATTGAAAGCAATGTAAAGCCACTTGTACAGGATGTGCATCATTGTAGGATTGAAGCAGAAAGCTTTTCAACTCTGAACTGAATTTTGGGGGTTTGATCAAACTATACACCAAGAAAACAGTTCTGTGAGTGGGGGTGGGATGCTAGGTTTCATTGCGAAAGTTTCTCCTGCCCATAAATGATGTAAGAGAGAAAATAACACTTTTTATTTTCTCCAAGCATTTTTCTTGATAAGCTTCCTTTTAACACCATCCCCAAAGCTTCCATCTGCTTCTGTCCCTTCCAGCTGTGCAACACTTAAGCTCTGCATGTATCCCTGGCAGGAGCTGAGGAACTCAGGTGACCACTCAGATTGCTTTAACTTTTGTGCAAAGCCTGAGTGCAGGTTGCATTTCACTCCTCCTCGACTCTCCTGCATTGAGCCACCAGTACCTACAGTCTCTGACCAGCCTCTTTTGCACAGTGAGGGGGATCTTTAGAGGATCTGAAGAAATCAAGGGGAGGAAAGTGACCGATGATTAGAGACTTTTGAAAGGGGCAGTGAGGAATTAGGGACTATACTCTTTGAAAATTTGCGTGACACTCCTTAACGGTCCTTGCCTCATTTTCCACTTGGCTGCTTTATGACTGAACTGTAAACTAAAAATGACATGGTCTCATTAATTTGGCAGCAACTGGCAAGATGTGGCCATTTAGCATATCCACAAAGCTATTGTTGAAGGCTGGGTCATGTCAAAGGGCAAGCTAAATATGACCGAATCTCTGAAAGGCTGAGTTTAGGAGTCCTAGAGCCTAAACCTTCTCCCTAACCTTTATTTGTCTTCAACAGTGTGATCAGCTTGGGTTTTCAGGGGAAGGCTTTACATAAAGCTGTCAAGTTACTAGCAATATTATGTCAGTTTGATTTTTTTTAAAGCAGGCTCAATTATATCATCCTCTTTTCACATCTGACAAGTGGTGCAAAAAGTGTTTGCAATAGGGGTTTCAAGGGAATGGAAATGCTTTGGTTGTGGGTTACTACTACAAGTCCAGAGTATGAAGGGAATCTAAGCTCAAACAATTAAAAAAATCAGATGACACCAAATGACTGAAAAACCCTTCAGGATGCTGGTCTGATTGCATTTATCTGGTTTAGAGAGTAGGTGGCTAATCCCTATACTGTCAAAGAATTAAAAGGTAGGGCAAATGGGCAGTTCTCATTTGCACAGGCTGAAGGAGCCCATCTGAGTTCAGTATTAAAAAGCTGCTGCAAACTGCAGGCCGAATATTTATACCTGTCTCTTCTTGAGAAAAAGAAGAGTAAGAATGAAAACAAATCAAAGTACAAAAGCAGTTTCTCCCTCTCCTTTCTCCAATTCTTCTGCCCTACTGCTCCTGCTGTGTAGTGGAGGACATATTCTTTGTGTCTTTGGTGTGAAGGTTTGCTCCCATTTCCCTTGAGATGACCATGACAGAAAAAGATGACAACCCTGCCCACACTCTCCCTAGTCAAAAGCTGCCATTTGTTCAGGGGACCAGGGAGAAAGCCTTTCCCCAGCTGGTCCATTCCTGTTTGGGACATCTACATCTGAAAATAATACCTCTGCTATTTATGCACGTGGTCCTGTCATGACCTCATCTACTAGGATAGATTAACTGAATTTCTCCAATGTTTTCTTTACTTCCTGATGGCCACTATTGACTTTGTTGTGTGATGAAGGCATTCCCTTCGAAGGAACTAAATATGCATCAGGGCAGGAAACATGGGATGCCTGAACTTTGGGGTGGTTTGCTATTCTGAGGCTTTCAAATGTGATTTCTTCCCTTTTAAAATGAAGTCACACTAGACTAGAAGAGACAAATAACTTTGACTGGCATTTCCTCCTTTGTAAGCAAACAACTTAATGAATTTTACAGAAGGCAAATCACAGTTCTCAGGTGTCAAAATTTAAGTTTTCTTTGTAAGCAAAAAACAAAAAACAGAGGAAAACAGTTTGAACCGTAAATGTTGCAGACTGGATTTGTCATGAAAAAAGTATCTCAGCCTGGCTTTTCATTATTGTGTTTAAACTTAAAAGTGTGTAGTAGTAATAAAACATTCCTTTTTTTGTTTTGTTTTTGTCAGCTTCATATTCTGCTAAGTTTAACAAGCAAACGTTTTTCCATGCTGATTGCTTAAGTCATCTTGACAAAAAGCTCTTACCCTGTTAAGTACTGCATAACTCAAAATCTCTTTTTCTCCTTCTGTGTTTGCAGTGATAGTCCCCTATATATTTCTACCTTTTTATTGTTGTTTTGGTCAAAAGTTCACACAGGGTTGATTAATTTTAGCAAGTTTCCAAAAATGAACTGGGCTTTTATGCCTCAAGGAAATTTTTTTTTTTTGACATTGAACAGCAAAGAAAACTATTTCCTCTCCCATTCAAAGCTGACCATATTTAATTGGGCCAGAAGTCTGTTATGTTTTGGAAAATGTTTGTGATATTCCATCTGTCTTTTCATCCAGTCATTTCAGGGGACTAGTGTTTACCCTCTTGCTGGGTTTACACATACAATGATGTTGATTATGGCAAGGTATTGCACTGAAACAATGCTAGATCATACAGTCTGTGTGGCTCAATAATGCTTTATTACACAGACAAAAACAAATCTGCACTTTTAGTGATGGTTTTATAAGATCTCAAGTTTATTTTAACTGCTTGGATGCATCAGCTGCATGAATAATACACACAGCATAGAAGCACATAGTCATACACAGCTGTGTTTTTGGGACCATTGGAAATACTTAATGGGGATATTTGTTTGCTTCAGCAGACTCAAATGAATAGTTTTATATCTTTCGACCTTTGGTTGAAATGAAATAGTCTAAAATTCATAGGCTACCATTTGCATCCCCCCCACCCCCGAAGGCCATTAAGAGACTTTAGACTTTAGGGTGACAAGCAATATATTTTGTAAAACAACAGGGATTTAAGATGCAGACATATACAGATGTTGCATTTTCCATACATTTTTGTGGTCAGATAGCAATGTTTGAAGATGTATGTGTGAGGTCATTTGAATTCACTTGGAGATGGGAGCTTCATAGGCACAGAGACCATCTGGCGATCAGATGTGGACTGCAGGTAGACCTATTTGTTTTTAACTGAAGGCACTGAGGAATGAAAATGTCAAGTACTCTAACACTGCAGAAAAATGATAATCACTAGCCACCCAGCACAGCATCTGTTTAGCCAGTCTCAAAAAAGTAATCCAGCCAACGAAGTAGGAAATTGCAGGTATTACAGTCCTTTCTCTCTTTTGTGTGTGTGCGCGTGCGTGTATGTATATATGCAAGTGCATATATTTTGCCAAGTCCTTAATGGAGTGGTGAAATTTCTCTGTGTCTACTCATGGTGGTCCACACAAACAAAAAGATTGGTAATTGGAGAAATTGCTCTAAAATCACTTAGCCTGAGTGTCTGACAAGCTGCAATCAATTTCTGACGTGTGTAAATTCCAATTTTTTTGAATGTTATTTGACTCTGGTGGTAAAGCTTTCTGGTTAACTGCTGTGCTTTTGGTTTCAGATTTGGAAGCTAGAATGTGCAGGAATGTAATTCAGGATGCCTCTTGCATCCCTCTGCCTATTCCCCAACACCACATTTCAGCTGTAGGTAATGGTGTGGTGGCTGGAGGTATTGAACTGCTGGCACATAAGAACTGAGATAGATTTATTCACTTTCAAGGTGCCAGAGACCACATCACAGAGAAAACAGTGAACCACTGTGGAAAATGGGAAAGGAGAACAACAACATGTCGCTTGAAGACAGGGTCTTCCTGCACAAGATTTGGGTGCATTTTCAAATATAAAAAAAGCCATTCAGACTTTCTTTGAACGACACATACAGAAAGCAACAATCAAACAAACAAATGAGAACAAAAACCCCCAAGCCCTCACCAATTTGTAAAAATATATTCCAAAGGATGAATAATATATGGCTTTATGTGAGCACTTTCTGTGCAAAATTATAATTCAAAGCACAACATCTGGAAGCCGGTCTTATGTCTAAAATTACTTTAAGCATGCCAATATCTAGAAATCTGCTTAAAATGTATATCACTGATGAGGGGTGACCCTAAGATCTTCTGCCACTCAGTGTAATAGAATTTTGGTTGTTTGTGGGAAAGATTTCATAGTCACACACAAGCTGCTCATGGAACCATGTCTACGTTGCATAACCTGCAAGTGGCACCCTAGTGATTGCCCTGGGAAAAGTTCGAAGTTTAGGTGAGCCCAGAGAACAAAGAGACCTCTCAGAGCTTAGATATGTCTGCAAGACTTCATGGAGGATGCTGGAAAAACTGAGCAAAATGCTGGGCAAAATCTAAGGCATGCTGCCGGTCCACTTGTACAAGACATTCCTTTCAAAGTTAATTTGTCTGCTGGGAGAAAAATCTTACTACCCTTCTTCTTCACTTTTCCAGATATTTGAAGTCCTATTTGAAGCCCACTTCTCTCTCTCTGTTTTCCTCTTTCATTTTTGTCTTCTTTCCTTCTTTTCTACCTCTTTCCCTCCTTCTTTATGAACATCCTGTTCACATTTACCCCTTCTCACTTTCCTTCTCTTAGTCTAGCTCCCTGATTCAGTTAAGAGCTGCATCTTTCAAGGATTATTTTTGTTTAAGGAAGAGACAAGGCACTACACTCCTTGATGTCTCTAAGACACATCTAATCTTCCTTCATAGTCCTTCAACGCTGTCTCAGTTCCATTTTGTTCATCTGCTTCAGTGATTTCGGTGGCACTCATCTGTTAATTTATGATTTTTTTTTCCAGCTGGGCCTTTGAACAGCATGAAATGATCTCAAACCTAAACCAGGAATTTAAAACCAGGGTACCTTTATTTCCTTTGGTGGAGGAGCTGTTTTGATGGCACTCATGCACTCTGAAATGTCTGAAGTTCACAAAAAAATAAATTATGACCTATATTATCACTTAGTGATAAATCACTAGGTGGATTATGAATAAACAAAATCCATTATAATTTTCCACAGAAAAACAATCTAAGATATGGCACAGAAACTCCAAAGCAGTTTTACCATCAAAGTGTTGATACAGAAAAATGTAATTATCTGCAAATAGTTCATGGAAAATGCATTAAAAATTATCATGAAGAAAAAGAAAAAAATGCAGAGTTGATAAGGACTTACGTGTTTCCTGACATGACTGTAATACTAATAAAAATCCATCAAAACTCCAAGACCTTAATGAGCGTTTTTCTTCTCAGAAGCTTTGAACCTAGTCTTCAGGTGTAACTAGAACTTATGCAAAGCTTTAAATAATCTGTTCTTCTCTATGTGTAGTTGACTACTTATTACCTTTTATCAGGAGGAGACAGTAAATAAATGAGGACTCTGGACATGTTCTCGCACTCTCTAGCTAAAGTCCCATGCAACAGGAGCCTAGATCAGTTTCAAGAGAAGCAAATTTCTGCTGACCTACTAAATAGCAATCCCTAATGGAGCTATTTCAGACTTATATCACCATGATGACAAATGGAATAAAACCTGAAACCCAAACCCAACATGTTATAAGGTAGCCATCACCATACCTTGTGAACTATGGTCTAGAGGGCTCCTTTCAGCACAGTGTGATAAGCACTGCAAGAAATTTGCAAGGTCTCCAGGTAGACTGTCAGACTTGCTTGTCTCTGGCTTGAGCATATCTACTGATCCATCAGCCTAACTGTGCCTATGTAACATTTGTCAGATAAAGCTGTTAAGAAAAATACAAATTTGTCATGAACACCAAGACTTCTTCCAATTCTAGATCCAGAATCACTTGGGTTTGGTTCTGAGTCCTTTGTAGAAAGGACATATTACAAAAAATCAATACTTAGTACATGCTTTAGGAGACAACTCCATCTAGATGCAATGGAATTTCTGTATGGATTTCCCAGGACATATTAAGAACAGTTACAGTGTGTACAAAACATGTTCTTGTCACAGAAAGACAAGAATATTATTCCTTTGGGACAATTTCTGTCTTGCTGAAGTTCAATTTGTGTTAATGCCTCAAGTTGGCTGGTGCAACACGATACGATTTACTGGAGACCTTCCCTTTGCTTTTGTGATGATCTGTGTTTGTGTATTTGGCTGGAGGCAGGATTTATCTCTGAATATGACTTCTAGACCCAGCCTTACATAGAAATGCTCTCAACTGGCACACTTATTCATCCAGTATGTCTCTTTATGGCTTTTTAATAAAGAACAAGCTTCCTGGAATTTTCTTGGTTGTCCTTAGGATAGGAACAATGGACTGATCCTGAGTTTTCTCGTATCACTTTTGTTTTGCTCATGAAAGGCTCCTTTAGTTTAGCTGATGCCTCATTTTGACTGGACTATGTCAGCTAGGACTACAGCGACAACGCTTTCATTTCCTCACACACTTATCATAATTTTTAGATTTCTTTTTAGGATCATTTTACTTAGGACACAAAGTTCATGAATAAGCTAATCTGAAAGAAAGTACTCATTTAAATCAACTAAGAATTAAAAGCAAATGACACATACCCATTTTCTTCAGGTTTTCTACAGTAATATACTTTAGGGCTGGCTAGTAAAGCAACAATCCTTGATTGCACAAAGTGTGTCAATGTTTTTCATGTAAAGATGATCAGTGTATTTGCATCTGAAATAGTGTCTCATTAAAAATCATTTGATGAATAGTATAGACAAGCAGGAGAAACATCAGAAGCAGTATTTTCATTAACTGGTAACAGAAACTCATCTACATGGTCCCCTTTTGTAATTCCTTTGAAAAGGATATACATCTAAGCAGACTTAACTGTTATTTAAACATTTCTTCTAGGTCTAGTCCACTCCTTTTGATGTATTTTGGGACTCTACCAGGATCTACCATTATTTGACCATACTTCCTTTCCTTACTTTCACACAGTCTAGGCACTGGACTTCCTTTTCTTTTGGATGAAATGAGATAGACAGCCTTATTTTGAAGGCTCTCAGTTCTGGTCCCTGAATTTGTCAGTGGAGGTTTACAGACCTGTTTCCAGATTAGTCAGATTGTGCTGCCTGGCCCTTCCTTTGCCTGATATGGGAGTCAGTCTTGCCAGCAATGTGTTGTTGCTTTTAACACACAGATGTGGACAGTCTCATTCCTCTCTGGCTGTGCTGTCAGCCTTCCAGCCCACAAGGAAGCTCCAGTTCAAGGAATTGCTGAGTACCTCTGGTGCAGTCTGTAGAAAAGCACTGGATGTGTGGCCTATAGGAGGGCATGAGTGTGGACTGCCCCAGGCCAAGGAGAGTGTGCAGCCTGTATCTCTTCTTTCTCAGGAGGTTCACCAACCATCAGATATTACGGGAAAGGTGGATGTCAGCTTTTCCTTTTAGGCAGATTTAAGCCAGTGAAATTAGACGTCTTAGAACAACATGAGCAGAACTTATGGGATCTGTGCTACATAGCTGCTTCAAACTTAAACATCTATGGCTGCTTAAGAGCAAAACAGTTGGATATGCTTTTGTGGTTTGCTCACTTACTCCTTAGTGCCTAAATTTCACTGAAACTATCCTTTCAGGACTCTTTCATGAACCTCATTGTGGCATCCAAGTTTGACCCTGGTCTTTGGTGAACATTTACTGAGAGAGATACCACACTGTAACTTGGTAACTTGTTTTAACCACCCATCAGTCCCTTCCAGATAAGTACTGAATTGCTCTGCAAATACTTTTGAACTGTACAGTGCTTTGTCTAGGAGATACCCATAGAAGATTATACCTCAGGGAAGGTTTTGATATATTGAGCAGAATATCAGCCTTAATTCTAGGGAGAATAAGATACTGAAAACCATTTTTAGTAAAGGATGTATATATGGAATTTTGAGGAACAAAGCTGCAGAAAGCTAAAACCTGAAACACACTGTAACAGTGGGAATCCTTCTCAGAGCATCACCATGTGGACAACTAATTCACTTCTGCCAACAGACAACAGCCAACATGTGCTCCTGTTGTTAGAGGTTACCACAGGACCAACAGTTCTTCATTGCTGTGTCCCTTCTTGGTCTAGGTGGAATGATCCAACCTTGTTCTTGCCTTTATCAGAATTTCTTTTACTGTCATGGCAGACCTCTGGAATGTACTCCTTTGTTATAGTCTCCTTAAAACACACACATATATATCCATATGCAGTATAATGCTATAAATTATGCATCATGAAAGACTGATAACATTCGGCTTGCTCCAAATTTTCTGTAATGTCTGCATGTGTCCTGGAGGAGAAGAGACTTTTGAGAATGTGCTTGTCAAGACTGCATATTTCTATCCTTCCCCTCTTGCACATAGCCATATATGCATGTACACACATCGTCAGATTAAGAGAAACCCAGGGGGTTGCTGTCACATATGCCTACATCATTTTCTTGTATTTAACCTTCAGACCTAAATATGATAATACTTTGCACAAGCCTTGCCGTACCTAGAAGCCTCGGACAAAACTTTGTGTTTTCTCCATTGCAAACTATTGCTGAAGACACCAGAATTACATGCATGAAATCACAATCAGGCCCAAACTTCCAAGGTTTGCTCTAAATTTCCTGGGGTTTGTGGTTAGAATCCAGATCCTTAACATTATCTTAACATAGGTTTTGCATTTGTATTTATAAACACAGTGTACTGCTGCCTATTTGAGTTTAGAATAGATTGTGGTATAAACATATTTCCTCTTTACACATTATAATCAGTGCACAATGGCCTGCTTTATGTAAAACATATCACAGTCATTGCTTCTCTGCATGTGCCTGCATGCACATATAGCTTAAATTAACCAACTTAATATTCTCATGATGTGTTCAAAGAAAGATCTGTGAATGAGGTAGGAAAAGACAGTCTTGCAGTTCATATTTTGGAGTTTGATATTAAACACTCTATTTACAGGAACATTTAATGATGATTCATTTTAACAGACTTTTGTTTAATGACTTATTTATAATTTCGTCAACCAAACACTTCCCTTGACAGAGTATGTTTTGGCTCACTGTCATTCTTGACAGCTATGTAGAACAATCCATAGTAAATGTGTCGTTTGGAAAATTAGCCAAACATCATTCCAGTGCAATGACTCTGTAGGCGATAAGATGAAAATGATTAGTTACAGTTCATTGAATATTGCCCCAAACCTATTCAAAACTACTGGTTGGTATAATCCCTGAGAAGGTGTTTTGGTTTCTTTCACAGCATTGCTGAAAACCGGTTGAAAACAAAGTTATGTTTAAAGGAAGAATTAATAAAAATTGGGACCTGAATTTTGCAAGTGTTGTCTGCAGAGTCTAGTCTAATTCTGCAAGATGTTTTGCTTAACTTAGAGCATGTGAATTTTCTTTCTAGTGTTTATTCACTCATTCATGTTTTTATATAAGATCTTTTTGGTTGATGTCCTTGCACAGTAACTTTATTTGCATGAACAACAGCAGTAATAATACAAACAAAAACACCTAAATCCCATATAGCATTTTCATATGTAGATTGCAACATTTACCAAGAGAAGTCTGTGTCATTATACCCATTTTATGGAGAAAAAATGAAGATAAAAAATTTTTAAGGTACTAAGAGATGTATTGTTCAAGCGTTCCCTTCCAGCTGGAGAAAGAGAACTGAAATCCTTTTAACTTCAGACCATTTAAAGACACCTTTACTCCAGTCTTACTTCACTTGATGTGTCTGTAAGATGTAACAAGTCTTACAGGATTTGCTAAGCACCAGAAAGGGTGTTGGAACAGTGAAGTCTGTAGCTGAGACGTCATCTACAATGCAGAAATTACTACAGGCCTGTGCAGTGCTCATGTTAGGCACTGTGGTGCTCTCTGGCATAGCAGTTGAAGAATAAAAATGAAATATCCTGTTGCCCACTTTCAAGAAAGATCAACAATCTAGAGTTTTGGGACAAAGTGTTTATTTATGATCTCTGCTGGGTGCCAGTTCCCAGCTGGATCTAGGCACAGACTATTTGTAAGCCAAAAATGAACTGCACACTCTTTCCATTTGCTAAGGACTGAACAGAGAACTGTAGCGCTAGGAGCTGGTCACACAGACAGCTTCCCACCCAGCTACATCTTTCCCCTGCAATGCCTCGCCAGTCCACACCCCTGCCCATGGGAGCTTGGTATGACCCCAGGCTTTTGTGGCAGTCCTGAGCAGTCTTTTTCTCCTGGCTCCTTTCCCATCCAGGTACTGCAAGTGGCCCCAGGGACACAGCAGGGCATGAAGGTGAAAAGATGAAATCACAGAGGACATGACTCCCACTCTTCACCTTGATCATGCTGCATGGCTCTGCTTATCTGCACAAGATTGTGAGGACATATATATATATATATGTTAAATATATATATATATATATATTTAAAATGCAGGAAAGGTATTATTTCTAAAGCAGTGTCTGACATGAAAGTTTGCATTTTTGTGCTTATATATTCTTTAGAAAAGCATTTATTTTATTATAAATAGCAACAGATTTTTTTTTTTATTTTTTTTTTTTTTAAGAGCTGCACACTGTGTCCCTTTTCATAAAATTCACAGAACGGCCTAGGTATATGATGGCCCATCTGCTCAGATTCTGAATCATTAGACAAGAGAAATTAACTCAATTCACCTACAATGCTCTTATTCCTTCACAGTGGCTTTGCTGAAGAGCTGTCAGGCTACTTTGGAGAGAGACATGTGCTATTAGCTTAATTTTTTTGTGTCCCAAACTGATGGGAATTGTCTGAAATCACTGCCTAAGTCAGCTGAAGAGCTGGGGTGAAACCTCTGTCTTCTAACTCCTGATATGAAAAATGATCCTCAAGTCAGCTTTCAAACTCAAGCTGGTTTTAATGAAGATAAATGGAAGCCTTAAACCCTCTTAATGTATTTCAATATGTTAGCTTTAAGTCTTAATAGCAAACTTCCACCTGGGAAATTGCTGCATGTGAAAATTAGTTTCTGTCCTTGCCATGCCTGGAAATGCAGATACATATATATATACAAAAATGCAACATACCCAGCAGCTAAAATATTTTATTGGCAGAAGATGTGTTATCGTCTCTCTTAGTAACTGACAAATTACTAATTACTGAACACCTTGTATTTCATACCTTACTTTCTTTTTCTAAGACTACTTGCAAAAAAAAAAAAATTATATAATACTTTTATATTTTATATATATTTTTATATACGGTGAGATAAATTCTATGAGGTTGTGCACCATGCTGCTCCCCACCAATGCAGAGAACAGGAACTGACTTCTCTTGCCCTCCTAAACTTAATTAGGGATTTCAGCAACACATTTAATCAGAAACTGACTGTTTCCCTGCAGTCCCTGGGGTCCCCTCACTTAGATGCTGTAGGTGGGTGTCTGTTCGACCACAGGGTCCTGGAGGGTTAAAAGTGGAACCTCTTCGTCTGTCTATAGCAGAGTAAGAGTATGGGGTAAGTATGAATTTGCTAGGGATGTGAGAGGAGGCTTGCCTCTTCCTCCTCTTCCTCCTCCCCCTCAGTTTACACAGGGCATCTCACTGTATCAAACAGTGGTGGTTGTGCAGCCTCTTTAGTTAGACTGGGGCAGAAAAAGTAGGCTAAGTGGGAAGTTTTTAAAATTACAACACCCACCACTCCCTCTCCAACACAGAAAATATACATACATACTAAAAGCATCATATATACCTATGTCCGTTCCTGACCTTTCTCCGAGCAGTAGTAAATTTAAATCAGGATGAAATCTGAGTGAAATACAGTTTCTCTGATCTGTGTGAAAGATGCTCCAAACAGATGCCTGCTGTACTCATAAAATCATTTAAACAAAATCTAATTCCCCCCGAAGTTGATATGGGATTGATCCTTCCAGCACTTAGTGTTTGTTCAGATGCTGAAGGCCATAGAATGTCACCTGGCATTGGTGAATGTAATAAATTGTATCTAATATTTTAAGAAGAAGCCATACCTCTGCCATTTGATGACACGGAGCTATTTCACAAAGGTAGAAAGTAACAGGAATTTGAGAGAGTCCTTTATAAGACAAAATACAGTAATTACTCTAAGCTAGATTATTAAACACTCAACTGCATGGAAATAACTGGTTTGAAAGAGAAGAGACCAATGTTTCCACCCTATCTAGGTTCCTCCCAGTTTGCCCAAGACTTCTTGGTAATGTAGGCAGGATTGAACCCATAGAAGAAGTATTGAACATGACTGGGATGGCGTTGCTTCTGCCACAACAAGATTAAAGAGGGGAATGAGGGAAGCAAGCCCTAGAGACCTCAGGTCACTCGTTTTTCTGGGGTTAAGGGAGGAGAGGAGGGAAAGAAGCAGGAAAGAGCCGTTTTACAAAGTGCTTACCACTAGCCCTGGTCCATGCAAAACATCCTGCTGCATCAGGAAGTCCACCTTACCAAGGCTCTTCCACACTAGTGTAAATAGCTTAGAAGAGGACACTTTCCTTCCTAAAGGAATCTTTTGTGCTGTGCAACTGCCCTGTCACCCGTTGTGAATCAGCCCTATGATTAATTAGCATTTCTCTGCAGAAATATATATATAAGGGGTTTTTTGATGGAGAGTAAGTTGTGACAGAATCCTCTTTAGTTTCTGTGTGTGCTACTCTTGTGTCACTCCTCTGCTAGTAAAGTATTCCAGGACCTGCTATTGAAAATAGCCTTTCAAACAGATACAAGGAGTGAAGGCATGATTATTTCATTAGCAGTATAATGGTTACATGAAAATGTTATTCCATCAGTAAATTAAAGTCTTGCCACTATGTATCAAAGAACCATTATGGATCAATTAAAGACCACATGCATCATTAACATCTTGTTTCGTGAGCCTTGAAAAACAGTGTTTCACATTTTATTTTGGGGTCATTATAGTTTATTTACTTAGCTGTAGATCTAGCGGGGTTGGTGTTTTATCGAACAAGCATTCATGTGGAGGGCCAGCCCTGTGCTGAATGTGACTGATTTGTATAGAAACATTTAAGATGATTCTTATGGAGAAATTGACCTCTCATTTGTGTTGGCTTTTTGCACATTGATTTAGCAAAGGCAGGTCTTGGCTTTGTTTTCTGCAAAATCCTCGGCTTTTCTTTTTATCTGTCTTATCTTTGCATACTTGTCTTTTAGAGCTGCAAGCTCCTTGGGGCAGGGGTTGCATTCACAGTGTTTAATGTGCCTTGCACAAATGAAGTCCTGAGCTCAGGCTCATAAGTATCAGCTGAAAGCTAATAAGAAGAATGAATTCCATCTGATCCAGCTCATTGCAGAAGCTGATCCTTAAACTCTAATCTAGCCCACTTTGCCTACAGACTTGCATGTTTAGTGACCACCATGGAATGAAAAGAGGAACATGATGTGAGGAAAACAAAATATCAATAGGTAGTATTTGGTCTTCTCCAAAGAAAATGTGCTGCTTAAGGCAATCTTTCTTTTTTTATTATAGTTCTACAATAGGTGCTAGTGTTAGGACAATAAACTTGTCACATCAAATTATGGTAGTAAAAGAGCACAGATGTACACAGAGCCAAACCCAAATCTCAGAGTGTTTTAATTCATTAGCTCAACAACTCATGTTTTAGGAAATAAGAAAGATGGAAAATTAGGAAATGGAATGGAGTCTTACATGTGTGGAAGCTACAAGAATCTGAATGAATCCAAATATCATTTATAGGGCAAGGGAAAAAACCTTGTGCTCATTGCCAGATATTAAATCTTGTTTATCCTTCCTTAAACTAACCAGAAACACATTGTGTTCAAGTACTGTTTAACAACTGAGATGCTGCGGTTGTGCTGTAACTCTCCTCTACTGCTTTCATCTTCTCTGAAAAGGGAGTGTGACTGCCAGGCTTGAAGCCTGGCTCCCCCTGCTTCGAACATTTCGATGTAGGAAGCCCAGGGCGGTTCCGCCAGTGGCCCCCCACTCAGGAGAGCATCAGACTTCAGGCTGAAAGACATCCTGATGTGCAACCAGTGGCATCTGAGCAGATGTGTAATAAGGGTTTCTCTGAGCTGGGGGCAGCATGACCCTTTTTCTGTTAGGAGATTATGAGCCCTTGTCTGCAAGAACCGAGTATTTCTGTTCATATTGCTAATATTTATATCACAAAAAAGATTGCACTTTAATGAAGAAGGATCTGTAGGTTTTCTTGTCCTTACTGTACAGGACTATTTCTATGTATTTTCTTGTACAAAAATTGCAGTGGGTTTTTTTATGCCAGTTGATGAATAGGTAGCTCAAACCTATAGACCCAAACAGCAGAGACTAATGTGTATGCATTAATATATTGCAATATTTTTTTTATTTGAAGTATTGCTAGCTGCATGAAAGGGACAGTAATCTCCCTGATTGACTTCGGAATATCCATAAACAAAATGTAAAAAGATGATGGATAACCAGTCTGTGGCTAGGAAAGCAGATGGCTATTTTTAAACAAAGAAAGTCTGAGCTTATCCACAAACCTGGAGGTCCCTTTAATGTTTAGATGAAAATCCAGAGGCTCTAAAAGGGAAGCAAGCAGAATGCCTGACTACAAAGATAGGGATGTGAGAGACATAAAGCTTGTTTTGTATCCCCTTGGTTTTGAAGTGGGCTTGCGCTGTTGCAGCTCCTATAAATCAGAGCAGCTGGTTGGAGACTGTTTTACGCCAGAGTATATATTGGCTTCGTCTCCTCTAGCATTAGCTTGCACCCTGCACCTTTGGAAAGGGCCTGACCCTCTGGCCTTTTTGTTGGCCATGTGCCAGAGCCATTAAAGTAGCACCTTCCATGGCAGTTTTGGTCTCCTTGCCATGACACATGTAGAAAGACTCCTGCTTACATTACTCATATTTAT
Source organism: Hafferia zeledoni (assembly GCA_035583235.1). Lineage (NCBI taxonomy): Eukaryota > Metazoa > Chordata > Aves > Passeriformes > Thamnophilidae > Hafferia > Hafferia zeledoni. The sequence continues at coordinate 46,777,965 of JAWWEV010000095.1, read as the reverse complement.
AAAGCAGGCGAATATGGTACAATAAAGGCATTTCCTCATATTCCCCAGGCACTTCCACATTAGTGCTTCTCTTCAGGCTGCAGTGAGCCCATGGACAGATCCCAACAGGAATGGTTTCATCTAGAGAAACCTGATAGAACACAGCCTGCCTAATTAGAAGAGTGCTGCTCATCCCTTATTTCTTCTCCTCAAGCTACAAACAAGTTTCAGTAAAGACCTGGGGGGGAAAAAACAAAAACATTTTTGTAGAAGCACACAAAGTCCTTGATCAGGCTAAGCAAAAGGAAAAATCTATCAACATCTTGAGAGTGAAGGCTTAGTATCTGAAAAATTATTTCAAAAAGACCTCTTCCCCAAAATATCCTGGATTTTCAGATCCCAATCTAAATAGTTCAGTGCCTACCTGTTCTTTGGTATTAAAAATGTCTGTTATTCTAACAAACTATATATTAGAAAAAGAGATGTCATTTTATCAAAAAAGTATTACTGTTGCAGTCTGAAGTTTTCAAATAGTCCCTGACGGCAAATGTGCAAAAAATTTTAGTTTACTAACTCACATTTACTGCATATAGTTTCTACCAACAGCAAATGAGAGGACTTGCATTCCTTTCATGCTAGCTTTGCAAGGTTGGGAGCCCTACTGAGCCACACGAGAGACATGTCACTGGGATCTGACTGGGAAACAGAGATCGAAGTAGGTACAGAGAACAGCAGGTTCACAGCTCAGAGGTAAGCAGCCTCTGTGGTCATGTTTTACCATTTTACATTCCTGCAGAAGGGGAATGATGCTATTACTCTAAAGAAAAAAAGATATTAAGTGTAGATAAATGTGAATAGTCTTTATACAAACATTCTTGTCCACTACAACAGAGAAATAGTTGAAAATAACTGTGCAAATGGGTTTTGTGATATGGGAACCCCTTATATATGTCAGCAATTACTTCAATTACTTTTGAAATACAGCAATCGTGAGGTGGTACATTGCAGGTTTTCTAACAAAATGAAGCAATGCTACATAAACTCCAGGCAGGAAATGAAGAAAAATACCACATTTATGTTTCAGTTGTTTTAAAAATTGTACATGAGCTAGCTGTAATTACTTTAACAGGGAAATTGAGTTAACAGCCTAGTTTTGGGACACTGTGTTACAAGGAGTTAAATGATCACAAGCAGTTTGTATTTCATGTTCATGGCTTGTCAGACTGACAGTCCATTCTAATCAGCATCATGAATATCCCCTTTTATCCTATCGAAGTATTAACTCAATACTCTTTCTGGAGGATTATATTTTTTTTGAAGAATTAAATCATTTTGGAGTAAAGTTTTGAGGGGGTTTTAGAACTATGCAATTCTAAAAGTGATGTTGAAATCATTAGCAATGCAGACTGGCACTCTCAGGCTAGGCTGACAGAGCTGTGATTTAGTTGCTGCAGTACTTTACAAATGACTGATTGGTGAGCTAACTGTGCCTGGTTGTAACAGTTCTAAATGCTAGAGTACATGCCTATAGTGTCTGTGAAATTTTGCGAATACTTCTAAAATTGATATTTTTACATATTTTCAAGACTGTGTTGTTTGAAAGTGATGGGATTTCAGCATGCTTCTTCTAAGGTAGAAATTTTTGGTCAAAAACTTACTGAAAAACTGACATTTTTTGATTTCTTTCTTCTAACTTACAACAATAGTCACTGACTGTGTCATGATGAAGAATGTTTTACTGGATTTAGTTTGCTCTTCCCCAGCTATTACTCTGAATTTTTTAAACAAATACAAAAGGTTATTTTTGTTGAACTCTTTCAAATAGAATTGTGACTCAGTGTCATAATTTAGTTTTGTATGGAAGACAGATCTAGAGGAGTGTTACAGACTGGATTGCTGTTACCTTCTGCTTCTGAGATGCATTACAGGTAGACTCCAAACAGTAAACAAAACTACTTCTACTGAGAATGCCAGTGTCATACAGTTGTTAAAGAGTTGTTCTGGTGAATTAAATAGGAAAACGTGCAGTCGCTCCTTCCAAAATCCAGAAATTAGAGCAATTATCTCAGATTCAATCTAGGGAGATGGGACATGTGAAGATATTGGGAGTTGCTAGGACTTTGAGGTAAGCATGGTACCTGAGTACCTACAGAAAGACAATCCATGGGGAAGTAATTAATACAAAAAAATGAAGGCTTTACAGATGGTTTTAAGATTCAGCTTCTCATTCATATGGAAGAAGCTGATTCATACCTCTGATCTGTTCCTTCAGCATTGTGTTTACAGGTTCAGGGAGCTCATTTGCCAAGACTGTGTACAACATACCAGTTGCTAAGGTTTTCTTAACAGTTATGACTCCTGAACAAATCATTGCCTTCTGAAGACTACCTCTGCTACTAGTTCCAGGGGTAGACAATCACAGTTTATATGGACCTCCAAAATACAGGTTGATGTAATGCATCACCTTTCAGTTAAAGGCACAAACATGAAGTACCCATGAGAAGGAAAAGAAAACCTGCAAAAGCCCCAAACAGAAAATGTCAAGTACTATATGAGTCTTTTACCTGCTCTCAAGGTTTATTACAAACTCCTCATTATTTGTTGGTTTTGTGATATGCAGTGAACTTTTTCAAGTCCCAGATGTTGGAGTTGGGCAATTTGAAAAACTTTATCATTTCTTTCTCCTCTGCAGGAGTGAGATCTTCTGCCATACTCAACTGCATTCTCAATTGTTTATTGCATCAGCGGGTTACATCTTGTCTTAATTAAATTGCAAGCAGCTTCAGACTGGAACTATGATCTTACTCTGTGCTATGTACTGGGGCCCAGCTGTGACTGGGAATGCCAAGGGCATCTATAACACAAACAAGTATAATTAATTTTCTTTTTTTCATAGGTGTCTTTTCTCTCTAGGTCTTATATAAACACTGTTTTGTGGAGCTGAAACTGTAACTTGGCTGTCAGTATGGGGAACCAAAGGCTGACTGAGTATCCCATGAGATGAACAAATCTCTACCTTATGTGGAGGAAGAGAAAACAGCAGGATTAACTGGTTCAGAGGTACTCAGAGTAATAAAAAAGCTCAGTATGCATTGCAGACTCAACTAGGGATGATCAGGAATATTTTAGTATTGTTTATTGACAGAAAATCTGTGTGTAGCTAAGTGAATTATTTGTTTAAGTATCAACTTTCTGTGAACAGTGTTGGTTTTTCAACAAACTTTTTCCATCCCAAACCCTACCCATTAATATCTTAAAACGGAAGTATTTCCATTCTGAAATGCTGCCACAAATTTTCATGGGAACTGTGGTTGAAAGCTGAATATAGCAGCTCTTCTCTCTGTCAGGATGTCTGGTTACACTCAATCTGACAAAATGTGCTGCTGCTTGACTGACCTAACCCACTACACCCTCCACCCCACAGAGGTGGGCCATCTCCCCATCGCACTGAGATGAGTGGGAGAGGTGGACTTGAGTGCTCCATCATAGGCTGCAGTGACATTTCTAAGTACAAAAGAGTATCTGCCAATATTTTAGTTCTTAGCTCTGAGTTTCCAGGGTAGGGAGAGAGAGGAGTGAGAGTACAACATCACCCTCTGACCAGTGCTAACCTCTGCCCATGGACATGGGGGCATGTGGTGTGAGCAATCATCCCTTGGGGAACTAGAATGACAACCTTCTAACAGCCTGTTTGTAAAAGAGAAACTAGAATTTTATTAGCTGAGAAGGAATAAATAGCACTTAGGTCTCAATCATATTGCTAAATGTCATTCTTATACTGACTTTGGCATATTAGGAAACTGTTGTTTTTAATTCTAGCTGTATCTTGAAATATAGCTTTAATTTTACCTTCCAGATGTGCCGCCACCCTGTTTGTATTTTTCTCATCCATTATTTGATTTCCATGAAGATTATGGGCAAATATTTGTAAATTTTGGTCAAGAGTCTAGTACCTCATTCCACAAACAGTTTCAGTGCCAGGTACAGGGCTTTTCACATAGCAAGATGATTTGAAATGTGGTGTACAACTCCAGTGTCAGAGTCTGGCCCTCCATCAGAAGAAATGGGAGCCGTTGTCCTGGCCACTGCAGTCAATATTATAAGACAGACTGCTGAGTTTATCAGTTGCATTGGTTAGTTGTAAGCACAGATAATGAAACAACTGAAAAAGCAAGTGAAGCCTTTTGTTTGACATGCTGGACACATTAAATGATTCATACCTGTTTGAGTATTTGGGTTGTTGGTGGGTATTTGTGAAAACTGCATGAAATTTGGAAACCCAAACAATCAATATAAATGATCAGAGCTTCAGATACTAGTTGAAGAAATGTGCAACTTTGTGCTGACTAACTTTATCTCCTGAATCCACAAGCAGTCAGCAGAAGTTTTTTTGGTGTCTCCTTAAAATGCACTGGGGCAAACTGTCATTGAGGTGATACCAACTCAGATTTGGGCATTTGCAGGGGGCCAGAGCAGGTCTAATTTTTCTCTCAGTCACATAAAAGCTGAGGATCTGTGGAAGAGCAGTGGACCACAGTGGGAAGGAATGGGCAGAGAACCAAGTGAAATTCCAGAGTAATTTCACAGCACTTCTTGTTCATGTCCCATGGCCCACTAGAGTGTCTGAACTGTGCTATCTGCTATTCATGCTGGTGCCACAAGCTTTGTGGTCCAGCTCAGAGTGGCACAGGCCATTAAATATCTATGCCAACTCTGCTGATGTGGGTGAAGTTTGCGGCCCACTGCATTGCTGTATGGGATAAGATACCTAACATAAGAGAGAAGAAAAAACTCAGATCTCTTATATTTCATTAACACTGAAGCCCCTGTGATCAGCTCAGTTGGTTAGAGCAAAATGTTAATAACACCAGGGTCTGTGGGTTTGATTCCTGTATATGGGCCATTCGCTTAAGAGCTGAACTTGATGACCCTTGTAGGTCCCTTCCAACTTAGAATATTCTGTGAAACTGTACAATTTGCTCAGAAGGATACTACTTGGAAAAAGTGAGTGTAAGAAAAAGGAGTGGAGAATATGGGCTTTCTGGTACTTGGTTTCCCACTGGAAATTATAACAAGACATTAAGCAACAGGGGTTTGCTCCCCTCAGTTGACTTAGAACAGCTGCTCACAAATTTCTGCAGCACAGAGAGGAAAAGCAGAACTTTGCCCTGGGTCTGAGTAACTTTTCAGAAGCAATCCAAGTCAAACTTCCACTCAAGGACCTCATTCAAAGCTGGTTTACATCATGAAGGGAAACTTCATTTATTTATTTGTAATAACTTCAGGATTTTATGGACCCACAAGAGGATGTAATTTAAGAAAACATTAGCAAGCTGTTTCAAATAAGAAGGTTTCAAAATGGGCTGTGGAAAAAATTCATCAATGGAAAGAGTTAATTTTTAAAAATTAAAAAAATAAAAGGAAAAAAGAAGGAGAATTACTTTTGTAGATGACTTTGAAGTAAAAGGTTCTAAAACCTGAGTTTTTTTCTGCAAGAAATACATCTTTTTAATATGACTGAAGTCAGAAAAAAGGAATCAACAGGATTCCTCAGAGGGCACTCAACCAGTTGTTGAACAAAGTTGGCAATTGTAAGGCTGATTATCTTAACGAAGTGGTACAGAAACAATGTTCAAATACGTGTCATCTTATGAAACACAAGCAATTTAAAAAAAAGGTAGAGAGGTGACTAAAAAACTCTGAACATGGAAAGCAGCAGTCTAGACAGCTAATGCTTAGGAGCGATGGAAATTTTCTGCTGAGTAACTCAGAACAAATCACTTGGACTATCCATGTCAGGAGTATAAAGCAGGCTTAATAATATTTCCTGATCTGCAGAAGAGTTAAGAGATCCACTAGACCTCAGTAGATTTTCATGACTCGGACATGATTGAAGGTTGCTGACTAGAATAAGTCATCAGTTTTGTTTCTAATCTGGCTCTTAATTCACCGGGTCACATGGCAATAATTACATCATGCCCCCTTGGTATTACCTGTTGCTCAAAAACTCTGCAATGCCTCTTGAGGTCTTCAGGCTGAAGACACACAAGCTGTGGCAGCCTTGTATGGGGGAAGCAGAACACTGTGAGATGACACGAGAGTGGCGACCTTGGCAGCTGCACCATGAGGACCGTTGGTCAGGCAAGGGACATTCAACGGCAGCACCTGTTGCCAAGAGGACCTCAGGAGGCCCCTGCATGTGTGCACAGCAGAGCAGTGGCAAGAGTGGGCAGTGGTGGATGAAAGAAGAAAGATGACTTGAAATAACCCAGAACCAGACTGAGGGAAGCTGGAGGATGGGGGAGAGAAGACTTTGGCTGATTTACTGGATCCCCATGACTGGCAGCTGCTCAGCACTGGGAGGTTAAGAACAGAGGCTCTGAAAGTGATCCCAGAGATTATAATGGCC
>JAWWEV010000095.1:46752320-46762773 GCA_035583235.1 Hafferia zeledoni | reverse complement strand
TGTCTTTCTATCATTACCCCTGCCCCAGAATGGGGAGCTCAAATTCTTTTAGTTGTTTAGTCTCTTTTTCAAGGTATAAGATTGAAGGATATCAGAAGGCCCGCAGAATGAAACATAAACACAGGTCAGAGTGACCAGAAGTCAGAACTGGAAGAACTCCAGAAACCAGAGGAAGAGGAGATGATGAAGACAGGGGGTCTCATCGACCCCCCAGACCCAATTCCTGGGGGTGGGACCAGGGGCAGGACCAAGCCTGGACTGACAAATGTGTAAAGTAATGATTGGAGGGATCATATAAAAGCCATGGAAACTAGAACTGGGGAACACGTGCATGTCACCATGTATTCCTGTGGGCCATAGGCCTGATATTAAACGACCTTTACTTTTTATCTTATCCTACACTAACTTGTCTCAGAGTCCTGCTTTGTGGGGGCTCTCTCACGGCATCACTATATTCAATTTTGGTCCTCACTATACAAAAAAAATATGAATGGGCTGTAGATAGTCCAGAGAAGGGCCACAAAGGTGAGCCAAGGTGTGGGAAACCTGCCACGTGAGGAACAGCTGAGGGAACTGGCTTTGTTTGGCCTGCAAAAAGGAAGGCTTAGGTGGGACTTTATTCCTATATTCCAGTATTTGAAGGGTGGCTATAGACAAGATGGAGACTCCCATTTTACTGGAAATCCCATGGAAGAGAGGGGTAATGGTTAAAAGTTACTCCTGAGGAGATGTACTGGGTCTGACTGAGATAGAGTTCATTTCCCCATAGCAGCCCTCACAGTGCTGTGGTTGGCATTGGTAGCTAGAAAGGTGTTGATAACACACCACTGTTTTGGCTTCTGCTGACCAGTGATGGCACAGCACTCTTCCCCCACAGCTGAGGGCAAGATCCTGGGAGGGGCCACCAGTAGGCCACCTGACTCAAACAAACCAAAGGGATATTCCATACCGTCTTAATCTAAAAAGTCTGGTGGTTGCTCATTTCTGTTACAGCCATGCAGTTGGTGAGATTTTTTGCCCAGGACACTGGGATTTGGTTTTGATATATAAATTCCATCTGTAAGATAAGAATGAAAAAACCAGTGTTAGTTATTGAAAAGCTATAAAATGTTACTTCCATGTGTGACACATTTCTTCGTATGTTGATTGCACAGCCCTACTTAAGAATGGCCTGCATTTCTCAGTAAAACCACAGAAGAATAAGTACTTACAGCACAACCCAAAATTTCTTATTGTAATCAACACATTTAATTATTTACAGAGTTTATGCTGAAGCAAATTCTGAAGGACTCAGAAATCTTTTAGGAAGACTGAAGATAACTGAAGCACAGAGAGTATTTCCAACAAGTAATATGGATTATATTTAGCTGAACTAGGTTTCTTGATTTGCTAAATATCTTTGCACCACCCTGAAATTACAGAGATACTTGATGGCCCGAGGACAAAGAATTCACAGAGCCAATGTGGTTCTCATTCCTCCACTGGGTTGGTCTTGAGGATATGGCATCCCACACTAAAGAACAGGAGACTTCCTTTTCCATTCAGTGGTGAATATCTGCCTGCAAATTTATGTCCAGTTGTCAGTTACATCACACTTCGAGTCTTGCTAGGCCACATTATTTGATAGAATAAACATATCTCCAGCTGAGCAGATATGAAGATTATGTCAAGTCCATGGAAGCTTAGCTGAATTTCACTATGCTATAATATTTTCTGATGAAGTCAGAAGGTCTACTTTTTAATTACTATTTGAACCTTATTACAGGTGATGAATTTGTCAAATGTCTTAGTCCTAGATCTACACTTTCAAAGTCTAGTGAATGGTTGTTCAGAAAGTAGCTCTGACTAGGAAAAGTATCCAACATGTTTGACAACTGCTGTTGAGAAACCATCAAGCAGTCGATAAATAAACACCAATAAATCCATACTGGGCTTTTCAAAGCTCATGCTTAATCCAGCAATATTCCATCTACACACACACACACACACACACACACACTCACACACACACAGACACACACACAGAGACAAGGTTTACAAACCTAATGGACTTGAAAGTCCTGTTGGCTTTGGGACAAGGTATTTATATAGTGAAAGGAATGGGATTCACACCAAAATCCAGCTCCGTATCAAATGGCAGACAAGACAGGAAAACCAACCTTCTCTTTATGCGAACAGCTAGATAGAAATGCAGCTGCCCAAGTTTTTCATCCGTGTTTGAGACAGTCTTGGTCTAATTATTCTCTTCAAGGTCCCTAACACAGTGTTAAGCAAATTTCAAATATAGGGAACCCTGGTTTACCTTCCTAAACTGATACGATCATACTCTGTCATCCTTACAAAAAATGAGAAAAATAAATAAAATGTGATGAAAAAGTGCAATTTAAATGTCCAACAACTGGAAGAATTGTGTGGTTGTATGTATGGCAGTAATTAATATGTTCCCAAATAGCACTCCAAATATTGACGTTTTGCAGGTATGTAACATTTTCTATTAGGCACATGAAAAAACCTGTTTTAAAACATGCTTTTCACTGAGGGTTATATTATCAGTTAGTCCAACTTTTTTGGCACTCATATAATAATAAGATTTCAGAAGCAGTTTCACTGCTTTTGCACAGGCCATAATATAATAGACATCATATCTGGGGGGAAAAAAATCTAGTCTAAACTAAAGGGACAACAATAATTCAGCAATTCATGTTAATGCATTAGTGCAATTGAAATATGTAAGAAAATTCAATTCTCCTCATTGCCTTAGCATTGTGGGAGATGAGTTCTGATACTATGACCTATACCACATTACACCAGATTTGACAGGTGGTTCTCTGATTTAACTAGAGTTCATAATATAAAGAAAGGATCGGTGTCCTATCAGTCCTTATACAGCAGCGTTTTTAAGAGTACTTCTGCAAAAAAACCAAGCCAATTGCACCGCTGTTTGCAGAAAATGCCCTTCAGCATTGAGCACGCATAAGCTGTTAGTAAATACCTTGGCATAAGAGATGTCACTTGCTGGAGAGAAAGTTAGGAAGCATATACTTGTAGATAGCTGTGCAGAGGGAAAGTAGACTGCCCTCTCATTGGAAAATAAAATTTCAAAGCATCTACTAGCCACTTGTATAAGAACCAATGGTTTATTTCACCAAGGATGTTTGTCTAATTTCATGGGGATTAAACTCTGATAAATAAAAGTTTTCAAATTTAGATTGCAATTCTATAACAGAACAAACTCCTGTGAAAGATCTGTAGTGCCTTCTTCTGTCATTGTTAAATTCTTACAAACTTCATGGACAAAGGGTTATCATTTGCTGCCTTAAAGAATAGATAAGCTAAAAATCTAATATATTTGAAAATACAGATGTCAAGAAAGTGTTTGTGTGTTCCAGACAATATCTCAGTGATGAAGTGAATACTCTTTTCATTTCTGGGTGACTAAAATCTTAAAGAACTACTGCCATGACAACAACAAAAGCTTATTTTTGCAGATCTCAGCAGCTGACAATTTACTTCCCACGTCAACTTGACCTTGACATTCAAAACAGGGTGATTGTAGGATCTGGGCAGCCTGTTGATTACAAATGTCATGGCATGATTCAAACTCAATACATAGTGAATGGAACCTGGCAACTGGACCTTGTACCCTACTTGTGAGGGATGCCCAGGGTGTCCTTACATGCAGCAGAAGTGCTCAGCCCATTGTGTTCCTCTGTGACCCCAATGCATCTCTCCCCATTTCCTGTGGGGCACAACATACCTACACTAGTCTGTTTCTGTTTATTGTGAAAAATTAATGCAAAACACTTTATGATTTAAATTATCTAATGCTCCATTAAGTCCATGACACTATTTACTATTACTACTTATTGTTATTATTACTGCTATGGTTAGTGCTGTGGTATTGCTGAGGGACTAAAGAGAGGGATGCATTGGTGATTGAATGAAGAATTGTAATGAAAGTAAAAGGAAAGAAAAGTTGTGATTTGCAAAATATCAGGGATATCTAGCTCATCGAAATACCTAAAAATTGTTGACACAGGTTGAACACCTAAATTTACTGATGGATGTGTAACCCATCACTAGAAATCCTTCATGAAATGTGCTGCTGGACTAACAGAAGTGCCCAAGTTCTTGGCATCTGTTAATCTATGATTGTTACAATTTCAAACATCACAGGAAAAAAGACATCTCACATTATTTACTTGAAATCCTGTTGTGAACTCCTCCTCGCTAGATGCACTCTGTCTGTAATCCTTCCTCCTCACTCTTGTATTTCACTGGATTGTTTGCATTCTACAGCTGAGCCACTTATTACAATATCTCCACTGTTTTTCCTCTGCATTTTCTCAGAAAGAAAAGTTTAAGCATTAGCTGAATCATGGGGTTCAACACCCAGGAAGGTAAAAGCATAGAAGAGAGGGACAAATGAAAGAAGGACATAAGTAGATTTTGATACAGTCTTTCACAGTACTCTTCTGAATGAAATGTTCAGCATGCAGCTGGATAACCACGTTATATGATGGGTGAGCAACTGGCTCACAGATTGGGCACCAAGAGTTATAGTGAATGGAGTGACTTCAAGCTAGCTTCCAGTCAGTAGTGGGATTCCACAGGACTCCATCTTCAGCCTAGTTCTCGCCAACATCTTCATTAACAACCCAGATGCAAGACTCAAAGGACTACTAAGTAAGTTTGCTGATGATAATAAATTGGGAGGAGCTGTCAATTCCCTTGAGGGCATATAGGCCTTGCAGAGGGATCTCAACACTTTAGAGAGATGGGCAATCACCAAACATATAGAGTTTAACAAGGGAAAGTGCTGGGTTCTGCACCTGTGATGGGGCAAGCCTGGATATATGGGCAGCCTGGGGAATGAGAGGCTGGAAAGCAGCACTCCAGAAAGGGACCAGGGGACCCTGGTTGAGGGAAAATGGAATGCAAGTCAGCAGTGCCCGACAGCCAGGAAGGCCGAGAAGCATCAGGCGAAGCATCACCAGCTGATCGGGGGAGGGGATTGTCCTTCTCTGCTCTGCAATGGGACAACCTCATCTTGAATATTGTGTGCAGTTTGGGACACCACAATACAAGAAAGACAGTAGGCTATCAGAAATGGTCCAAAGGAGGGCCATGAGGGGGGTGAAGAGTCTGGAAGGAAAGCCTTATGAGTACTGACTGAGGTCATATGGGTTGTTCAGCCTGGAGAAGAGGAGGCTGAGGAGAGACTTCATCATGGTCTTCAACATCCTCATGAAGGGAAGTGGAGGGATAAGTACCAATCTCTTTACTCTTGTGACAGGACTCAAGGAACCAGCACGAAGCTGTCAGGGGAAGTTTAGTTTGGATATCAAGAAAATGTTTTTCACTCAGAGGTCAACTGGGCACTGGTACAGGCTCCCCAAGGAAGCGGTCACAACACCAAACATGCGAGAATTCAAGAAGCATTTGGACAATGCATTCAGGTACATGGTGTGATTCTTGGGCCAGGATTGGACTCAGTGACCCTGATAGATCCCTTCCAACTCAGCATAATCTATGATTCTAAGGCAAGTAAAACTGTGAAATAGCATTCATTTCCCTAAGATGAATCAGTAGCTTAATTGTGTGGCCAAATGTGGCAGAAATAGGGAAAAAAGCTGTGGTTTCTTATGGTTTAAGTTTTGTAATATGGTTCCATAATCATGACTCTGCTTAATTATATCTCTTCTCACTTTTGGCTGTTTGAAAAGTGTTCCAGCTATTTTTTCTTGGTGTTTTTGTGGCTTTTTAATCTTTGAGGGATTTCTGACTTCTTTTTTCTAGCTCTAAGGCCATTTTGTGGCAGTAATATACGTTGTTTTCCTTGCTGTTTTTCCTGTTAGGCAACTCTGAAGGGCCTCTTTGGTTTGGCAGCTTAGCACTTATTTTGTGGCCTATAAATGATTGCTTGTTTGCTTAGTTCTGACTTCATTATTTCTTTGGATTTCTTGTACTCTTCTGGTCTTAACACATAGTTCTTTTTTGTCTTTTCTTGTTACAGGCAATATCCCTGTTACAGCAGAAATTGTGCCAGACTGACCTAACCTGCCATGGGGTCATACCCAGGTTCACACTTTGCCTGGGTAGGGGAACCTAATGCTGCTGTGGAAACAAGTGCTTCATCCCACAGGCAGCAGGCGCTGACTGCTGTGCTGAAAGGAAACAGACCCTGACTCAAACAGCCATAGAGCCAGTTGCCTGATGCCAAAATGATGCCTGTGTGAGAGGCTCTCTCTGGACATGCAGGATTCTTTCACTCCTATTCTTTGCTTTGGATCCTGCTTTCATTTCTGTGAGTTAGGTATCTGCTTCTGGCTTGCTGTACAAATGACAAGTTTGTATCACTTCATTCAAGTGGCTTGACTACTATAACAGAGAAATTTTTGGGGGAAAGAAAATCCTGGTAGCCAGATTGGGTCAGAAGAAAGCCACTCAGCCACCATATTGTCTTCTGAAGATGTGGGGTAATTGGGACAGAGCTGTAGCAAGGAGTCTAGTTCACCTTACATCTTCCCACTCATAGCTAGGTCACTTCTCTGACCTCTCAGTTTCAGCATTCTACAGAAAAAATCTGACTAGATTTGGTGGAAGGGCTGATTTTTGAAAGATATTGAGAAACCCAGAGCCTCTGTTGAAATCAGTGTCCTAAATGAACATCCCTATAGCAATCAGGTTCTTGTAAGCACTACACAGAAATTAAACCATCTGCCTTATCAGTGAGTATAGGAATTAGAATTTTTTTTATAGCTGCCTTTTTCCATATAATTGGCAGCTAAAATGAAAACTACAGTTAATATTGTTCAGCAAGTAGGTCCTGCAACTCACCAGCAAGTTCTCCATGGGTCACCTGTGGCTGTGATCAATTTTGCCAAAATCTGTTCTCTGTCCTGCACAATGTGGCCCCCAACTGCTAAAGCAAGTGGCAGCTCAAAGGAGGAAGACAGACAGACTCAAACACAGACCTGGCCAAGCATTGGCTTGGGGCAGATCATCTGGGCTAGTATACTTGAGGATATGGGCCTTGCCACTGACAGATTCCTTACTTATTTCTTAATACAGACTGCTTCTCTTATGGTAGTAGATTAATATTTAACAGCCTGTCTTCCTGATGGAAACTGCTAGCACTCATCACTTCTTTCCTGCTTCTTCTCTGTTTCCCCACTATTCTTCTAGGCAGCTATATACCTTCTACTTTCCTAGATGTTTTCTATGTGGATCCCTTTTGATTCAGTGTGTTTCACTGGTATACAGCCTCATTTTCTTCATCTCAGGCTCCTTTAATTGCTTTTCTCATTTGGAGGTTTACTTGAATCATTTTTATATAACATTCCAAATGACATTTTTATTGCAGTATTTTCAAGGCCCAGCATAACTTGCCAAGGGAGGTGTTTCACAAATAATATTATTACTTTGAAGACTTAGTCCTGTGAAATCAGAGAACATGTGGTTATGTTTAAATACATTTGTTTTCACTGTGTGTCCTCTATTATGATTTTGCCCTGCTGTGTGATATTGGTGCAGTAAGTGCTATTTAACTGTAAGACACCAACAACCTGGCCTGCTTCAAGTGCAACATGTTAGATTATCTCCCTCTGAGAGATGGAGGTGATACTTCAACATAACCTTGTCTGACCTTCCAGGGAGATCTAAATCGAAGGCAGAACTAGTGATTGTAGAGATTCAGGACAGCAGCCTGAGAAGGTTCTCATGTTTTCAGCTTCAAAAAGTCATCACATCTGTACTAGGCCAGATTGTTCTGTTTGAGCACCATGCAAGCTCAATTACTTTCAGTGGATAGTAGAAAAGCAAGTCACAACAAAGTGAGCAGGGAGGCTGGCATATCTCTCAGAAGTTTTCTGCAAGCTGTTTCTAGGTCAACAGGTTTGGAGCTGTGGGGAAAATAGTGATGCACTTAACACACTACAAGGATTCAGTATTTCTGTCTTCATTGGTCTGATTTTTACTATGTCACATAAAAGAACCATTGCAGAGATAATTGCAATTAAATAATGCACAAATGATGGGATTGGCATTGGTCTAACTGTGGCTGAGGGCCCTGGCCAGCCAGCAGTAGGGAGGAGGATATAGAAGCAGTCTGAAGGATATTTATCTGGGAAACAGTGAGAAATTTGTCTTCAGATTATGGTAAGAAAAGGCAGTTCCCCTGAAAAGGTTTCAAAGGCAGAAGGTCCTCCCTTAAACACAAGGTTTACTCCTCTAGAATCACATACTCCTGTAAAAAGAAATCTAAAAGGCGTGATCTAGCATGATCTCTATTGTTTGGTTGAGTGTGCTTTGTGATTTCATCTGGAATTTTGCTAACAGATTTGAAGTGACTAATTAATTTTCTTGGTCAGTTTGTGGTCTACAGACCTATGGGTTTGTATACTATTTTAAAGCATTCATGAATGGTGACAGAGAAAGGTACTTGAGCAGGATGCAAGACTACATGTGGGGTTCACTTATCAGCTGCTCCAGCAGAAGTTTCTTTTTGCTACCACAGAATCAAAAAAGGTCCAATGCTCTACGTGGAAGATGCTAATAACTAGTGGTGCATATCCTTATGTACACATCCTCCTATGGATTTTGTGGTGATGAGAGCAAGAGGAACATTCCTGAAAGGAGCTCCGTATTCTCTTTGCAAAAAACTTGTGCTTGCATATACTTAAAGCTTCCTAACATGCATGCTATTTAAAATCTGCTCAATGTTGTGGGAAATGATCGCGCTTCATAGATCAAGGCTTT
This sequence comes from Hafferia zeledoni, assembly GCA_035583235.1. Classification (NCBI taxonomy): domain Eukaryota; kingdom Metazoa; phylum Chordata; class Aves; order Passeriformes; family Thamnophilidae; genus Hafferia; species Hafferia zeledoni. The sequence continues at coordinate 46,754,013 of JAWWEV010000095.1, read as the reverse complement.
GAGCCACACAGAACTCCAGATCTACTGAGACTCCTTGAAGGAAAAAGCTGATGCCTGGATATAATTTACAATTCTCTCCTAAAAGATGTCTAGGCCTCACAAAATGTATGTCTCTGGTTGATAATTACTTCAACCATGTTCAGGCAAAGTTTCATCTCCTGTTCCAGTTTTATGAGTGGAATAATTCTTAATTAAACATACTAAGGTCAGATAAAATTAGGTTTCTCTACTAAAGTGAAATATCCACAGCCATTTTCATTGTCAATTGTGTCTGAATACAGACAAAGAAGTAAGTATGTGTCTGGACTTTGAGGAGGGTAGAGCTTCAGTCAAAACACAATCAGCTTCCTTTCTCCATCTTTGTATTTATAAAATCACAGGCATAAAGTTACCTGCTCCCAAACCAGAGATGGATAGTTCCTAAGTCTCATCTGCAAAGAATGCTCATTGTTTCCAGTGGCACTACTGAAGCAAAAACTCCAGAAAATCCTTCATGTTCATGTCTTCGTGGTAGAACAAAATGACCATTCCAATTTTTCTCAAACCATTTCCTATACTCTATAAGGTTAAAAGAAGTGCATCAGAATACAAATATCTACATAAGACCTAGCACCAATTCCTGGCCTTAGCTTACATGTGGATAATTTCTATTTAGACAAGCACTCACTCTCAGTTTTGTCTTCTGTTTTCTTTTACCCGAAAGTCCTTAAAAGACCTAGGCTTATCTCTGGTAGAAGACCAGTAATGAAAAGGAACCAACATTCTTCTGATAGGTCTTATTTCCTGATGTTCTAGACACACTGATGAACTTACAGACTTGCTTCCCTGTGCTTTGTGAAACCTGTTAAGCAGTTTTTCATGAATTCATGGATATCTGTGACTATCAAGAACATATTTCAAAACGTGCTCTTTTGAGAAGGAAAAAATGTTTCCCAGCTCCTTCCTTCCACTTTTGTGGTCTGGTTGATTCTTTTACATTGATCAACAGCCTTGAAACTATAGATTTCATTAACTCAAACATGAACAGTAAAAGGAGTAGTAATTGCAATTACTTGACCTATTGTTCTTTCAAGCTCAGCGCCTTGCAATCTCTCATTGCTAGACTCTATTTCAGAAAATTAGCGGTATGGCAGTGCTCCTTTATTGCTGCTTTAGGAAGTTACTGCAAGGGCAAACACCGTGGGCTGTCATGTTGTGAATTAAACATGAATTTACCTGTTTGTGTTTTAACTTATTTACATTTATGGGCTCTGAGGGCTTCACTCTTAAAAAGTTCCTCATCTGCACAGTGGAAAACAGTGGAAGACTTCTGGGCATTTCAAGCCATCTTATGTCTTTGTTGCCCTTTAGGTCCTGACATCTTCATTTCCCTCCCCTTGCTGCCTCTGGTTTACAGATGTCACTGACTGACTCTTCAGTCTCAGGAGTATTTTGTTTTTGGCAGATGTTCCACACTGTTCTTCTTTAGCTCTCCCCTATGAGATTAGGAGACCAGGACCAGCCAGCATTACACGATGATGAGGACAGAAAGCAGACTAATTTCTAACCAAAACATCCCTGTTTTGCTTATGCTTTGGCTAGTGCAGATCACTGATTAGACAACTTTGGAGCCTCTTTAGAATCATAGAATCGATTGGGTTGGAAAAGACCTCCGAGATCATCAAGTCCAGCCCTTGGTCCAACTCCAGTCCAT
>JAWWEV010000095.1:46728467-46750271 GCA_035583235.1 Hafferia zeledoni | reverse complement strand
TCTTCTCTGGACCCACTCCAGCACCTCAATATCTTTCCTGAACTGAGGGGCCCAGAACTGAACACAACACTCAAGGTGTGGCCTCACCAATGTGGAGTCCAGGGGAAGGATCACTTCCCTTGTCCTGATAGCCATGTTATTTTTGATACAGGACAGGATGCCATTGGCCTTCTTGGCCACCTTCCTCCACCACAAACCTGCCCCTGACATATTCTTTCCCTCTCTTTGTGATAGTTTCTCATAAGACTTTTGCTGAGGCCTGTTTTTTACACCCACGTGCCCCCGTCAGAGCCTCCTCCCTGCCATCTGGTACTTGGTCTTTCAGGGACTCCTGTAGACTTGTGAGGCACCACAATCTCTCTCACACATTTAGCAGAGCACATCCTTCCGCCTTAATTACCGTGACATCTGGAGAAAAAAATAAATGTTTTCATATGCAAAAATTATATTCCTGAGAATCCTTGACCACACAGCTAGCATCTGGGGAAATTACTCTCTTTGGGACAGCCTCTTGGGTTTGTGGTTAGCATTCGCATATGCATGTAAGCTGCCTTTCTGAAGATAATCCATGGGTTTGGGGCTGTTCCCCAGGGCACTCTGGGGATCTAGCTGGTCTGCCCAGGTCAAGAGCCACCTGTTGAGGCTCCCATACATACTTTGGCTTTCCATGCCATCAGCAAGCAGTCTCCTGATTTTGAGGTTTCCAGGCTGGCCATATGAGAGTGTGTTGGAGTTACAGCTCCCAGAAAGAGTGACCCTGGACTTCAGAGACAAAATCAAAGCCTTCTAGATGGGCTGAAGAAGGTGCACGAGACTCTCTGGACTAAAGCATGGAGCTACCTAGTCACTGGGTATCAGTCCACTTTGTTCCCTGCAAGCAGGGACCAGGTAAAGCTGCACCAAGCAGAATGCTTGTGCTTGCTTCTCCACGTGCCAGCTCTTTACAAAGACCTCTCTGCCCTTGCAGTGGTCTGCTCTGAGCAGTGGATTTGCTAGAAGCACACCTAGATGGAGAACATCTCCAGCTTCAGCTCTTCAGTCCAGCACAAAGGCCCATGGAATAATCCAAGCCATTCCTACACTGCAGGGCAACTGTGTTGCTGTTTCCTCTTCATATCCCAGAAATAAGGTGTCCTGATGGGCAGAAAACACACAGTGCAGACCCGAAGACCAGATATGCCCCTGATGTGAACAACCCATGGGGTAAGTGTTGAGAGCAGCATAGCAAGGACTGAGCTTGATGTCTCCAGAAAGCCAAGCTGATTGCCAATAAACCACTGAGACCTGGAGGGGAAATGCCACCCCTGATGCTGGAAGCAGAGACTCTTGCACTGGGTTAGCTGGGTCTGAATTTCATTGTGGTCCAAGGATCCATCCACTGCCCCCAGGGCTTTGTGCTCTGGGCAGTGGGTGGACATCTGCTGTACGGACTTGGTCCTGCTGGGGCTTCCTGTGCTCTCGGTGGGGTCCCAGGGCCAGCCACTCTCCCTGGGTGGGGAGGGCTGGGTGGGTAGAGAGAGGCCGACAGACCTAAGGGGACCTCCCGTGCCTGAGGGAACAGAGTGCAAAGGTGATGGCAGCCCCGGGGGAATCTTCCCGCTCCAGTCTAGCCATTAAAAATAACCCAAACAAAACAAAAAAGTACAACCCAAAGAAACAAACAGACTAAAAATTTAAAAAAGATAAAGGAAACACGGCAAACAAACAAAACCGAAATTAACCCCACCCAACAACCAAACTAAAAGTGAAACAGAACGTCCTCTCCCCCGTGTCTCCGGAGGACAGCGGAGTGCAGCGGGCACCGCAGCCCACGGCCACAGGCACTGGGGCCGCAGGGAATCCCCCAGACTCGGGGACTGGGGCCAGGCCGGCGCACTGGGCCACCGTGCAGAGTCTGCGAATGCGAAATTAAGTCCCAGCATGGGCTCGGCTTAGAGCCCCGAGCGGCGCTCCCGGCCGCGGGGTGACGAGGAGGCGGAGGAGCGCCCGCCCCGCCGCCCGTGTGCGCGGAACCCGGCGGGCGGAGGGAGAGCGACTAATTCCCCTCTTAAAAAACAGATTTGTCCCCGCCTGGCTCTCCTGTGTGGCGGAGGACGGACCGGGACGGCGGCGGCCACTCCCCGGTGACGGCTGGCTCAAGAGCCGCGGTCCCGCCAGGCGAAGCCGCCGGCGGCGTGAGAAACAGCGCCGGGTTTCTGTTCTTCGGGTAAAGACAGGAAGCAAACTTCGGCTGCTGTTGGAGGGATATCTTTTTGCCGCCTCGGACGAAACGCGAGTGAATGCGATAGCACGAACTTAGGAAGAGATCTTCGTGACCGAACATTTCTCACTGTGTGTTCGGTTTGTTTTTCCAGGACCTAAGCAATTTTTAATGTACTATTATACTTCCCGCTTAATCCCCCTCGTTTATTATATAATTAAGGTTTCAAAGTGATTATGTAATTAAAATCATGTTTTACTGCAGCATACTTCAAAAGGAAGGCAACCTTCCCCAGCATTATTTGCTGGTGATGTCATAATTTCCCTGTGATATTTAAAATAAACACATTAGTCCAAGAATTCTAAACATGTCTGGAAGTATATAATGGAATTGATTGGCATAAAGCAACAGTGAAACATATCACTAGTTTAATATATTTCTATGCTCCCATGCAGTGTAAATTATAGGATAATGGGGTGCAGGCGATGGTAAGCTCTGTTTATATAATCCATTTCTTCACACAAGTTCCCATTGCTTTTCCTTCCCTTTGCTGTATGTGGTGGTTCTCTGATCCTACTGACCTCAGCCATGTGTTTTCACTTTTTCTTCTGATCTCAATTCCATGACCAGCGGGGAATAAAATACAAATTGAATAGTAACCATTCACAGGCCACTCTTTTCAAACTGCTGTTAAGCCTTCTTTGTCTTGTCTAGCAATTGATAGATAAATGTGTCGTATTTTACCCGACTCTTTCTTCTCTCCTTGTAAGGCTTTGTTGCCCCAAGTTCCTTAGTCCATCTTTCTCTTCTTCTCTTTCTTTTTAAAGAAAATCATTTCATTGGGGCTTGTCACGGAGATGGACCGTTCCCTTCTTTGGCAGTACAACGGGTGATGGCTCAGCAGCGGAATTGGGCAAAAATATCAGAAGGGAAAAATAAAGGAATTCCCCCAACATTTGGTCAGATCTATTCCCAGCATGACTGGAGGTTAATTTTAAATTTGACTTGTTTCTTCTGTACATGATAAATAAAGTGCTCCTTGGGCTGCACGCAGTTCCTTTTTGTAAAGGAGAAAGTTAAGGACTCGAAAAGGGAAGAAAATAAAAAACCTCTCCTCTTTTGCCTCTGCGTGTCTCTTTCATTTCAAACCTGCTTTCTGCTCTCTCAGGCGGGGCCGACGCTGTTTATTCAGCTTTTCTTGAAAATGAAAAGCAACTAAGAGAAGTTTAAACGATCTGTTGTTATTCTGGGGCTTGTTTTTCCAGCGGTCTTTTACACGGCTGCTTCTTTGGGGATATAATGCGAAACAAAATAATTTTGGAAACCCATTATTCCATAGAGAAAAACATGTCACCAATCCCATGCCCTTTATTTGATAAAAAACCCCAAAACAATTGTGAAGGTTTCTTTAGTGATGATCTAAACTGCAGAACAGCAATGGTTATAATTATTACCAAACTGCCAACATGATGAAGGCAGTTTGAGATAATTTAGCATATATATTTTAAACAGCTTGTCTTAAAAGTCCTTAAAAAAAAAAAAGTTGGATTTTTTTTTAAGCTTACCCGATCTCTGTAGCATCCCGCGGTTTAGCTAATAGGAACTGGTTTAAGTGTGGTGGCTGAGAAGAGGGACTTTTTGTTTTGCCCCTTTTCAAAGGATTTGCTTATAAACAAACATTCTGAAGAGTGCATTGGTCTCTAAACAAAATAATCCAGATTCTTGTGTGAAAGGTAAATATTTTGCAACCACATTACTGGAGCTGAAATAACTAAACAAGTCAGACATGGAAATTAACAACGTGGTGAAGTATGGGCAGTGAGAGAGACCTCCATTAGGGAGAAGTACTCCTCTTAACCTGCCAAAAGCTGCCGAGCGTTCTGTAGCAGAAACCGCTGCCGTGAGGTTTTGAAGGAAATGTAGCTTAGCAAAAAAATAATTTTCGAAATTTTCCTGGGGAAAACAACCATCCGAGGCGGAGCCATGTACCTGTAAAACAAACCCCTGGGTATCACATGCTTCATATTAAACCCTCATGCAGTTTTCCTTCGCTGTTTTTTTTCCAGTTAAAGGGTTCTTATAAACTTTCCTTCGTTTATTTAAGTCTGGTTTTCATTGCTGCAGTTTTGCATGGTTTGCTTTTGTTTAGTTTATTAACCCACAGGGTTACTTTAACTAAATATTTGGGCTGAATACTTTGGGGTTGGATTTCAACGTTTTCTAACAAAATTACTGAGTTTTTTGAAGCCACACAGAGAACTCTGTGTTGACTTTATTAGTCAATTTAACAGGCTATAAGGAAAACAAAAATAAGAAACATACTAGTGTACCCCCTCCAGTGAGGACTGTAGTTGAAACTGGTCTCTTGTTTAGTATTTCAGGTGCTATTGACGCTACATTAACGTTACTAACGTTTTAATGGAATTGTCAGATGTATAGCGCCTCTGCTCTACCGAACCCTGCCACGTTCCCGCACGGTGCCCGATGACGACGGCGGAGGTATTTTTGAGCCCCTCCAGGAAGGGTATTAAAAAAACTCGAACAGAAAAAAAAAATACCTCTCCTTGTGCTTGCTGCCGCACGCCTCGGGCGACGGGTGAGGAGTGGCCTGGCCGCGGGGCGACATGGGGCCGGGCTGCTCGTCCGGCCCCGGAGGGAGCCCGGCGGGGACGGGCGCAGCCCCGCAGTGGCACCGTGAAGGGTCCGGGGGCTGCTAGCTAGGACTGAGGTCCACCGCGCGTGCCGCCTGGAGAACTTTCCCCACTCCATATCCTGGCAGACTCTCCTATAACCTCTTGTTGGGGTTTGCATGCTTATTTTGGGTGTTTCTTGCTTTGCTTTGTTTTGTTTGGTTGGTTTTGGGGTTTTTTTTTTAAGCAGTCACCCTGCTGCCTGACTGAGACAGAAAGTAACACATTATCCTGGGAGTTATGGTCACTTGGAGAGAGGCTGAGCTGTAGGCAGTGGTGTGTGTTGGTAAGCAGAAAGAAAACAAAATCCTCCCGATACAGTGTCACTTCCCTGGGTTGTAGGACCACTATGACATTGTCCCCTCAAGCAAAGAGGTGGCAGCAAACTGGCCAACTGTTTAGTACAATGCACTGTCCGAAGGAAACCAGGGGACTCCTCTGAAATGCTGCTGTGGACACCATTCACCAGTCCCTACAGGAAGCCTCCAGTGCCTGTGGATTTTCTTTAAGCCATGCATCTCTCCCAGCAAGTAACTGCCCAGTTCTGTGCTCCTCTACAGATGGATCTAGTGCTAGTAACATCTCTTGGGCCTCCCCTATTCAGGGAGAGGTAAGTCCTTCACTGCTGACAGCTCCCATTTCCAATGGTGATCTGCAGAGGTGGATAATCTCAAAACTCAAGAAAGAGAAAGGAAGAGTTGCAGAGTGTGGAGGTGCTAAGACAGAATGAGACATAAGACCAGGCTGTTGATGTCTGCTGTGCTAGAAAACAGGAGCCAACAGAAAGATGTAAAGAAGGAAGAGGAGAGAATCAAACTGAGAAGGATCTTTGCAGGACCTCTTTAAAGGAATAGATGGGGACAAAATCTGCCTTTGTGACCACCACAGAATAAGACATCTCAGTTTGCGAAATGTGAAACTCCATAAACCAAAGTAAGACCTATGCCTGTGTGGGTGAATGAGAAAACTCCTATGTAAAGCATGGGTAGACTTTCACTTCTGGAAGTAAAAACTTGCAGAAAATCCTGGTCAGAGCTATGGACAGGTTATAGGCTTGGAAGAGGCTGTGCTGGTCTATGGTCAAATGTCAGAGACACAGTCCAAAATTTTAGAAAGAGCTGTAGCGTGGTGTTAATTTCCACTAACTACTTTAGTAACTTTCCAAATCTCAGGCCTAGATATTACAGTGATATGAAGCCCAAGAGAGGTGTATAAGTGCATCTATCAGGGAGATACATATTCACTTGTTTAAGGCAGTTCTTGACTGGTCTTAGAATGAAAATGTAGCACTCATGCAATCCCTCTCAATCATAAATCAGTGTATCTACAATGATCAATAATAACCCAGCAACAAAAGCATGTCATATCTGTCAACAGGATTAATTCAATGTAAAAATGAAGTAGCCATTTCTGATAGAGCACCTTACTGCCAATACACAACAGTGAAACTGTCCACTGCTATTTGGATAATAAAATATAAATATGTAACTCCCTCAAACATGTCCCATTTCATGCCACTAATGCAACAGTGATATGCTTTTTCTGACACCAACATGAAAGAGTAAAAGAGTAAGTTCTACCTTCAAATATTATTGCATTGTTTTTGTTTTGTTTACTTGCCATTGAGTCTTGCAAAATATTTTGTGGTCTCTTGAACAAGAAAGGGTAGCACAGAAAGTCTGTGTTAGGCTCAGGCTTAGTTTTCAGAAGAAATGAAAGCTTGGAGCTTAGCTAATAGTGAAGAAATAAGATAACTACAATAAAGGGCTAATAAGTGTTTACTCTGTTAAGCATTGCCATTATTTTTCTCTCTCATAAGTGATCTTGCAGTACTATTATGCCAAAAAATTAAGATTACTGTATTAAAACCAGATTTTCTAGAGCTCATTCAGAATTCCCAGCATCAGTTTTTAATTTCACTGAGTAATAAGAAGGCATGAATTGTTACTTTTTGTGAGAAGTTCCATGTTTTCCTTCACTCAAAGAGAAAAATCTGCATTAAAAAAATGATTGGTTGTACCTCAGTCTGACATCTGGTAACTGTGACAGCAATAAGAAGTGAGAAGAGCAAATGAGGTAGTGAAATACTGATAATAGTGTGGAAAAGAGAAAGAATCTGGAAAGTGACAGGTTAAAAGATGAAACAGCATAAAAACAACATGATGAGAAGGATACCAAAGATAAAGGTTATCTGCAGTAGCTGTACAGCCTGATAAACTCTTCCATCACTATTTTATTCATCCTTGGACATCTAGTAGAGAAAAGTATTGCTAAATCTCCACTTCAGATTTAATACCATTAAAATCTTTAGATTCTCCTTTTTAAGAATATGATACTACAAAAGTCTTGGTCTCAGCTCTCAGCTGCAGCTTGCTGCTTTGCAGAGTCCCAAAATATGTACTTCAAGTTCTGACTTCATTCAGTGCGTTAAATCCAGCTGCAGCCAACATTAATTAACAAAGGAAGAAAGGCTGAACCAGTTATTAGCTGACTGATCTCTCTGCTTGCCATATTGGAAACCACTCTTAACAGTTATAGAACAAGAATGAAACAAAAGAGAGCTTAGCACTTATTATATATATAGAACTGAAGATGTCTTCATGATATTGTGCATTAATTATTCCTTTTGATTTCAAGGATGGCCATTCACATCCCTTGGCACGGCAATCAGCATTTAAAAGAGAGATCCTAACAAGAAGAACCACCCCACAGCAGAACAAAACCCACACATAATAATAATAAATTACATAATCATCCAGTAATTTGAAGCAGCGATAGACAGCCCACAAAATAAAAATCATTCCCACATTTACAGTTTTATTTCTCTATGGGTTAGATGTGCATGTGGAGGGGTGATAGATAGACACTATGTGTATCCAACATGACAAAGCACTTATTCTCAGACACAGAATAGAGTTAAGATGTCAGATTTTAATGCTGTGAGTATTTTCCCTCAGCAAATTCTGGTTTTGGAGGTGAGAACTCAGGCCTATAATAATTAAATGTGGAGCTGTACAGTTTCATCAGTGCAAGTTTTACAGTTGAATAACTGTAGTATTAATTTTTGAGTATATTAAGTATGTTATGTAGCTTTTTGGTCTGAAAACTATGAGAAATATGGAATGATGAAATACAAAAGGTAGATGGGGTTGGCTCTCAGATGATCTGTGTATGATGACTCACATGGTGGCTATTTCACAACAAGACAGACATTTCATATATGTGCCACATCAAATTGCTACTTACTGTGTTTTAACTGCTAGTGGCCTTGATCTTGTTTAGAGGTTTCGATTGTTGTGGGCACTTGAAGATGTGGAATAAGTGACAAACTCTGCAATTTAAATAGGAAAGCCAAAAGTTGAGTAAGATGGGACAGCAGGCCACAGAGAGGTAAACCTCCCCAAGAGCAGGCAGCAGCTTGGTGCTGCTTTCCACCATGGCTCTTTCTTTATTTGCCCTCATAGTAAAGCCCTAGATTTTTTTTGTTTGTTTGTTTGGAATGTGAAAACCATAATGAACTGTTTATGTGGTGCAACATAAGAGGAAGCAATGCACTATTTCTGCAGCTGCATTATTGGACTCAAGAGCAGCGGTAGATCTCTAGAGAGATATAAATGCTATCTCCTGTGTGTGTATGCCAGTGTCTTCTACACTATATTTCATAGATATGATGCCAGTGTAACCATCTTTATACAAAATACTTATGCACACTGACATTGTGTTTTCTTGTGTAGTATTTTGTAAGATGGAGAGGTTATATACTTGTGTAAACACATATATCTTCATAAATACTCAAATGTATTGCCATCTGTAGGGTAAGTGTTTACTCTTGTAGTTCCCCAAAATTTCTCTGCATTGTAACACTCATAGAGCCACTTGCAGGAAATAGATTTAAAAGATAAACAATTGTTTCTAGGTGTGTTCTATTGACTGGGTAGTAAATTAATGTCTTGTGATAAAGATAATTATGACAGCATGTTTGCAGCCATTAGTGTTTTCTGTGAAAAAATATTTAATTTTTCTATGTTGTGGACATAATAAGAAATTATTGTATCAGAAATTACGATGTAAGAAATATTCTGGGCAGTTTTTTATTTCTGCTATTTGTGTGCAAAAGGGGTATATTCACTCCTTAACAAATTATCAGAGAGAGCTATCTGCTCCTGTAATATAGAACAGGTACTCTGTTCACTTAAAAAAAATCACCACACTTTTAGAAAAGCAATCAGTACAGATGTGTATCTATGAGGTCCAGAATTCTGACAAAGTAGTTTCTACTACCAATTACAGATTTTTATTTTTTCTGTACTAGAAATTAGTGCTGATTTGAACCAGTAATTTGTGGTATATCTTAGAGATATTTTCCTACGTGTGCTACTAAAATTCTGCAAAAGTCCTCCTTTACAAAAAAGGTCTCCATTTAGGGGAAAAGAAGATCTTATGATTTTCAGAATAACTTTCCTTCATGTCAGTGTTGCTGGGTGAATAACAAGCTTTGCTTTGATCAGTTATATCTATGTAAAATGTAGTCACTTTCCAGTGAAATAATATAATTGACAATGTAGTGCAGTTTAAAACTTTTGATCATACATGAAATATTCTTTCTAATCTGTTAACCTAAAGCATAAGGAAAGATGCAGAGAAAGTTTATCTTTTTTTGTATCAGGTCATGCTCATTTGGGCAGTGCTATCCAGCCTGCCCTGGTTTCTAAGTTAATAACTTCATGAACACAGACAAAGTTAGGTACCACCATGTTTTCTGAGCCCAGATATTGACAAAAGACAACATTTTACTCCCATTCTTTTAGGACCTGGTGCTGAAAGCCATCATCATCCTGACTGACAGAATAAATTGATGTTGCCAGCAGAGAAAATAGTCAGTGAACCAGCTGAAGGCCAGTGTGTTTATTTTCCCACTCAGAGATGTAGTCTTCCCAGGTGGAGACTCTGAAAACATTGCTGCCAAAACTGGGGTGGTTTTCACTTCAGTGAGGGATCGGTCTACCCTGAGCAGGAAATTAATCCAAACATTTAAGAGAAACCAATAGAAGCTGCACCAAGTGTATGGGGACACACAGCTATACCACTGTCTCCATACAGAAAAAAACCCTCTTTTTGAGAATATTAATTTTTTTCTGGTTGCTTGTTTTCCAAACAGAGTAGCGGCTGTAAGGTTAGAAAAGCTGTACAAGGCAACATGAGGTAATAGCCTATCAGAGAAGACTCGTAAGTGGTATCATATGACCCTTTAATTAAGTTACAAAATGAGCTCAGAGTTATTACACTATCTAAACATCCTCTGTTGCTTGTCTTAGTCTCCAAATGTTGCTGTATAAATGGCATACTACAAGTAACAACACTGAATCTCCTGTTCATGAAATGTACGTTTACTTTTGAAAACTAAAGTACCAATCTTCTTAAAATCAGTTCAGCTAACAAAGACAGTTCTCTTTCTGCACTGAACACACTATTTTTAAGTTATTTCCATTAGATGATATCAGAGATGGTATAAAATAAGCAATACAGGGCTCTGCAAAGAAGATTCAACCTTCTTTTTTAATGTCTTTGTTCAGGATACTACAGTAAAAGTGAATGCTCTGCAGTGTAGTGGCTTTATTTTTAGAAATGTGATCAAATGCTGAAAAGTTCCTTTTGTTGCCATCTGTATCAGTAAGGTTGAAGTTAAGGGATTCTAAATGAAAGTAATAGAGGGAGCTAGAAAGGCATCCATGTATGAAAATGTAAACTGCTAAACCTACAAAACAGTAATTTTGAAATTGCTTGTATTTATCATTTGTCAAGATATGCCCATACAGCAATGGGGAAGGGCAATCTTCAGAAAAAACCAAGCATTTCCACAAGCACAATCCCCTTCCAGAGCCTGTATTTGGTGGGAATCCTAGACTTCGTGGTGCTCCTAGGCAGTCAGCCATTCTCTGTGGGCACATGAAGATTGCAATTAAAGGAGTTTTATTCATAGTACAATAACAAGTACTTGAGCAGGAGATGAAAAGGCAGATGAAGATGTCGTCAGAAGCAATTGGTGCGCCCGTACTCCAAGCCCAACACACACACCACGCCACACCCCATCCTGCTCCCACTTCCTCCCAACCCCTCCTGCCCTTCCATACTATATCAGCTTTGGTGGGAAAACCTTCTTCATTTGGTGCTAAAACCTGCCCTGGGGGTTTCTGAAATTTTCTATTATGGTTGAATTTGAAACATGTGAAATTTTTTTCTTCTCCCTTGTGAGAGCTATCACAGATATGTTGTGTCACTGCTTTGTTTTGAGGATTTAAAACACTGATAAAAATAATGTCAGATATGGAACAACACTAGTATTTTAAGATTGATGTGGAACAATTACAGGGGATTAAGAAGAACACTTATAAGGAAAGCAAAATACAGTGGTGATTGTCTTTTGGCTACTTTAAAGCAAGATAGTAGCCTCTTGCTGTTAGACTCTGCATCAGTCCCTATGAGATTCCTGCATGGCATCTGCACCAGCACAGTGCTGCTGAGAGTCAGGGCCAAGGAGAGCAGGATACTTGGGGCAGGGACAGCACCCAGTATGGGATGCTGAGCCTTCATGTAGCTTCTTCACTTTGCTGTAAGAGCACTTCAGCGAACTGTGGAATTCTTCAGTGTTTCTGGTGTTACCCCATTGTATGTTTTGCTTTGCAAGCAATAAAACATCTCTTGATTTCAAATGTTGCCTTCCACAACTTGCCCACATCCTCAGCCAGTGGTCTATGGTCTTAGCAGCATTGGCTGCTCTCCCCTGAAGGCTACACACTTAGGCTTTTACTCTCAGAGAGATGCTAATGAAAACTAGGCAGCTGAATGAAGGAAAAATGCAGTTGGCCAAAAAAAAAAAAGTATTTATATAGTGAAAAAAGCCACCCAAAAGAAAATGCCTCTTATTTAGCAAGAGCCCAGATGTGAAACTATTAAGAGATGTGTGCAAACATGCAGAGGTTTAAATGAAGGAGTCTGAGGTTAGAGGCTGAGACCACTGTGAATCTCAGCAGGATGTCTGTGCAATAAAGCTCTTCATGCACTCCACTACTGGCATGTCAGAGGGCATTTACAAGGGTCTAAGGAATGTAAAGAGAGGTTTTTGTAAGACAAGTGAAAACAGCATGTGAATTTGTTTTTAAAAATTGTTAGTGTGACTAGATACATAAATTTCAATGATATGGGAATGTAAGTGCAGTTCACCACTGCTTCTCTTCTATGCCTAGGTGTAAGATTTAATCAACATCATTTGTTGTACTTGCTTACTCTCTGCACTCTGTGACTTTGAACACAGACTGTCTCAGCTTTGAGCACAGATTTCAAGACTTTACTGTCTCTCCCCTGTTGTTGTCCCTGTCCCTTCTTCTTCTTCTGTATTTGCCAGCATATGTTCACCCTCCTCTGCCCTCCAAAGTGTGGCTACCTCCTTGGGTGGTCTAGCTTCCCTTAGGGAAACCAAAACCCCTTGAAAAAGAAAATGGGAGCAGCAGAAAGGCAGATGAAACATTTTCCTTCCTCTTACTTAAAGTACAGTGGCACCAATACTTTCCCTTCTTTAAACAATCTAGAGCTGGTAGAGTCTCCAACAGCAACTGAGCCTTTCTCCCTGATCCTGGTCTGGTCTGGTCTGTGTACTCATGCCTGCAAAGTACAGACCAGCAATATGACAGGAACAGTGACTAAAGGAGCAGGAGAAAAGCCGATGCTGCTGGTGACCTGTATTGTCTGTGTGTACTTAGTGACAGGGCGTTATATTCAGGTCAATGGGAGAAGAACTCACAGCCAGAGAGAGATAATGGAGCTGGGCAATGATGATCCCTCTTGCTGGGGACCTGTCCTATGGTGAGCAGGTCAGTTGCAGTGGATGACATGATAGCGAGTCATGCACACTGGACCAACAAAATATCTGTCTTCATCTAAACCCAGGGAAACACAGTGAGGTACACGTATGTAAGTCTTTAACTGTGGGACAGGAGCAAAGGTCTGTCCTGGGTTAGTGGAGAATCTGCTATCCAGGTGAAGTAATGTTTTGTCTTGGGAAGTGGAAGATGCCGTCCCACATTAGTGAGCTATAGTTCAGTTTTGTAACCTAAGGCTTAGTGCATGACTAGTGACATAAGCCCTTGTTGTACTCATGCCATTGCTCTGGGAAATGATGTGTCTGGGTCAATGACTGTTCCTGCATTTGGTTTCTCAGGACTGCTGCTGTATGCTATGTGGCCTGAGAGTGGCAAGCTCTGGGAAGCATGGCGGGATGTAACGGAGTGTTATCTTAGGGATACAGCAATGGTAATACCCTTCCACCTCAGGTGGATTGCAGAGTATGGTGAAGAGCCCAGGAACTGGTGTCATTCCTGGAACAAAACAAACAAAACCTGAACTGGAAGAAGCAAGTGGCCTGAGAAACACCTGGGGTGCGCACATGAACAGCATCACAGGATCTCCTCTCTTGCACCTTTCATGTGTTCTTCATTGCTACAGTGCCCTAAGCCTTCCTCTTCTTGCCTAAAAGTAGCCAATGATTTTCAGATCTCCAGTACTTGGAAAGACAAAGTCCACCGGAGGGTCAAGTTGTATTGTTAGCATTTGCATCCTTTTGAAATGCAGTCAAGCTTACAGCAGGCTGTTTCTGTCAGTCTGGTGCTTTATTCACTTGGGACTGTCTCTTGCTGTCTTCTGCAGCCCAACTTGAAATGCCCAGTTTTAGTCTGGTGCCACCCTTGGCCTTGACCATGTCTGTGGCAAGGCATTTGCAGGGGCTAACATTGCAGGTGGTCCTTGCCTACCCCAGGGACTGCTGCCAGCAGAGGGTGATGGTTCAAGGAGGCTCCTGTGCCTCTGCTGGGTGTCACAGTGGCAGTGCCTGTGACCGAAATGGTTCAGGTCATGGTCTCTCTTGTGGGTCATTTGTGTTCAGGGTTAGCCTGATCCCTGAGGGTATCAGTTTAGTGTGTAGATGCTGATGTGACTGGAGGTCATGTGAGGTAAAGAGAAGTCCAAATCTGATGAGCATCAAAGTAAAGGAAAAAGTATTTGAATTTAAGCCACTTTACTGCAGGGAGCAGAGGCTTCTGGGGAATATCCAGGAATGATGATTTCTAAGTGGTCTAGCAGGCCAAGAGTGAAAGCATCTGATCCAGAGACCCACAGATCCCTGGGGGAAGGTAGAGTAGTGGTGAGTACACAGGAAACACAGCAATTCTGACAAAGTGTTTCCCATTCTGCCAAAGTATTTCCTGTTCCATGTTCCCATTCCCATTCTGAGCAACAGTGATGTGAAAAACTCACTGGGGCAAGTAGGAGCAAGATGTCCACAAGGCTGCTGTGTCCTGTTAAATCTCTAGTGTTCAGACTCCCTTCCTTTTCATGCCCTTCTCCTGCTGAGATTGTCTATTTACATTAGTGTGGCACAGTCTTGCTGTATCCCTGTCTCCCACACTGTCTGGGGTTGCCATCCAGCTGTGTTAATCCACCTGTACATCATAGTGCAGTCCTGGGCAGTGGTCTGCAGCACAATGCCACTGCTGTGGGCAAGGCTCTGAGCCAGGCACTGCCCTTCACACTGCTCTGCTAAGCAGAACATCCACCAGCTGCAGAGCTCTGTGTCAGATAGCACTCTGGGCTACATCACCTCGTGTTCTTGGAGGAAGGGTAGCACTGCAGAGGTCTGCTTTGGGGTTCTGGGCTGTAGTTTCCAAATAGCTAGCTCTGCAGAGATAAAGTGAAGTGAATTGTCAGTAAAGAGGAGAAAAATCATCTGTGCCAGGCTCTTGTAAATAAACATATGCACCCAGTCTGTGCCTGTCTGAGATACGGATCTGTTACAACCTAAACCAGGGCTATGCTTCTGTGCCCATGGAATCTCTCATGCAAAAAAACGTGCTCAAGAATCTAGTTTCATTTGTATGTGTAACACACATTTTTAGCCACGATAGGCAGGAAAGTATTAAAAGTGGTAACCAAGCACAAATCTTTGTCGTGCTGAATTTGTAGGAAAACTGGGAAAGAGCTCTGAAGAAGATGAACTGTCTTATTCATCTCAACAGGTTATTAACACTGAAGATTTCAGTCTAGAAACATAAAAGCTATTTTACTCCCTGATCACGTTAGCAGGAGACTGTAGCATGCACAACCTGAAATCATCCTTTTCATTGGTTAGAGAGCCGTCATGGTGTTAGTTAGACTCATATTCATATCTCAGCTTTTGCCTTAATTAGTGGGCCTTCCAATCATTTAGTGCCCTGTTTTCCATTCTAGCATCCATTGAGCACAGGCAGATGCCTTCTGAGACCAGATCATGAGAGGAGAGCCCAGTTTCCTACATGAATTTCTTCCCCCTGTTAGGCAGACTGGGTGGTTAGCTATACAGAAAGTTCAACAGCTGGACACTAAGTGGTAAAAGAAGCACTCAGGGCTAAGGCAGCCCTCTTTGGCTTTTTGCTGGGACAGAGGATGAATTCTCACACCTTCAGGGCCAGTGAAGCTTCAAGTGGAGACACATTTCCTCACTGCCTCTTGGTTGCTGCCCAAGTACACACTTAACCAATCCGAGTATGGCAGCAGGAGAGCAGGCATGCCAGGACAGGAACCTGACTCTAACCTAACTCTAATACAGAAGTTTCTCTAGAAATACTGCACTGACCTTCTCCCATGCAGCTGTCATTCTTCCTTGGCAACACTTCTAATGCTGCAGTGCAGTTTCTATATTCAGGTCCTTAGCACTTTGATCTTTAG
The DNA here is from genome assembly GCA_035583235.1 of Hafferia zeledoni. Taxonomy (NCBI): domain Eukaryota; kingdom Metazoa; phylum Chordata; class Aves; order Passeriformes; family Thamnophilidae; genus Hafferia; species Hafferia zeledoni. Next base: position 46,734,629 of record JAWWEV010000095.1, on the reverse strand, counting down.
ATGGAGCCTGATGGAGGAACTGCATGTTAGCTCATTCACAGGGATGCTGCTGTCTATGTTTCTAACATAATTCATCTCTTCCCAGTTCCACAGTGTTGAGCTGTAAAGCTGCCATGGTCTCTCTGACCTGTCTTCGTGCAGTGCCACAAACTCCTGGGTCTGTGCAGTGACACTTTAACACCTCCTTTGACAGTGGGAAGAGATGGGTCAGTGAAAGATAGCAGAGAGGCAAGGGACAGAGCAAGGCTGCACTCTGGAGGGTTGCTAAGAGGGAAAAAGAGACTACTAAGATCAAAGCAGTGCATCTTGAGCAGAGTCCATAGCATACAGTAAAGTAGCAGTGGAAAGCAGAAGAGCCAGGAGCACACACATAGTCAGGGTCTGCTTAATACTTTGTTTTCCATTCCAACCACAGGTATAATTAAAAGCACAGCTTGATCCTGGCTTCCTTTTGCTCATTTTCTTTTTCTAGACCTGTTACACAAGTTACACATGCAAAGCATTTGAAATAACAAGGCACAAGAGCATCAAAGAGGCTCAGGCATACGAGGGGTTGCAGAGGCTTTCAGCCGAGCATTCCCCACCACTGGGGAGTCCTGCCTTACGAATTGGCCTATGCTCTGTGTGAGGCCCCAAGCAGAAGCGGCTGTTGCAGACAGCTGGGGACTGGAATCAAGCTGCAATCGGCCTCCCCCTGTGCTTGCACTGCTGGAGACAGGAACAGCCTGCAAGGAATAGGGTTTTCACAGGATGCTAGACCCTGAGGAGCTGCTGCATTTTAGGGACTCTCTGTCTGTCATTTATGTTGCGGGATGGTGGATAATCAACACACAGAGAAAAAGTAGTCATGCCATGACTTATCAAACACACATGTAAGAACAAGCATAAAGCACTCCAGGCTTGACAGTGGAGTGGATGCTGTTTGAAATACAGGCACTTGGGTGAAGAAGCACACAGACACAAAGGAGCAATACCAGCTGCTGACCAACTCTAGTGTAAGATCCAAATGCAGGTGGGGAACAAGGCAGCAGAGCTGCTTGGAGTCTGAGGAAATTATTTGCTTGCCCTGTTTTGTGAATCCGTGAAGGCTGCATACATCATTCAAGTAATGGTGATAACTATCACTACAGGAAAACTACAGAGGTTCTTGCTGCTGACGATAAAGGGATGAGTGAAACCAGAGTTCCTCTAGTGCTCACCATCCTTCCTCCAGTGCTCCCAAACAGTGGTGAAGACACTGACTGAAATTCATGGAAAGGAGCAGATGAGAAAATTACATGTGTTGTTGCCAAAGTCTAAACAACTTGCAATTTTTTTTCTTCTGAATCTGGCAATGACATGATTTCTTATGAAGGAGCACAGTGTTCCTCAAACAACTATGGAGCTATTCCCAGTGACTTGTATCAGCTGAGCTGAGGGCTGGTCAAATAATTCGCTTATTGGAGACATTAACTTTTCTGTTTAGTGAGTACATTCCTGTTATGGACAGCATTTCATGCTTTCTCTGGGTCCTAGAATGCAGGAACTTGAGACCAGACAGGTTCAATTTCTTATTTGTTTCAGAAAAAGACTGTATCAAAATTTATCATTTTGTGACTTTCTTTATTTTTTCTGTCTTACTTTAAGGAATGTTCCTTATAAGAGTAAATTTCAGATCTTCACGTCAGGAATTGTTCTTCCAGGGGTTGCATCGTAAAGCAGGGCCAGCAGCAGTGTTTCACTCTGTTGGCTATTAACAGCTACTGCGTAATCCAGTCCTGTGCTGAGCAGCAGGTTGGGGAGCGCATCATGGGCACACAGGTTAGGACAAGGCTTTTCAACAAAAACAGTACCCACTCAAAAGAAACAAATCATATAAAAGCCAGTGTGTTCTCGCTTCCTTGCCCACTCCCCCTCCCTTCAGCTTTCATGTCGTTGGCTCAGTTAATTAAAATTGCAGTAATAGGGAGACTGGATGGTTTAGCAGATTGGTAATGGGATATACAGCCTTTCACCTCTAGGTCAGTGGTTTGATTGCTGTCCAAGTTGGTAGTGACCAAAAGTTATTAGCATCGAATGGCTGCTTGGTGACCTCTGTGAGATGTGTGAGTGATTTCAGTGCTCTCCCCTGCAGGCAGGTGTCCACAAGGCAGAAACTCCTTCCATGGCTGGCACTAATTGGCACCCTTGCAGACAACCCCAGCAGTGGTTGGGAATGGCTTGTGCACAGAAATGGCATCAACCCCCTTTGTGGTTGTCCTGTCCCCTGGGCTGCTGTGGCGTTGCTTGTGTTGTTTGTGACTTGCTCTGTGGCTACAGACAGTGCTGCTGCCCAGGCTGCCTAGAGATTACCTCTGTCTGGCAGCACAGCAAACAATTTGTGACAGTACTTTCCTACTTGTTAGAAAATATGGGTGTGTTAGCATGAGGCAGAATATATGGTAGCCCAGGTGACATGAATGACAAGTGAAAACAAGACTGCTACAAGCCAACATCCAAAATAGCCATCAGGATGCATGCTTTGCCTGGCCTGGGCAGCCCATACTGAAGAAAAGCAGACACAAAGATTTACAAACTATTGCCATTCAGAGTTCCACAGCCCCTGAGGGGAATGGGGAACAGAGCCAGGCATGGTCATCAATGTTCAATTCAGCTCTCTCAGTTTTCTGACCAGATTGTTATTATCTAATTAATCTCTCACTTAAAATATTGGTATGGCCAATGGGTGGGTGTGTGTCAGCTGGGCTGCTTCAGGCCCATTACACCAGCTGGCAGTTTTCGTCTCAATATTGGTTACTCTTGCAGTAGTTGGGAAAAATGCCATTCATGTTTCTATTTGTCATAGTTGCAGCATGACAGCTGAAAGAGGGAGGAGAAGAGCAGTGTTTACTCTGGCTTCCCTTTGCACAGTACTTGAGTTCTTGCTCCCTGGCCATTTCAATCCCCACAACTCAGTTACGGAAGAATCTTTTAACAGTTGCAGCATGCAAGATCAAGTAGGCAATACAGACTGGGATTAGTCTTCTGACCCTTCTTGCCTCTCAATTCTCCAGGAAAGGCCTTTTCCAATGACATTTGAAGTTCTGTAAAACCATTGTTTCAATATACAACTACAGCCTTTGGTAGTTTAATAGTATTTAGTTTTATCAGTGCCAGCAGAACTACTTCTGGTCCTAAACATATGATCAGAGGCAACCTTATACAGCAGTATCTGCCAAGTAGCATATGAGAAGGCAATACTTTTGGCTTTCCATGTCCAGGAGGATCTGCCAAAACCCTGCCAAAGCAACAAATTTGCTTAGGAATTTGGCTCTCTCTCCTCTAGCACACATGTTGTCACTTGCAGCAAGTGGAAATGTTTCCTTTTAATGTTCTTGCTCAGCTACTTGGGGTCAGTCCACAGACTGAGTCTACCCTCTTCCTTCCCTACAGTTTTTAGGGTCTCAGCTCAGATGGCTGCCTCTTTGATTCTACAAATAATGACATCTGCTGTCATGTTTTATAGTTCTGTTGATATGTTTTCCTTTCAAAAGGTGATCCAACACACCTGACAGACTGTGTCCTTCCACCACCTCACTGGTAAATCTGTATTCTAAAGCAACCCAATCCCTGTGAGCTTGCCAGAGGACTGGTGGACACTAGGCCACTAGCATAGTTGCTCTAACAGCAGCGAGAAGTGGCATGTTCCTGCAAGATCTCATTCCAAGTGGTGACTCTCCCTGGTTCCTGTTTTAGTGGGGCTGGGATTTATTCCTGTACAAGTGCGCATAGTCTCACTGTGAACCTTGAAATACAATGCCTCATTGACACCTTTCCATTGCTGAAATTCAGTTGTTACTTCACTTTCATCTCTGAGTTGTTACTTCATCCTGAAGTACTTTTTAGCTTTTGTAGTTTCATCCTTTTCTATGTGATTTCAAGACAAGTTTTTGTCCACTAATTGAAATCCCAAACTCTGATTGTAATCCATGTCTTTCCTTTGCTAGCATATCTCAGAGTATTTGCAAATCGAGATACATTTTCCATTGTTATGCCAACTGGCACATTAGTAACATTGTTACTTGTTTGGCATGAGTTTTCTGCTCTCGTAACTTTCTGCAAAATGTTTTCTTCCATGTTTAGCTATGAGGTTGATGGTCTTATGTTGCAATTCAGCAGTTTCTGCTTCTTGGAATGAAATCATTGCCTCCTTGAATTTTGGTTGATGTCTCTGAAAAGTCTTTCAAGACTTCTCTATTGCTGAACTTCAGAACTATTTGCTCTCTCATGACAGACTCATATTCCAGATTCACAAGCAGAACTTTTTGATTTGAAGCCAAAGAAAGACTCCATTTCTTTTCTTTCCTAAGACTTCCCTTGGGAAAAAATATTCCATAAGCAATAGCCCCAATATCTTCTTTACAGGTCTTTTCCCCTTGGTCTAGCTGGTTTTCAGTGCAGTCACAGGGCTCTTAAAAAACTGTCTTTGCTTAACTATGGGATCTAAGGCTTGGTATGTAGTGGTTACAGGCCACTGTAAGAATCTTAAAACACTTAAAATACACAAGCTTTAATGCACACACACAATGGTGAAGGAGGATAACGTTTTCTTTCTAAGGAAGTCCCAAACTTGAACAGTTATTTGTTAGTACAGACCTTCAGTTTTCCTCAAGGACTGCCTTGGAGTACACAGAAGACTCTATACAATTTTCTTTATAGCCAGCATGCTAGTGATGTGGTGACTATGCAGCCAAGATAGCTGTGTTGAGATCCCTTTTCCTTCCCTTTAGAGATCAGCCGCATGCTACTAACCTCCAACTTTATTATTAAACCTTCAGCCTACATATGATGTATATTGCTGAAGAACAACCTATGGATGGCACACACTGCTTAAAAGAGTCTACATATGATGTGTGTTCCTTAAGAACTGTGGAGGGAATTGCCAAAATTAGGTGGAGTTCACAAATTAACAGAGTAAGAAATATTTCTTCATGAACACCTTTCAAAAATGAAAAACAGAGTGTTCCAAAGTGTGGTGTAGGAACCTTGAGTGCTACTGGGAAGAAAAAATACTAAACAGGGGAAACACATAAAGGTTTCCAAACATTTTAGGACAACAGGTCACTATAACTCTTCAGTGATAAGGGAACCTCTCTACTTGTTGTCATCAAACTTTCACTTGAATATTTTTTTCTACAACACATTGCAGAATACTGTATCTCCATAGACAATATACTATGTCCTCACTGTTCCTTGGTGATCCATAAATATCAGTGTAGGAATCAGTGCTGCATGCATAGTTAGACCACAAATCATAAAACTACAGGAAACAAAGAGAATCTCCCTGTGTATTCCATAGAAAATGGTCAAATAGAGATGCAGCCCAGATGTAATTAAGCAATTTTCCCTCATTTTGTTTAAATACATCTTACCTTCTGCTTCTTTTTTCTAGCCTTCAGATTCTAATACAAGCTCTTCAGTCAAGAGCTTTTCTGGCACTGTTCATCACTGAGCGCAATGTAATGTTGATTGATGAGCATAACCGTAACAGGGAATGTTGGCAAACTTTTGTCATCTGTGTTACAGCCCCATGAGTCTGTTACATTTATGTGACATAAAGATTCGTGTTTGCTTGAACTCAGTGTTTTCACATCAACACTTAGTACTTCTAAGAATTGGATTTCCTACTGGAAGTTGTGGAAGTCACCTGCTTAACCTGACCAAGCCAGTGACATTTCACAGTTTCTTCTAAGTCATCATGGGGAGGCTAAGGGAGGATCCTGTATTGCATTTTCACAAATTTTAAGTACTTTATTGTAGCTTTGCCCATTATTTAGAAGTGTTTAGTGGGAGGTTGGTCAATGTAACTGTACCTTCCCTCCCCCACCCTGAAAAAAAAAAAAAAAATCAAATACTTTGTTTCATGATTAACTAGGAACATCATACGCCACAATCTGGGTATTTCTACCTGTCCAGTCTTATTTAGCGAGTGCAAATATGTTAGGCAAGACAGACTCCTCCAAAACCAGACAAATTTCAGTATTTTTTATTTTTGTAGTCAGCAAGAAAACTGAAAAAATCTGCTCCTATGCAAGTATGATTTTTAGCACCCATTTTGAAGGACAGGTGTCTTACTAAAAAATCCTGATGAGCAGGAAACTCTGTGTAAATCACCAAAAAGTTACATAATGGACACAGGGAGAA
>JAWWEV010000095.1:46679847-46716929 GCA_035583235.1 Hafferia zeledoni | reverse complement strand
GGAGCCTGGCCCAGTTTGGCAGACAAAGACACTGAATCCCAAGTAAGAAAAGTGCTGTGCTCCAGCAAGGAATAGCAGCTTAGACACAGTTTTGCTCCACACTTGATGCTGGTGACCTCTCTGTAAGACCTCCTCAGTATGTGTGTCATTGTGGCTCTGCTTTCTGCCATGCCTCACTTTTTTTAGACACTGAGCCTGGGCTTTTAGTGGGAGTCTCTGATTCACACTTCCGTGGCAGCAGGCCTTACTTTCAGGAAAATGAAAAAAAAGCTTTATCTTGACTTGCCTTTAGTGATTTCTCTTCATCCATGCTGTATGAAAAAGCATGGAGCAGATCCATGTCTCTGAATCTCCATGTTTATGTTTAAGATCCCAACAGCAGGGAACACTCCCTCAGTCACAAGCATAGACAAGGATGTATAGCAACTTTATTTCCTTCTTTTGTATATGTTTCTTCCTTCAAAAATGGTGCACGGAGTAGAAATAGATACTTTTTTTTTTGCTTTGAAGCTGTATGGCATAAGCTGTTGAGCAGATGTGTTCAGGAAAAAGTTTGCAACTTTGCTTAACCTACAAATTTATGAACATGATTACACAATTTTAATGCCAATAAATAGTTAACATGAAAATAACTATACAAAGGCAGGAATATGTGTACTTGATTTACAGAACTAGTATGCATCTCTTTTCCTTTATGAAGCTTAACACATTCAATTATCAGTGTAATTACAGGGAAATTCTCTCTCTTCCACATCATGCAATTTTATTTTAGATTTGAACAATATGCATGTATGGTTTGTCTGGTTTTTAATAGCTACCATATTGCTCATCCATTCTGTTGGCTGTATAACTTAATTTAAAATTCCCCATCTCTGCATGGTATTGAAGTTTGTTTTGTTTTTTTTTTTTTAAGTTTCCACTTGAAGGGAGTTGCCACTCATTGGTGGCAATTGTATTGGTTTCAATTCAGAGTTGTTTTCCAAGTGTTCTTCAAGCAGGTATGAACTGCCTCTAAAAGCACCCCCATATAAATAAAGTATCTCTTGTTACGTGGAATGCAAGAAGCCGGAATTGTGTATGGCATGACATTATCATTATGTTACATTGTTCTCATTGTACTCCATTCACTCCACTGCCTTCAAGAAGCAGGGATGGGGCTCTCTGTTCTTCCCAGCTGTATTCTGAAGGTGTTCTCTGTGGAACCTGCTTTTGTCTATATCTATCAGTAATATTATCCCAAAACACCTGTCCTCAAATACTGTTGAATAATTTTTGCCCAAAGTGTCTTATCAGCTTACAAGAAAGATTTCTCTTGAGAATTCATCCTGTAAATTAGTCTTAGTTAAAACTTGCTACACTACAATCTGAACTACTTGCCTTGATCATGGCTGAAATTATACTTGTATATAATGTTTAATCCTTGCTTTACAGGGAATCCCCTACAAGTGTCAGAGAAGGCACACCCTCCAAAGGTGATGTCACTCTTACCGTCCACTTAGATGGGAATGGTTCTAGCAGCACATGTTTTTTCACAGTAATCTTTTTTCCAGAGGTAAAGAAGTAACCATCCAATGCTCTCACATAGTGTCTACATTGCTTATCCTTCTATGCACAAAAGCTGCTCTGGCTTGTTTCAGTCTGTCTTTATGTCTTTACTTGACCTCATCTGAATCACCTGTTATTTCAGCTAGTTCTGTCCTAGGCTACTGGTCAATACCAGTGATCCAACTGAGTCCAGATCCAATGTCATGACAGTATCAGCTTTGTAGCTGCACTGTTACTGATTTTAGCACTTTCCAGTATCTGAGTTCATCTGCACTTATGCCAAACTTTAGTAGAAACATAAAATTCTTTAGTCTCATTCCACTTTTATTGTCAGTGGGTGTAATAAAAAACATTGCATTTCTCTTAGGTATTTATTATTTTTCCAAACTATTTAAGATTTTTTTTTAATCTTTCATTAGTTTAGCTCTAAAGACAGATATAAAAAAAGGCATCTTCGCCATATGTTCTATGTTCAGTGTGGTGCCCTGATAACTGTATGACCTTTGTCTATTTTGCTCACTTTTCTATGCTTCCCTGGAAAAAGTTATTTTTTCACAAATAACCCATGTATACATAGTGTACCAGAGAATGAAGTATTGCTCACAGCCATGCCTGAAGTCATTCAGTCAGCCACAATAAAGAGGTTGAGCAGTGAAAGTTATTTCACTTCTGGCGCCAAACTAAGAGACAGTCAAAATATGTTTGCATGAAATAACATCAGCTTTAATAAATGTACTAAGTATGAGCAATTCTGCATATGCTAGTAGCCATTTATGATAATAAGTAGTCATGCACACGCAGAGCCTGCATCAATGCCGATATCTGGAACTTGGAATACTACTGTTTCTTCCTTGGTTATGAGTGAGAGGTTTTTGGCTGCTTGATCAGGATATTAAAAAATATAGAAATCAAACAGAAGAACTGTGCAAACTGGCAAGACAAATAGCTATGCCAGCTCTGAAAGCAATATTTTACTGAAGGATTTTAAATTTGTTTAAACCAGTGCTAATTTTCAGCAAATGTTAATTTTGAGGTGATTACATCTACCTTGCCATGCCAGGTGACTTGGAAGCTAAGTTCTCTGTCTGTCCACCATTGCTCACCTACTGTGGTTTTTGACCAGTTTGGGGCCATTCAGCTAGTTTCCTCAGAAAAAAAAAAAAAAACCAAAAAACAAACAAACAAAAAACTCATGTGCAAACCAAGTACTAAAACATTCCCTAGGACATGCTCTCCTGTACTGTGGATGAGCCTCAGAAGTATCTGCCCAGTCACATTACCTCCATACACCCCATCTGCTATTGAGACATTGTCATGATGTGGGACAGCAGAAAGTCACTTGTCACAGGGGTCATGGTGTTTGGTATGAGCCTGTATGTACACTGTAATTATGCTGTCTGCCATGGTGAAGACATAGCAGAATTTGGTAATGTTTCACGTTTTTCTCAGGTTCAGATAAAATCAGGTAACAGAATACAAAGCTAAATAAGAAGAGAAACATTGTCTTTGCTTTCAGGACCTGCCTTCTCTTCATCTTCACCAACAAAAATCCCATGGATTTATGTTGGGTTACTATGAATAAAATAATATTTCCTACTATATAAATGATTTTGAAACAAATGCATTTTGAAACCAGTATTTCCTGTGGTAGAGAGCATTAGCAAAAACCAATATAGAGGTCCCTGGCACTTCCTCAAATCTCTGCCAATTTCATGAGTACACTTGCATACACACACACTCCCTAGAGACCACCCAAACTCAGCCTGGTGATAAAAAATAGCAGGAGATACACCAACTCCATAAACACAACTGCATCTTTCAATGTGAAACACATTAGGAGTGAGCTAATCTTCAAACACACAAATTCAGAATTTTAAGTGTGGCTGTAGCATTGGAAATTACAGAGTGCTGTGGCAGGCAAAAAACTATCTTAAGAGGTCTTAAAAGTAATTGTATTATTTTCTTAGAGTGTAAATTATGTGAAATGAATTTCAGCCTGAAAAATCAAATGCTCCAAAATTGCCCAATTTACTATTGTTATGGCTGCTTGTTACAATTCAGCCATTATCTCCATGAGTTGTGTCTTTTTCCACAGTCAAACCTGATACTGAGGAACATTTTGATGAGGAGAGCAGAAGTTTTGATCATAGTGCCCAAGATCTACATCTGAGAAAGATAATCAAAATATAAGAGTATTATTCATCTATTACTAGAATATTAATCTATTATTGCAGTATTACTCACCTATTATTAGTCAAACCTGATACTGAGGAACATTTTGATGAGGAGAGCAGAAGTTTTGATCATAGTGCCCAAGATCTACATCTGAGAAAGATAATCAAAATATAAGAGTATTATTCATCTACTACTAGAATATTAATCTATTATTGCAGTATTACTCACCTATTATTAGCCCATTACTAGGTATGCTCATGCTAGGTGCCAGGGTTGCTCAGAAGGCAATGGAAACCAGTAATTAGTTTGCTTAATATTTTCTATCATCTCCATTCAATATAAACAGGCCTGAATTTGTTTTTCACTGAACCTTTCTCTTCAGCAATTTCTTCATGTGTAACAGTGACATTCTGAAATTTTATGCTAAGAATTTAGCAAGGCTTTAATGCACATAGAAACTGAATGGAATATGTATCCTATGCAGCAGTTACCATAACTAACAGCATTTCCTATTAACTGCAAGCAATGCTCTGAATACACTCAAAAATTGGGGCTCAACTATCAACACTGGTTGAGTATGTGGGCAATTAGCATCAGAGGTTTGGTTCAGCATCAGTCCACAAAAATAGTAAGAAAGTGCAAGAAGAGGGTAAGTGATCTGAAGCACTCATGCCCAGGCAGAATGAATTGTCTTAATTACAGATTTCTCTAAAACTGCAACTGACCAAATCAAATGGGCCTTGCATAAGCAAAACTTTCATTTACTTCAGCAATTTAATATAAACCATTTCCACACATGGACTTCTCTCTCTACATCTGTGTTTTTAATACCTTGCCATTTGCACTTGTGTTCCATAAGGCAAACCTCTGTTTTTTCTTACACAAGTGGAAATGCAGTAGCTTTTCTCTGTAGTAATATTAGCATAGTGAAGAGCAAAAATTTCACCTAAAACTCTGAAACAGTTTTTATATGTACTCTTAATGGTGTGTCAGCAAAATATAACAAATACCCTGACAGCAGTCAGGTAAATGGTATTTTCAAAATTCCCACATAAAGAACAAGAATACAAAGCTGGTTCTGAGAGGGATTTTTTCCAGCACTGTAACCAATTTCACAGCTGATAACACACACATCTACAAGCAGAAAAGCAAATAAAATATATTTGTCTGATTAACTATGTCTCTGATGTACTGCTTAATACGAGTTGCATTTTCCCCTTCTCTTAACTTTAGAGCTACTTATCTGCTTAACAATGCTGGAATCATTCCTAGGTGGAGCCATTAAAGCAAGATTTTGTTCACCTCTCTCAAAATAAGCACCTTTCCAACACCATAAAGGACAGAATGGTTATACTGACACAGTGCAGAAGAAGTACTTATGGACAGCACCTCTCCTACATGGAAAGGCTAAGAGAATTGGACTTGTTCAGCCTGGAGAAGATAAGACTTTGGGCTGACCTAATTACAGCCTTTCAGCACCTGAAGAGAGCCTACATGAAACACGGAGACAAACATTTCATAAGGGCATGTAGTGGCAGGGCAAGAGGGATTGGATTCAAACTGAAAGAGAGTAGGTTTAGATTAGATATTCAGAAGAAATTTGTTACTATGAGGGTGATGAGACGTGGGTACAGATTGCTCAGAGAAGTTTTGGATGTTCCATCCCTGGCAGTGTAGAAGGCCAGGTTGGATAGGTCTCTGAACAACTTGCTCTAGAGGAAGGATCCCTGGCCATGGCAGATGTGTTAGAACTAGATGATCTTTGAGGTCACTTCCAACCCAAACCATTCTATGGTTCAATGACATTTCCCAGGACTGTCTCAAGTTTCCTCTTGAAGAATTTCAACATCACCAGTAATATTTAATTTGAACTTTAACTTTTGAATTTAACTTTAAATAGTAAATTTTATATGAAGGTATATAAAATATTCTTCATAGACAGAACTGTCTTCAGTCTCTTACTGTGATTTGTTCTGTTAGTTTGCATAAATCTCTATCAGATAATGTAAAACAAAACCATCAGTCAAAATGTTGAAGTGAAAATAAAAAGCAAGTAAACAGCTTTATGAATCTAATCTAACAACATTTTACAGAGAAAAGGAGAACATGTATCTGAACATACTGTTCTTGTTTAAGCCCCTTTCCAATGACAATGACTTAGGAAAATTTTTGTTTCATATCATCTCCAAATGAGCATTTTCAGTGAAGTTGAAATTGCTCCTACTGAAAAGGAGACTAAAGAAGAAAAGATAAGAAAATTCATGCTAAATCCCATGACTTACATTCATTTGGCCAAGAACAGTGGTAAATTATATGAAAAGAGTGAGAAATGTATTTCTCACAGCTATGTAATTTTCTGAATATGCCAACTAGACTCTCTATAGACAGTTTCCAGTGAGGAGAACATACTATGTACTGATTTCTGCTGGATTAAAGTATAGGTGTTTGGAATTTGCTGTCTTTTTTGACATTGCATTTTGGAAAATATGCAAGCAATGTTTTAGTAACTAAGGTTGATTATTTCTAATGTAGAGTCAGCTATGCCAGTTAACCAGTTTCTTGTTGATAAAGCCTGTTTTGGTCATAAGGGCTAATACATACAATAAGTAGAAGTGCCTGTTAGTAGTGTAAGTTGCATCCTATGACCTATTGTCAGTGGTACAGCTTCACCACTACTCTTCTCTGCTCACTTGTGGCCAATTTAGGTCTTCAGCAATGCTTGTCCTGTGCCCACTGCTCTTCACCAACACACTATCAGTGGCCCAATCTAGGGACTTCACTGGAACATTTCTGGAGCATTTTCCTCACATAGAGCAGTGACCTAGCTCCCTGTTGGTGTGGTTTGCTGCAGCAATATAGTGCTAAACAAGAAGAAAAAGTATTAAGTAGGCCTATATTGATAATCTGATTGAATGTATTTCAATAGCCAGCTCATGAACAACATTATAACTGTCTATTATGAAAGAAGTATGTCAGGTAACTGATTTTATGATTATTCAGGATGTGGGAGGGGACAGGACAAAGTCCTGAGAAGTCCTAGATTTTCCTGGATTTAGGCCAAATTCAGACTTTCTGACCATGATGATCAATACAACATGCGCAAAAATAGCTTACTGTTTTTTGAATTATCCGTTTACTCTCCCAGTTCTAAATAGTTATACAAAGTGAAAAAGAAAGGTGGAAGGACTTATTCCTGCCTTCAGGGTGAAGTAAAGTTCACTGTCCATGATTCCTGCCTACATTTCCAGTTAATGCAATCAGTGATACAGAGACTGATAGATATTTGATTCTGGAAATGAGGGAGTGAAACATATAATTAGCTGCCTCAGATAACAGTTTCAGCAGATGGGTAGGAGAGCAGTGCTTCTAATGGACCTTATTTTTGACCCAAGGGAGGTTGTCAATTGCTTTTGCTGACTGCATGAGGTATTGAGGACATCTGGGAGATGAGTCCTTGATAAATGTGTCTATGCAGTTTGTCAAACATGCACATTTGTGAGCAACACTTTTGTGCTTGTTCCCAAAAAAGAATCAGAAAGTCCACTATTTGCTGTAAGCCACTTCTCATGTTCTGCCAAAGACATAGAGGTGTATGAAATTTTTCTTTAATTCTCAAATAAATGATGAACACCACCTTCTGTGACAACATGTAGAGATTTAGCTGTCACCTTCTCCCTCCCTATTTTCCACACTCTTTCCCCTCCTCCCTTTGTTCAGTTATGTGACCATTATTCATAGGATCCCTTGTCATTTCAGATATGCATTTTGAAAGTTCCTTACTATTTATTACTTGTCTTAAAAGTTTCACAAGGTCTAAGCAACATTCAATCCCAGTCAGCACTCAGAATTCTCTTTCACTGTACATATTGAAGTAAAATTTGGATTTTTTTTCCTGCAGAATTAGAAAAAATCAGATGTTTTCAATTCCCTGAAAATCAGAAATGTAAAAATACTTAAACTAAAATTGTTTCTGAAAATGCGTTTTCTACTTAATTTCAAAAAAATTAGTGGATTCAAAATTATTTTGTCACTGTCTTATCACTTACTTTATTTTCCTTTAATTCACGTTTATTGTATTATTACAGACTTATACTAGAAATAGTATTTTAAATTTTGGGTTTAAATATACTAAGGGCAGCTGCTGTGTAATACTGACTGAACCATCTTACCTTATCTCTAGATCAAAGTCTCTCCAGTTCATGCAGTAATGGTAAATTTTGACACTGATATTTTGATATATAGAGCAAGAAGATAAGCACCTAGTGCACTAACTGGAGAAGAAGCTGGTTTCAATATCTTTGAATACTTATTTCCAAGACACCAAAAACTAACACAGCAACATCTGTAGACTGAGTGTGCTGGTAATACTCTGCTTTCTAGGTTCTAATATACAGTGCATCAACACTGCAGCTGGTAAAAACCAACTTCAGGTTCAACAATTATTTCAGAATACATGCTCCAACTGCATTTAAGATTCTGACATCTGCTAATGCAAATCCAATAAGATTGAGAAAAAAGAGTAAAATTTATCATATAGATTATTTTTTGAGATTATTAATGAAGTCAGCTATATATCAGGGTTCCTTTGTCATGCTTCTACGAAAACAATTGTTGGAAACTTAATCAGAGACAGGTTTTAATAGAAGTAAGTTAATTGTGTGAACTGCTTCTTATTGTCTATGAGGATAAATTGTGCTTTCCTGCTCCTCTAGTTCAATTTACCCTAATTTTGAAGCCTTGAAACATCATTATCTATTGCATTTGGGCACTTCTTCCTGGACCACAAACTATTAGAAATGGGAAAAGTGTTCTCTCACCTAGAGGTAAACAAAGCATGACTCTGGGGAATTGATCCTGACTGGACACCAGGTGCCCACTGAAACTAGTCTATCACTCCCCTTCTCTGCTGGACAGGGGAGAGCAACTATAACAAAATGTGGGTTGAGATAAGGACAGAAAGAGAGCACTCACTAACTTCTGTCACAGGCAAAACAGACTCAGTTTGGGGAAATTAATTTATTAGGAATTAAATCAGAGTAGGATAATGAAAAATAAAATCAAACCTGAAAAGTCTTCCCCCACCCCTCACTTCTCCCTGGGCTAACTTCAGTCCCAAATTCTCTCCTCCTCCTCAGCAGTGCAGAGGGACAGGAAATGAGGATTATGGGCAGTTCAACACATGTATCTCTGCCAATTCACAGGAGGAGGAGGACACGTCATACTCTCCCACTGCTCCAGCAGGGTCCTTCCATGGAGTGCAGTCCTTCAGGAATAGACTGCTCTAGCAAGGGTCTTCCATGGGGACATAAGTCCTGCCAGAAAAGTGTGGTCTCTTCTTTCTCCAGTGGCCACAAGTCCTTTCAGGAGCAGGCTCCATCATGGGCTTTCTGTGAGATCACATGTCCTTCAAGGGCATCTACCTCCTCTAGTGTGGGGTCCTGCACAGGCTGCAGGTCGATTACTACTCCACTGTGGTCTTCCATGAGCTGCAGAGAGACAGCCTCCTTCAACATGGTCTTCGCCATGGGCTGCTGGGAGGTCTTGTCTCTGCTTCCTGGAGCACCTCCTCCCCTTCCTTCTTCATTGACCTCAGTTTTCTCTCACATATTGTCACTCCTCTCTTCTCTGGCTGCAGTTTGCTCCTACACAGTAACTTTACCCTCCTTTTTAAATATGTTATCCTGGAAATGCTGTCACCATCACTGATGGGCTCATCCTTGGCCACTGGCAGGTCTGTCTTGGAGCCACTTGGCAATAGTTCTGTTGATTCTGGCGAAATCCCATTGGTCCTATTTTTCTAGTCTTCCTGGTAGTGAGGTCTTGTTGAAGCAATGGATATGGTGAGGGAAGCCCCAGAAACAGACTCCATAGATGCTTTAGTTTGTTTAGCCTAGGTGGAATTGCCTGGGTACCACCCCTGGGTGAGGAGTTTTACATTGGATGATGTAATACTGAATCACAAGACATTTCAGGAGTCTTTGACACCTTCTAAGACATTACAGCTATCTGTTACATCAGCATAGTTCAGTCAATAATGGTCCATTATGAATACCTTCAGGCTTCATGTGAAGGTTCTGGTACTTCCCCAGAGGGGAATTATGACAGCTGAATCTTTTGTGTAAGAACAAAGACACCTACTTTTCCTCGAAGGATTTGCCTGTCTCTTTATTTTGTTCAACACCCAGCTTGTAGCCTGAGATGCTGGCTGTGCATGCCCTCAGCACCTGGGAGGTTACTTTGCACATTGTCAGCTTGCACCTTGAATGTCTGAGCCAAAAGCATTCCAGTCCCTCTCATTCTTTTCCTGGGGTAATTGGACAGTAGAACCAACTTTATCTTGTCTCAAGTTTCCATCACAATCCAAATTTCTGTTAGCAGACATATTCAGGGAGGGATGGGCTTTGCTAAGCATTTGCTTCTTTGCACAGTTAGATACAGTGGACAAAAGTCCTCCAATGATCTTTACAATGTTTAGGCCATTAATCATTTCAGTCATACACAGGGGAAGCTTCTGACAGCTTCTCACAGAAGCCCCCTGCAAACACCTCCACACTATCAAAAGCGTTCCACACAAACCCAACGCAAAAACACATATAAAAGACAGATATGCATCATAGTTAAAATTCAAGTATACAAGTATTTCTTTTTAACTATGGCCTTATTCTTGAGTTGTAATTAATCTAAATCTGGGGAGTTTAACTGTATTCAGTGTTTCAAGTAAAAGTATCTCACCTGTTTATTCATTGAAAAGTATTATCAATTCAAAAGTTTTGCCCAAAGTGAACTGTAGAAAAGCGTATTGTGTTATGGCTTCAGCAAGGAGGTGCAAAGGGAAAATAAGGTATTTTTTTCTTCTAGCACTTTCTGCAGCGTATTTGTTCTAATTAGGAGGGTTGTCACTTGGCTTCAAGACCGGTCACAAGTAGAGGGGAAACTGTGTTGTCACTCTCAAGTAGCACAGAGAACACGCTTTTCTTTATTGCTGCTTTCTGTTGAATTTTGATTATATGCCATCATTGGAATCAGAAGATCATTGGAATCAATTTAATTTTTCAGGCATATTATCAACCTCTTGCTTTTCTGCAGGGCCTTCAGATTGCCATGTTTATGTCAAAATCTTCCAAACTCTGAACATTAGGACAGGGGCAAGCACCATCTCATATGACATAAGCTGTATGCCAGAATCTTCAGTGACTGAGAAATGAAAGACATGTATCACACACTTCTGAAAAGAGGGAAACAAAGAGCACCTGATATATAGCAAAGACTTGCTGAGGTTCCACTGCTTCACTAGAAATATAGCTGGGCTACATACAGGGCTACACCTCAAGGTGAACCTGGTGTCTTTAGGATATTCAGTGCTTATTGTCTTGTAGTTCATGTGCTATTTGGCCAAATCAGCCACAAATCATGAGGCACAACAGCTGCACTTGCTGCTTGCAAACTGCACAGTTTGTGAGTCACAGATTGGTCACTTGGGTATAAAGCCATCAGTTTCCAACGTCTCTCTCAGTGGTTTTTCAAGTGATGTTATAGTCAGAGAGAGTTTGATGTCTAAGATCTCCTATGTTTCTAAGTTCTCATTTCTGCAGACATCATCCTGATTTCAAAGCTGCACCAGGATACTTCTTTACCTAACCCATCTAGCTGCGTGAGATTGTGAACTTCAGCTCCATTAGCAGTCGTTCAGCCAAACACTTATTGAGCTCTTGCCACAGCTGCTTTCTGAAATCACTAATGCTTGGATACTGCTTGCATCCCATTCTCCTCTCACATGTGTCCAGGGAAATTTGCACGGGTGTATTTTGAGGATGTAGGGTGAGAGGAGACCAGGGTGTACTATCAAAACAAAACACAAGAACAGAAATTAAATGTCAAAATTCAGAAAAACGGTTCAGTAAATATTA
Organism: Hafferia zeledoni; assembly: GCA_035583235.1. NCBI lineage: Eukaryota > Metazoa > Chordata > Aves > Passeriformes > Thamnophilidae > Hafferia > Hafferia zeledoni. The sequence goes on along the minus strand of JAWWEV010000095.1, from coordinate 46,705,302 downwards.
CATCCACTAAAAACAAACAAGCAGGCAAGCAAAACCAAAACCAACCCAAAATCAGAATAATCAGCAAAAAACCCCAACCAAACAAAGGGAAAATGTTTTCCACAGTCCTTGTGTTTTTAAACTAAAAGTCCTTGTCAACTTGTAGAAAGCAAAAGGCTGTTTATCCCTGTGAGTCACTGAACAGGTTAGAATGAACCTCTAAGCAAGCTGAGGCCATCAGGGTGACAAACTATTCAAAATCTCACAAAAAGCTGAGATTCCTTTAACTAAATCCTTCAAATATGAGTCCCTGATCACATCTATGTCTACTTGTGTATGGCCAGTTGAGACAGTATGTTTGAAATGGAAAGGAAGGCTGTGAGTTGATATGAATTCTACAGTTGAATGTACAGGAGTGTCTAGGGGATCTGAATAGGCAACCAATGGTATTGCATTTGGCCTAAAAGGCAGGGTTTGGGGAAGATGCATAGCTTTATGCTGGGTAATGAGCATATTCTTTAGAGTGTGCAAGGGGAAGAGATTTTACTTGTATGAAATATATATTTAGTTATTTATAAACCAGTGTTATTTAATGCCGAACACCAGGGGAATAGTAAGTGAAACAATTGGTAAAAATAATTACGTAAATCAGATTTACTGACCTTTAGGTAAGGGACATTAAGCAAAATATTCTGTACTAAGATTCTCTTCTGATAAGACTATAGAAAACACAAGAGCAAAAGCAAGTTAATCCAAACCTTTTCCTTGATTTTGTTCATATTACTCTGCATCTTAGAAAGATAAACTGTGGACATTGAGCCAGAATGAACTAAGTACCTAACACCATGTCAGCAAAGGGTGTCTTAACCACTGACTGAGGTATGAGCCCACTGTTTTGCACCTTAATTTGCCTTTGAAATTTTTAATTTCATTAAATTCTCCTGACTAGCATGTCTTTCCCTTCATGTACTTGCATATTATTATTCTTCATAATTTCTTCTTTGCAGTTTGTGGCATCTATTACAGGCTGGAATATTCTTTCTCATAAGCCATAAAGAATTGTTCTTCTCTTAAGTGTTTGCAGATTTCCTTGGGCTAACATTTTTTCCAAATCCTGCTACATTATACCAAGATATAAAGAAATAAAATTATCTTTGGCCCACACAGTACTTCCACATAAGGTCTCCTCTTTTTTCTGCTGAGCAAGAACTGAAGTCTAACTCTACAAGTTCTAGTTATTTTTTTGAAGAATGGAGCATTTATTGATCTATGGCAAAGAGTAATACAGTGGAGGGGACTGTACTGTATAGTTGATATGTGATAAGATGGTAAATCTGCATGAGTAGAGAAAATAGTTATACCAACACTCTTTCTGCGTTGGTTAGTCAGTCTATGTGACCAGCAGTGATCCTGTGATGTGCGGAGTTTGTCAGGAAAATATCTGAATAGGAAGTGTTAATTGAGCTTCCTTGCTCTAGGGAACAAGAACTCTTTTCCTGAGCCCCAAGATGGAGAGCTGAGACACTGGAAGTCGTTACATGAAGGGGATGGAGAAGTATAAATGGGAAAGTTATTTATATTTGTATCACAAACTTGCTCAGAGGCTGTTAGAGCCAAAACTCTTCCTAAATGTCAAGACCAAGAAAGCTACAGTGCCAAAATACTTTCCTGATCCCAAGAACCTCAGAAGTTTTGTTGCTGTATATACACTGTTGGTCTTTCTCCTTTAGTGAAAGAGAGTGCATCTGCTCAGGATGTTAGTCTGTGACCATGGCTGATAACTGGTATGCTGCAGCTGCTGATAAAGGTATTGCTGTTACACCACATTACTACTATGGCCTTGTTGGATCCAAGTGCTGCTTCTCAACAAATGTATATGTTTAAAAGTCTTTGAGGCTGAAATTAGACCTTTAACTTTGCAAACTGGACACACGCTATTTCAGGTGGCAAACTTTTTACCAACTTGGGGCTTGCAGGCATCTCTGAAGTAGCAATGAAACAGCTTTAGGCTCAGATGTCTCTTCAGAGTTGCTAAATATTTATAAAGCTACTCTATCTATTCTATTAAACTTTCCTGTTCTGCTACAGGTTTCTTTCATCCTGTGTAAGCTGTAAAATCCACATTCCAGTTGCTTGCTTCTATGGGGGATATAAACTCCGCAAGTACATTCTTCCTGGCAAGCTTTGCAAGAGTGGTGATGATTTAGGGACTTCACCAAAGAAGAAGAAATCCTGTGCAATGTATAAGTTCTCTGAGACCATGCACAGCCTATGTTCTCTCTGGGATCCCATGGCAGAGCACTCCAACAACCTAAACAAATAAGGCTATTATTATTATTTTTGTTGTTGTTGTTATTATGACCCAAATTGACACAATACTTACAGGCTCAGTCAACAGTAAGAAATTAATATACCAAAACGTGCATTTTGTAATTCCAATCATTGTTCAGATACTGTTTGACAAAAGCAAATAAACAAACAAACAGAAAATCCTACCAATTTTCAACCTAAAAACCTATTTTCCAATTACTATCAAGATTCATACTGAAAAACCTGCCAGCAAGAAACTTCCATGATACAATACAAGCTGAATGGAACCCAAACAATTTGGATTTTTGTGGCAATTTAATGACACTTTAAAAGTAAAAGTTACTGTTCTGGCACTTGGACTGCCTGTGAAATTGCACAATTTCAGTTTAGTCATAGCATTCTAACAATTATAGCTTAAGTTTCTAAACTAAGGTGGAAAAAGATTGCAAGTTTGTGTTCTGGCAACCTCTTACAGACATTAAAAAGGGCCGAGTTCAAGGTCATGGAATTTTCAATAAATTACTCTGGCTAGAGCTTGGATCAACAGCTGGGAAGCCAAGGTGTACCAGTATCCAGCAGAGCACTCTAAAACCAAAAATGTTCCCTCACGTGCAAAGATTTTAAACATAGAACTTCAAATACATGAAGTGTTATTGGAGAGAAACTGAAAATGTAAAAAAAATCAATTTTAAAAACTGGCAGTTGGGGTAGTATGACTGCCAGCATGCAGCACACATTTTCAATGGCTCTGCACCTGGGCCTCCTCCTTCAGCTGCAGGGTCAGCTGAGGCAGATATCTGTAATGCCTTCACGGTTGCAGTCTGGATTTACAGCAACCCAGCTCCTGGCCACACTGATCACTTCCCTCTAAGGTGGTTTCCAGGTATTTTACCCATCAAATTGCTTGTCTGTCTTCATATGTCTTCTACTTCACTGCCTCTGCATTACCTCTGCAGGTTGATATATTGGAGAAGGTAATATTTTACTGTCAGCAGCACTCCTAAAATTCTTTTATTCATATGTTTCTGGTCTTGGATATCAATGTTTTCAAACTGTCACATCATTTTAATAGCACTGTCCCAGAGTTCTGTGTAAGAAATAAACAAGAGCCAAACATCTCTCCTTGCCTGTCAGTGCATACCAATGCTAATAATTTCTCTTTCTACAGCTCAGCAACTTTCTGCACTGGGTGCCATACTCTTGCCAGCATTTCTTTCGAAGTAGATTGTCTTTCTGATGGAAAATGCTTATTTCCTTCTCTATTTCCTCAAAGATTTTCTTTTGTTAGGCCTTGATCATCCACAAGTAAACTAAGAACGACACCCACTACCCCATAACTGTCTCTGAACAAACACACATTCATTTGTCAAATCTAGAATGCATCAGTGAACAGAGATTCTCTAAGTCATAAGAGTTGTGGAAGCCGATAACTTTCACTTTTCCAAGCAGGCTTTTTCAAAGTCCCCATTCTGGAGACAGTGAAAGGGAAAGTATTCAACAAAATGTGACCCAGATTTCATAAATAGGGTGACTCTTTACCAAGATGAATAATTTTGCAGTCCATGACACACACTTCGGACAGGTGGAGGAAAAGAAAACTTGAAGAGTAAGCATCTTCTCTTTAAAAAGATTGCATCAACATGTTTGTTGTTCTTAAATATTACCTAGCTTTTCTTACCACCCACACATACTTGTGGCTGAAAGATCCTCCTAGCTTCTAGCTTTTCTGTGGATTTCTTACTTTCTAGTTCTTTTTCATACATGCAAGACAGTGAATAATTGAAGAACTAACATGGAAACATGAGTCCTCAGAATGATATTGCAACCTCACAAAAACAAGGAGCAGACATAGGACAGGAGACAACAGCAGAAAAGGATTAATCTTGCACTGGCCTGTTTATGGAATTATCCTCCCTGGAATTAAAAAAATTTTCCCTGCTTCTTCATAGTTTTTCGGCTGATGTTGTACATCACCCTTGTGCGCATGTGTGTGTACCTCCGAGGGGATTTTCTGTTTTCCTTCTCCCACTCCTGTCAGTACAATTACTAACACACAGTACCGGGGAATGAAGAAGGAGGGAGAGCTCTAAGGGGCCTACTAGCAATTCAATAGGGCTTTGATTTAACAACTCCGAGTCCTTTGAAAACATTTTGCCAAGAAAAGCTTGCCATCAACACGTATAATCTCTTATCAGGGGTCATTGAAAGCCTGGGCTCCGAGGTTAATTCTTCCATCGCAATGAGTTTCAATCAGTTCAAAACTCACATCGAGATGAAAGCTACGAAGCCTTCTCGCCCGGTTTGTCCCGCAAAACCCACTGAGATCAACCGACTGGGGAGGATTAGGGCATGCTCATCTGCTGGCTCTCCAGCAGGACGGGCAGGCTCAAAAGAAAAACAATAATTAGGGATAATTGCTTGTGTCCAAACACAGGCATTAAAGCCCCTTTCCCCTTTGGTACTTTGTGAGCTGGAATGAAAAAGACACCCCCTGTTTTGACAGCTGGGCAGGCGAACAGAGCTGGTGACAGATGAAGCGAGACGTCCCCGGGCACCCGCGGCGCGGAGGGGCGGCCCCTCCTCGGGCCCTACCCCGACGGGCGGGGCGGGATGGCCGCGCCCCGGGCCGGCTCCGCCTGCGGACACTGCCGGGCCTCTGCGGCCGCGGGGCTCGGCGGCCCCGGCACCCGGGAAGCACCGGCACCCGGGAGGCACCGCCGGCTGTGGGTCCCGCTCCGGATGGAGCCGTGCCGGTCAGTTCTGCCCGCGGCAGGGCAGTGGCAGCGCCGGGGGGCTGCCCCGAGGGGCGGTGGGGTCAGGGGTGGTGCTCGGGTGCCGCGAGGAGCCGATATCGGGACTCCTCATCTACAAGTGTTCCTTGTACGCTTAATCGACAAATGCAGATCAGATGGGAACAGAAATGCGCTTCAAAACAACTGACTAAAATTACACTCTTGAGCTGTAATGTATACAATGGCATGAGTGATTAATTAGGGAAACCCACATCCGACAAGAATGATTTCTGAAAGGAACCTTGGAAAACACTGCAAATACAGCTGGGATCCAGATTAATACGTTTATCTAATAAAGCTATTCCCGGTCGCCTTCTGTCTCTCGCCTAGTCTGTCTCCTTCTGGCTCGCATGAGGGTCGGCTCAGCCAGCACTCTGCTGTCTTATCGGACCAGATAAACTTCGAAACAAGAGATCATATTTATATTTCAATGGTCCATACCATAGCGATAAGGCGTTGGGCAACGTGCTTTGCTTTTCCATTGAGGACGTAAAGCAAGGCTGTGATCTCTCGTCTGTGAAGTGAAGATGAAAATGGAATTGTGTAAGTCCTCCAGAAGAATGAGGCACTGCGAACGTGTTTCGTAAATGGGGTCTTTAGCAGAAGCACTACTGCTGTAGCAACACTGATTGAGAACATAAATCGAGATATGTTTTAGGAACTGTTGTAGGTTAAATGGTGTGGTACTACTGCAGGCTAAACTAGAATCCAGATTATTATACAAAACAGGTCTGAAGTGGGACGGGGAAAATAATGAGTCTTGGAAAACGGTAACGTATCTAATTCCAGCAGAGCGGACTCCACTGCTAGAGGTCTCCTCCGGAAAAAAATAATTAAAAAAAAAAAAAGTTGTAAAATCCAAAACACACGGATGCTGCTTGACTTCAGAATACACCGAGGAATAGCGTGGGTAGAAGGGCTTAAAACTCCCAATCTTATTTTACAATATTATGACGAACGTACAAACGATAGCAGATTTCTACACATTTGTCCTGGACTTTTTGCATTCACAGGAGTTAATCTAAATTTGTCTGGGTAGACCGACGGTCTATACTTTACAAAGAAAAGAAAAATTAAATCATACATAGAAGTGTTAAGGTTATATAAAATTACAGTCCGTTTCCACAGCTCCAAAACAAGTAAGTGTGTAAGTTGCCCACGTCCGTGCTTTCATTTCACCGAGCCGAGGCAGGAGCAGCAGCAGGCTGGGCAGGCTGCCTCTGCCTCTGCCCTGCCTTTGCCTACGACTACAATACCGCAACCCCCCACAAAAGTCAGGATAGCAAATTCTGGAGAGAAATACGATTTCTCTCCCACACGGGCAATGCTAGCTAGGTTGGTTTTGTTGTTGCTCTTTTTACTCACTTGCACAAATATAATGAGCGAAAGTTTGAAAGGAGAAACATCAATAAAAATACATTACAACACAAAATGCAAGCCCGGTCCCCCTGGGAGAGATGGAGCATATCTCTGTACTTTCTTCAGGAAGCTGAGGATATCTATGGATGGGGAAATGGAACAATTAGTAAACCCAGCAATAATTAGTTTTAAAGTGTCTCTGAATTGTTTTAAATGCACGGGACACATCTTTGAGAATCCCGAGGGTCCCCATCATATAACAGGTTATTATTTATATGCGGTAGAGTGTGGGTGTGTAGCGTGTGGTTTCTTTTTTTAATTTTCCTCAGGGGTAAAATCTTGGCAGCTTTTTCTCACGAGACTCTTTCAAGTGATTTTTATGGATTAAAAATGACAACTTATCAGCAGTATTTCCTAGACCAAATGCCCACTACAGCCTCACCGGCATGGCATAAGCAAACCCTATTCGAATAGATCCCTAACCCGTCTCCCAGCTCAAAAGCTACAAGGTAAAATCCCATTTTTTTTTCTTCCTCGCTTTCACTTCCTCTGGTTACACAAATTTTAACAAGCTGAAGAGCCCAGATAGAGACCCTATCCTGACTGCCGGGACTCGGAGAAGTCTACCCAGATCTTCTATTACGTTGCCGTACCGGTGTGTTCTCTGCTGCTGGATTGATATATTTTATTGGCAGTCTTCGCAATATTTGTAGTTGTGATTATAATAGTAGCAATCGTCAGTGACTTGCTAGACGCCGTAGCTCGTTCTGAAAAGGTACTAGAAAACATATGCAAAGATATGAAAACACTAAGAACAAATAATGTGCTAAGCTACCTTTCTCCAGATACTCCCGGGCAACCGTCCTATCTAATATGGAATCAAACCTCAAACAAGGAACTGACTTCATCGTAGATGGTAATCTGAAGTTTGAATGACATGCACAAGAGACATCTCAGTCTACTGCAAATCAGCATCCGAGCATGAATGAGAGGTCACCACAGCGCGAGATCCTTCCTTCAGCTTCTCTTTTTCTCAAAAGCTCTAGAGTAAATCAGTAAGAAATTGAAAATGAGGAGGAAATACCACCTAAACTGGAATGGGATTTGCCTTGTACAGGCGTCCTTCCGATCTCTTAGATATTTCAAGTATAGATAATGAGGAAAGTGGCCTTTAAAACGAAATTTGAATGATTACTGTTACATTTTATTTTAAAACGAGGTCACTTATTCTTTCACTACCACTGCGTGACAGTCTGCCATGACCAGGCGCTTGTACACATCTGATTGTAAATATGCAGATCAGACCTGTAGGCTATATGCTGCTTCAGTGCCGGGGGGATTTATTCTAAATGCTACACTTCGAGGTTACTTTTCTGTTTGATACAATTTATGCCAGGTGGATTTCTTTCAAATTAAGCAAGAGACACAGATAGATGTAAGAATCATCTTGTGTCAAGTTTTAGGTGGAAAAGGGAATTTAATAACGCCTCGGACGAATATCTCAACAACCATTTACCACTGAAAAGGCCAGCTTTCAGAGTTATACACCTTGTGCTGTAGTTCATAAACTTGATTTATGATGAAACAGAATTGCTGGGTTTTACTGCTCTGGCCCTCCCAGATGGTAAGAATTTGACTCCAACCCGTGGGATTTATAGTGAGCGAAAACATTATATCGAAAGCTTCCCCTATATACGTGGTCCCAGTCAACAGGTAATGCAAAACTCTCTCGCACAAAAACACACACTTAGTCAAAACCGAATTTTCGCGGTCATAAGGCGTAGAGGGAGTCTGCCTGCCTCGCCACTCTGCGGTATGCCTAGTGCAGCACGAGCAGCAGAAAAGCCCTGGCGATGCTTTCAAGGAGCGGGGAAAGCTCATACCGAGAATGCGGCTTTCCCGTCTCGGAGACTGCTGCCGAGCAGTGGGTGGGAGCCACAGCAGTGCTGGAGAGGGGCGAGGAGCCGAGGCTGCGGTGCCGCGCTCCCCGCTCTCGGGTGCTCACAAGCGGCCGGAGCGGTAGAAGGGAAAGTACGGGCGGTGAATTTTCAGGAACAAATCTTTTCCTGAGAGTCCGCCGTTGTCCCAGTGCAATTCCATGGACACAATTTAGGGAAGGGTAGGGAAATTGTGACAGCTTGATATGCTAATATTTGTGCCTGAAACAAGTTGTCGATGTAGCCACTTAACCTGGCGTGTTTCAACACAGCAGAGTGGACAATATGCGCTACCCGATGTAAATCCCCATCACCCGGTTCACAAAATCAGCCCGGCACAGTGATACTATGAAGGACGAGAGTACAGTAACCAAAGCGTTAAAGTGTTAGTATTAACAAAACGGCTGAGAAATCAGAACGTCGCCCCTTCGCAGACCCTTCGCAGTCCCTCACCCTCCCGAGGGGCGCACGGAGCTCTCTGCCGTCGCCCCCCGCACGGAGCCGCTCGCATTTTCAACGCCGCCGTTACCGGCGGCTCCGTCAGCCCCTGCGGGGGCACCGCTGCCGGCGGCTGCCGGGAAGGGATCCCTCAGCCCCGCGCTCTCTGCCTCGCCCCGCAGCGAGGAGACTGGCAACCCCTTGCCTCCACCGGGCATCGGGTGGTGAATGCTGGAGCGGACCTCGCCGCTGCGGGGCTTCTACTGTACCAGCTCTGGGAGCAGCAGGCTTGTGAAGGGACCCGCAGGAGTCCCCACGGGCACACCCCTGCTTTTTGTCCTCCTCCGACCCTCTCCTTTCTGCCCACGCACCGCTCTGTGGCCCTGTCCTAAAACGTGCGGCGTCTTACCGAGGCACTTGACAGAGGACTACCCCTCAACAAGGACAAAAGGTGTTTCAAGCCTGTGTGGAGGACATGGGGATGGCCCAGAAGGGCGGCTTTTGCCGTCTTTGCATCGGAGGGGCCGTGGCCATGAAGTGGGAGCAGGAACCTCTGGTACATCCCCGCTCGCTGCTGGCTCCGAGCACCGCGAAGCGACACCCAGGGGCATTTTTGTGGGTGATTTGTACAAACCCGTGGAAAGGTCGAGAGAGGGAGGGAGGGAGAGTGAGAGAGGAAGGGATGGAAGTGGCGAACATTTGTGAGAGTGAAAACCCCGTGGCTGTGAGGGTGAGCTTGGCTTTGGATGTACGGAACTGTATCTTGCCAAGGTGATAATTAGAAAAATACCCCTGCAACCCAGAGTTTCTATAGGTTTATCTTCTTCTTCTTCTTCTTTTTTTTTTTTTTTTTAAGTTTCCTTCCCCATTCCCTCCCCACCTCACTCCCCGCTGTTCCAGCACCAGTTCATGTAAGCTTTCGACAGCTAAACTCGTCAGAGTTTCCATCCCTCATCCAGAAACCCACTAATCTCAATTGCTTATGCAGTGGCTATTTACAGGCAATTATAGGATAAGCATATGTTACCAAAAAACAGGAATGAATATAGTCTTTAGTCTTCCTTCAAGCTTTTAATAAAATGGTTCTTTCTGTTCGTGCACACTTAAACACTTTTCTTTTTTTTTCTTGCATCCAAAGCTCTTTGCTTAAAAAATGCTGCCATACCATACGTTTTAAAGATTTAATTTTTTTTTCCCGCGATCCTCTCTGGGCTAAATGAAAGGTGATGGTTTCACTTTAGACCATTCTTACGCTGCTAAAAAGAGCCAAATAATGATTAACAAGCGTATTTCACTGCAGGGGGTCCCAAGGAAGGAGAGGTTTTGCTGTGTGGCCAGCCGCAGACTGGGCTCCCCCTCCACTCCCCAACCCTCTGGGTGGGTGCCTGTGGACAGTGGGAGTGTCACAGAGGCAGAAGGTACTGTGCAAGTAATAGGTGGCTGGTGTATTTTATTAGTTTTTGTTTTTGTTATTATTATTATTAAGCAATAAGTAAGAAAATTCTCGTTTCAGTGGTTTTGTGGGATTTAAGGCTTCTCATAGACTCAGTACTGTAATTGTTACTTCTCTCACTGCAGAGATACAATCTTGACACAGCTGAGCAGTGAAGTCAAGAAAGCAGCAAGGAGCGGTCACAGACAGGACTGTATCATTTGGTGAGAAATAGTAACCGAAGACATTGTAAACCCAGAGTTACAGTCTCAGCATGCTCACCAGTGCTTTTAGTATACAGACACTATTTGTAAAAATTCCTCTGCAGTAAAATGTTTCATTTTCATCTGAGGTCTCTATACATATTATTTCACTATTTCCATGGTGTACATTCTTTGTTTGGAATTCATAAAATTAACAAAAGTGGATTAAAAAACTCTGGAGTAGTCCCCTGCTGAGAATAAGTGTTGTGTTGTCGGGGTAGTATCTGCAAGTAAATAGCATTGTTCTTCTCTCCTCCAGATGCGCTGTTCGGGGAACAGAATACCAGGAGACGACTCCTGGTCTGCAGAAACATGGGCAAGGGGAGAACCCCCTTGATAGCACTACTGCAAGTTATCAGAATATTAAGAAATCTCAACGCTGTAAATGTGTTCGTGTAGTTGCTTTTGGGTTTTTGCTTTTAGTTTGGGTTGAATTTCTTTTTAAATCCAAAACTCAGTGACTATGCCCTTCCATCCCATTTCTCCACACCTCTGTTCTTGCTGTCTTTCTCAGCCCAGCCTACCTCTCTCTTTTCCAGACCCTAAAGGTCCCTTTCTCTTAAACTTTTCAAACCACAAGCTTCTTTTCCCTATGTACCTTCAGAACCCTCTCCATCATTCCTGAGATTTTTTTTTTTTTTTTTTTTTTTTAAATTAGGAAACAACCCTCCAGGGTGGTGCATTCAACCTGGCCGCTATGCCGCTAATATGACATACGGAGGATTAAAGTGGCACACTGGATGAAGGTCCAGTTCAAAAGGAGCCAATCCAAATGGATGTAATACAAATGAAGTTTGAACTGTATCATTCCCTCTTCTTTCTAAAATATTTTCATCTTAGATATTGAAAACAATGTTTCATTAATTGCAGTAAGATAGGATAGCTCTATTAATGCAAGTGGTACACCACAATTTACAGCAATTACAGATCTGTGTCATAGTCAAATGTTAACCTCATAGAGGCAGACACTTGAGCAAAGAAGAAAGCCTGATATGGGGTTGGAGAGGAAGGAAAAGGAGCTAGAGCTGGGGGTTTTTTTTGAAATCTAAAAAAAGAGGCAGATCTGATTCCATTTGAGGCTTGTGCCATTTCTTATTTTATCCTTGTGGTTCACCAATTCCTCACTGAACAATAATAGACATTCCTTTATAGTTTGATATTTAGCTATTAAAACAATTCAATATGTTCTATATATAAGTTAATTAAGGTCCTACCTTAAATCAAATGCTCATGTGTAACAAGCCTATATCCACTGTGGGACAATTTCTCTGCTGCTTTGAAACTCTGGTGTGGTGTGTGCGCCCACATAACATGGGGCAATTCTTGTGCTGTTTGCAGACAGTCCCTGCAGATCTGGGTCTTTCCCTTTGTTAGACACTTGCCATGTGATCTGTGTGGAGGACTGGAAAGGGCAGCCTTGTAACAACATTATTTCAGGAGGATAATAAGTAGCCATCATAAATTCCTTTTTTAATAGTTTATTGCCGGTTGTAGTCTATTGACAGTGCCTGTTTTATAGCATGGAGGAAAACAGTTCCTTGTTGGCACTAGTCTCTAAAACTGTTTGATAGCTCTGGCCCTTTTTAGTGCCTTCAGAGAAAACCTTGTGGCTCATGAAATGAATCATAAATAGCTGAGTTAAGTTGAACAAAAGACAGAAAGAGGGAGGAAAAAAGTCTTGCACTTACTGAAATATGTTTATTTTGGACAATAATCTGTTAACTAGTTTAACAAAGATACTTTAAGGCTCAATCTTACTGTCTAGCTAGAAGAGAAAAAATCAATTCCATGAGGATTGTGTCTTGTATCTTTATAAGGAAACTGTTTAGTAAAGATTGGTTGTTTTCTAGTTCATAAGCAATACACACAAACTCTTCTGTACTGTCCTTCATGTCCTTCATGTTTTGGAAAGAGGAAACAATATAATCTAATGCTCAATTGTTCTTGCCATCACTGTCCTGTTCTGTAACATTGGACACTTTATGCAATCTATTGGGGTAGGATAGAACGAAATATATGGTTATTTAGAGAGGGCTGAGAAAGAACTGAATACCTACTGAGTCCCACAAAATCCCAGCTGTGTAACATTCCTAGGTATTTACATTTACTGTACCTACTCTAAATCATTTTACTCTAAACCCTAAGACTATCACTCTTACATAAATCTGTTCAAAAATCAGAAACCTGGGCATCCCAGTCAATACCAGGATTCACTGGACACGTAGGAGGACTCACAGTCTTCAAGGGCAACATTGTGCAATTTTGCTAAAGGTTACTACCCAGTCTTTGTTTTTCACCCTTCCCTACCCAAAGGCTGATGAATGCCATATGGATCCTAAGACTCCAGTTTCAGACTGAAATATTAATCTAAATTTTTGCCAGGTTTCTCCATTTTCTGTGTGACCTCTGTGAACACAGGAATCTTAAGCTCATCTAGAAGGCATCAGAAAGATCTGGCTTTGGACCTAATTTATTTTGGATGAGATATGCTGCCAGACACCAGCTTGAAAGACAGGACTAAATGGTGGAGCCTATTATTTATATAACACTGTGACAGAAGTGAGACACCCAGGTTCATTGTCCTTCTCAGTCTCAAAGGCTGAAAAATTTTAAATTAAATCTATGTTTCCTTTTTGTTATGAGAATATTGAAGTCATCAGCCTTCTTAGGCTGAGTGGCACTGTCAGTACAAGGGAGTACAGCTTTGGATCTTTGGCTTTCAGGGATTCAGTTATGCTTCTGGTACCTGCTTCCTGTTCTGCTAATACTTCTAATCTAGTGCTTTTGGTTTTAATACCTCACAAGAGGACTCAAAGCCCCAGAACTCCCATGTTTTCCAGGAAATGAAGGCATCCTTCCTACTTCCAGAGAAAATGCTGTAATCCACCTTGGGTTTTTGGTTTTTTTCTTCACTATGTAGGCTATTGGTTACATTTTCTTCACCTGAGACAACTCACACTCTGTGTGGACAAAATGATCCAAGGTGGGTAGTGGGCCATATTATTCATGTAGGTGAAGACAGTACTCTACAGATATATCCATCTGCTTATACAGCAGAAAGTCAGATGGGATTTCAGGTGTTTCCCTGTACCTAGCATTCTTTTTTAGCCCATTATGCACAGCTCTGTGCTCCCTCTTGTAACTGCTCAGGCCCTCTTCTTAGCACAGCTTCTTACGTGTATATGCACTGTGGAGGAAATCTGTGCACTTTAGGCTGAATTATGAATTTCAATCCAAACAGACTGGTGTTGCCTCTAGTTTGTGTCAGCTTTCATTCCTCATTGTATTGCAGTCTCGTAGTACTATTGGGTGAGAATCTGATATTTTTTTTTCCCAAGTAACATTACATTGCTATAGTTATCCTTGCATTGTTCCCTTTAGGATTAGATTTCTCCTGAACTCTTTTTTGACTCTCCCCCTGAACATCATACATTTCAATCTATTTCTCCATCAAAAAACTTAATGCCTATGGTTTATGATTGGTAGGGGCTCTCAGTTTTGTCCTAGGATTGACACATAGCATTGGTCTTGTCTGATCATCTGAAATCTTGTCCCAGTAAATGATTGTCTCCTCATGTTGTCTCTTGAGTGTTGGCATTGGCTGAAGAAGACCTAATAGCTTTGGTTTTGGTGCAGGGAGAGACTTTAAAACTTTAAAAACTTTTAGTGAAGAGTCATGATGGCAGAAATTGCATACTCCTTGTGGTGTGATCTGTGGTAAACTTCTCTGAGGAGTGAATAGCGTCTGATCTGTTACAGAATGTGTTAAAACCTGAGGAGGGGTTAGAGAAATCCATATAGAAGTCAATAATGAATATCAAATCATTCCTTCATTTCTGGCACTTACCCTTTTTCATTCTCTGTACTCTTTGAATAAGCCATAAGGACAGTAATAAATTAAATAAATTCTGCAGTAATCCTGTCTGTTATTTGTCAGCCACCTGAAACTGCAGATTAAAGACATGATAGGTGCCTAAATGAGTATGCAATGAATATTTTGCCTGGTTTTGCTATGTCAAGAACAAGGCTCATGTGAATGAATCACTGCAGCCCCTGTGAAACCAACTGTGCAAGTCTTTGCATGCAACAGGTTAGAGGGTTAAGGCCACAAATCCTGATTTGCACAGTTACACACAGATAACTTTGCACTGATGAATGGTCCCTTATTTTTATGGCCTCTGAAGCACAGCGAATTGTCTTTCTTATTTTATTTATGTTGTAAATGCAAAGTTGCTTGTTATCTTTCAGCACTTGCAGGATCTTTGCCCAGAGCAATAAATTAAACAAATAATTTATTGTATGTCTCTATTTCTTTTTAAAAATACCAGTCACCTGTGAGCATCTGGCATAACAGCCTATGTTTTATTAGTGTGTTATACCTTTCTTTCACTTGGGTTTCAAAGTCTCCTTACTAGTAGAAAGAGTCAAAAAATCCCCTTTTTTCCACTGTCATAAGATACCTACAATTTTCAGAACTCCAAAGAACAACTGTCCATTGAGAATGAGTACAGGGCTTTTTTGTTGGTTTTTGTTTGTTTATTTTGTTGTTGGTGATGGTTTTGTTTTGTTTTTCCTGTGTTTTGTTCTGTTTTTTTCTGTAAGACACTTTACCTTTTCTGCCATAACACCTGAATGTTTCATTCACTATTTTATTTGATATAAAGTCAAACCTTTTCTATGTAGCTTTTCTTCCTGTCATTGGGACACAGTAGGGTGTGGAAATGCTGTGCAATACTGACACCTGCCAATATTTGTCTGAAGAGCACCAATCAACTCACCAGTGTCTCCTCATGACCTGACTCTTCTGCAGGGAGGAAAATCCTCTTGACTTAATCAGTAGTTTGATAAGATATGTTGGAGTATTCTCCTCTTTCATTTATTTTTTTTATTCAGCTGGAGAAAATAAATCTAGAGAAATCTTCCAATCCAGAGAGAAATTTAGAATCCTGCAAGCAAAATACATACACACCCAATCATTTCAGTGATATATTACTTTGTCTAATCATTAACTTAAAATGCCATGTAAGAATTTGTAATCCACAGTAAATCATTTAGTAAAAATTATTTTAATGTACTTCTGACTAATGTAAAACAGTCTAGTTTCCACACTCAGTTGGCTGCCAAACATTGTTTAAGAAAAATTGGAGTGTGTGATCCAAGTCGACATAAGTTAGAGCAGATACAAGGCTCCAACATAGTGTTGGTTTGCAGATTATTTGGTTTAAGAGATAGGAAGAAGATGACATATTAAGTAGCATGAAGATTGCCAGGCCTATTTTGGGCCTTAATTAGGATGCTTTGCAACACTATGTTTAATTCTTCTCAAAGTCTCCTTGAGAAGAGAGGCTCCTCTCATAGCCTTTGTGACTATCTTATCTGCAATGATATCAGAAATGTGAAAGTGCTCGAACGGGAAAAGGTGCCATAATTGGAAAAAATTGGAAAGTGATGGTTCATTTACTAACTCGGTGGGAAAATAAAGAGGTTAATTCGCTGGCAGATGCACAAAATTTCTCTTCTTAGTGTGATGGTGGACGAGTTAATGTTTAAAAAACAATTGAACCAAACATGCTCTGTTCTGAAGTTCAAAAGGAAACAAGGAGCAGTGAGTCATGTGGACGTCCATGTCAAGTGAACACATTGTTGAGGAGGGAGACAAGACCCCTGGGCTTAAGGAACAATAACATGTGAAATACAGCAAGCAGTAATAAGCAGTGAATATGAGGGAGTCATCTTCTTTATTTCCAAGTTTTTAATTTAGATTTTTATTTGAAAATAAAGGAGAAACCAAGGCTATATGAATACCAATTTTAGTATAGACAACTCTGAGATTAGCTCAGTTGGTTAAAGCATGGTGCTAATAAAGCCAAGGTTGTGGGTTGGATCCCCTGTAGAGGCCATTCACTTAAGAGCTGAACTTGATGATCCTTGTGGGTTCTTTCCAACTCAGAATAGTGAATAGTCATTTCAGTGAAGTGTTTTCTATTCACTATCTTATAATAGATATATTATTTCTGCTGTCACAGCCAAAATCTTCTGGAAAATGAGACACTTTTGTATTGACTGGCATTTTGTACCTTCTGTGTTTCCTTAGATTTTTATCAGCAGCATAGTGGTGCGAGAAGCAGAGGGGGAGGTCTCTTCCATAGCCATTGCAATGTGATGCAGCACAGCTGGAAATCAACTGTGATACTCTCAGTAATCCAGGTGTCACACCATGGGTGAATATTTGCTTAGCTTTGCAAAGAGTTTGTTCAGCTCTCCATGCTTCTCCCACTACAAGATTTCCAGTACCTGGGGCAACTGGCTCTAGCCTCACTGGTACTTCTGCCTCTAGTATTGCAGTCACAGATCTTAGCAATTTGTACAGGATACCTATGATCTCAGATTCCTTTGATGCATGGGAAAACATCTACCTCATTGTGCCTGTGCAAATTCACTGTCACAGCTTCACCTGTGTGTCAAGTATGAGAGCCTCTTCCCAGCACTGAAGCAATATAGAAATTAGCTTGTTCTGCACAGTTGCTATGCAACTCCTGCAGACATCCCACTCACGTCACTGCCTCCAATGTTCCTTTTAATAATACATCATGATCAAATGAGAATAACTCTTCTAAACACTGTGCAAAGAACAGCCTTTGCAAACTCAAGTGTCAATACACAAGAACCACTGGGTTTCTAGAAAAGCAGACTTTAGCAACATTGGGAACACTGCATATAGGAGTATGGAAGGCAAAACTATTCCCTAGGAAGTTAAAAAATCCATTTCATCCCTTTATTTTATAGCCCAAATGGTCATAAGTGACTAATGACTTTTGAATTAATATTTTTTTGGAGTATCCATCTGTAACACCTGAAAGCTAGCTGTTTTTCATAGTGTTATTGAGCATTTTCTGACAGTTTGGCTGCTTTTAGAAAAGGTACTCAAAAAGCCGATGCATCTAAAATTAGCTTTAGGAGGAGACAACAAAGAGAGGAGGTGGCTGGTTAGTATTTGTTTGAGAACAGGTGTTATTGAAGGAATGTGAAGGTTTTGTGCAGCAGGAAACAAGACAGCCAGGAAATTAAAACAAAACTAAGATAAACAGTTTCAAGAGAACTATTAGACCTGTTTGGACCTACTTTCTCCTGTCATTATCACTGATCAGCATCTGTACACTCAAGGTAACTTACCTTCTGCATGATGCAGCATCTGTGCTTACAAGTCAGAAGATCCAAGCAAGACTTGCTTAATGGAAGTTTGGTTGTGTCTGTGGCTGGAGTAGCAGTGCAGAGCCCTGAGGAAGAAGACAAGGTTCACCTGCAATATCAAGAGTACTACTTGGACTCAGGGACAGAGTGTAGGGCAGATCCAAAAATTAAGACAGCAGAGGATGGTCAACCCTGCCCCTGTGGCATTTATGTGTCTGGTCAGACCCACTGGTGGATGTGAGCACTAGTCTCATTGAGTGGGGAGCTCAGTCACTTTTTTGTCTATGCTGGGCACTGCACAGGCACCTGACCAGCGGCTGGGAGGTAAACATTCCTTGCAACACTCATACATAACTTATATGCATCTTAGAGTGTGAACTTGCCAAATTTTGGTGCCACTGCCCCTCCTCCCTCTCTTCTACTGTCAAAGGTTCAAACAAAGAAAGGTGGTGGTGGAAGTGTTCCTTCAAGGAATTTTTCTCACCCTACCAACACAAAGGTCTAGGGAGTTGAAGTGCCAGAACTGAGAACAAAGGGGAGGTTGATGACTCTAGATTCCAACTTAATGGTGAGGTGGAGGTGAGGAACAAACTCCCAGCACCTGGGAGGCGGAGAGGCTTTTTCTGTGTGCTGGCTTCACTTTGTTTTGGGCAGCTGCTGGGGAGAAGCCACTGTCTTGCTGAGCTGGTGACAGCTCCTTCTGTCTCTGCTCTTCACCTTCCCTGCTCTGGGCAACCTGAGCTTCAGAGAAAGAGAGAGGAGAGACAGGAGAGTCACAGCTGCTTTGGGATATGCTGCAGACCCCTTTTTTCCTGGGGACCAACTTTGACTGTAAGGAGATTTCTGGGAACTACCACCACTCCTCAACTCCCAATGTTTCCTTCTTTGAACAAAGGACAAGGAGAGAGAGTCTGCTCTTTCCCACGGAAAAGGCTCCATCCTGCCCCATGTGAGTCATACACCCCCCTTGTCTTTGCCTTGCCAGTAAAAGACTGAGAATTCATCTTGCAACCCGCCAAGGTGTGACACTGCCACTGTCCATAAATATAATTGCACCAGGAGGAACCTACAGTTTTGGGGGTTTGTGTTGTTGGTTTTTTTTGGTTGTTTGTTTTGTGGTTTTTTTAGCGCTTGGGGAGTAGTTTGCTCTGATCTGTTTATAGTTATATCTATATCTACATCTATATCTAGCAGTTAAGAACAGTTATCCTTCTTATATACATTTTCTAATTAAAGCTTTTTTAAAAAATTTAATAAAGGGTGACATGGTTATTGAGGAGGAATCCTCTCCTCTGGTCTTGGTAAACACTTTGGTTTCTCTTAAATTAGGACATCTACCCTCCACAAGTGATGATACAGCAGAGCTCTGATCTTGGCTAAGTTAAAACAGGCCAGTGACATCTGATAGGACTTTGAAGATCAGGAATGGGGCATCACCTCTGTTGTGCGACTGTAGACAGATGGTGTCCACTGGGCATGCCAGCTTTCCCTGGAGCAGAGATTATGTCTTCTGCTCTGGAGCTTTAGGTGTCTAGGACCTAGGGTCTGGAGCTGTCTCCCACACCATCCTCTCCACACTGTTTTTCCTCCCTTCTGTAGCTCATGGCAAAAGAGAAAGTTGTCAGTGGGCACCTTCAAGGCTCCTTTGCTTGAAATTCTTGCCTGTCCTTTTCTGCAATTCCCTTTAATCCTGTGACTGAGCCTGGCACAACCTCTAGCAACAGAGGATTGTGCTCCCACCCCAGTACATCCAGTACCTGTCGTGCTCCTAAGGGCCATGCCAGTAGTTTGCATACCCATTGCTGAGTGAGAAAACCCTGCAAAAATGGCATTCTGGGCCACAGCTTTTCTTTGACTGTCTCCAAAACTCTTGTCTACTCAGCCCATAGGACTGTTAGCTGTGAAAAAATTAATGTGTAAAAGGAGTCATATGTATGCATGTATTTGCACATCACTATTTTGTCTAAACAGCGACATCTCCTGATACCCATGCTGCAGCTGTGTTAGTGGGTTACTACTCCAATAAAGTTGTTGTTACACACAGTAAATGACCTCCTGAGGGCCACTCTTAACAAGAACCATGTCTGCTCCTGCGTTTCATTCAGTGCCAAGCATGCTGTCCGCACTTAACAGCTATTAATAATAACAGAAGAAATTACAAAGCTTCATAGGATAGAATAAAGCCTGCTTAAAGGCAGTTCTTTGAGGGCTGTCCTACTTTGCTTGTATTCATATATCCTAACTGAATCTATTTAAGATGACAAAGTTAAAGTTACCAATTTACTGTAATTCTGAGTTTGAAGTTTTGCCGGCCATTAATGGCAAAGACTATTTCTATAAACAAAATTCACTTTCTAAAGGAACATTCACTTCAGCTTTTAACTGTGATTTCCTGGGGGAAACAGTTGTGTTGGTGAAAATTCAAATATGCAGTTTATTTATATGTTAATTACAAATTGTCTGTAAAAGCAGTGAGGATTTCTGTTTTGGGCATTTTCTGCCAGTTATTTGATTAAAACAGGTTTGAAGCATTCATCATATTCTTCAGCTCCTATAGCTGGCTGGTAAATTACAAGGATGTGATATGAAGGCAATTATTTTTCAGATGTATTGGGCCTATCTGGCATAATGGTGGGCAGTAACACTATTTTAATAGGTTGCACCTAGGGAAAAATAGCTTAATTTATTCCAGTTTTGCAGATAATGAGCATCTTAGAAGTTTCCACAGAAGGATGAAAAAACATAATCAGGTATGAATCATGAAAAGCAGTGTGCAATTTGCCACTTTTGAAACAGATAGATTTCTCTCAGTTCTCTGTTAAAGATCAGACAAATATTCCTCTCACAAAGGCTCTCCCCACATGACTGTGCCCTTCCAGCCTGCACAGTGGATTTTTTAGGTGAGGCACAGTGTGCGCAGAACTGCCTCCACCCTTAAACTCCTAAGGTTCATCTGTCATGGCCAAGCGAGCTTGGACAGTGACAATGAAGTCCTTGGGACTGTCACAGCACCCGGTACTAACGGGTGCTGACCCTGCTGAGCATCGGAGATCTGATGGGATGGGATGGCAGGGAGGCTTGAACTGCCAGGGGACGGTCCCACTGAGATTCGAACTCACGACCTTGGGATTCAAAGTCCAGAGTGCTGTCCTTTACACCATGGGATCACCCCCTGTAGTTTATGCTCTGATAATGAACAAGGAACAACAACATCAACTTCCGAAAAATACCAATGGATACTTTTTCCTAATATTTTCATTCTTGCTTTTTGTCTTCAGCAACTTAATATAGACCTATGTTAATAGGTTCAGTCAAGGTGTGTGCATTTTAGGCATGTCCACTTGTGATTATCAGTTACATGCAATTATGCAACCCAGGATGTTCTAAATGGGCTCATGATATGACTGCAATCATACAGTGTCTTTTGACCTCATTGCTTGTACTGTGCATTTCACTTGACTAAAATATGTGTCTAGTGCAACAGAGAAGAATACAAGCAGAGATTCTATGTTCTATATTCAGTATCCTGTTATCACTTCTAGGCCTTTGACAGGGAGTTCTTCAGACTAGCCTATTTGTCTTATACTTCCACACTGATTTTCATATCCTGTTGAAATACCAAAAATAATTGCTAGATGAAAAAGTTTATAGTAATTTTTTTTTTTTTTTGCTGGACATATAAACACATGATGAATCTGGCAACCATAACATTTTTGTTAGTTGTTTTATGGAATCTAAGGAAAATCTCTAATTTATATTGCTCTGTGGCAGTTTAAGGGTGTTGCTCATTATGAAAAGTTGCGGGACTTAATGCTCCCAACACCGACATAAGCAACTAAGTGCCAGATAAAAAGACCCTGAATTCATTGTTACACCTGCACCAACAATACTTACACTGATACTCATTCTGAGCTGATGATATTCCAAGTGAATTATTATCCAGTTAGATCATAAAAAAGGCTTTGCTTATGATGGCATGTTTATTCACATTAAGGCTTCACTATTTGCTTGGAAGCAGGGGCATAGTTTTGCAGCTCATTCAGATTTTTCTTTTCTAAAAACAGATGGAGGAGAGGCTGTTTCTTGTGAAAATAACAGGAAAGTAACATAAAGTACTTGAATATGTAACATTAGACTAAAACATCTTATTAATGCTAGCATGTGGGTCAACACTTCCTGGTCTGTATGGCTAAGTAAACATTGAAGATTAACACATTTGTTGCTTGATTTTGATTAACCATCAATACTAAGAGCAACACACAGAGTATGGGTTAAGAAGGCAGAGGCCTTTAAAATAAGGAGCATGATGTGCAAAAGGAGTTTATTTCCTCCCCCCTCAGACATTACCTGGCTTTCTCTTTTTTGCCATGTTGAGTCTTACTCTCTGCCTTCTATTAAATCCAAGGCTGAATCCTAAGTAATTTTAACATGGGGCTTGAACAATTTATGAAAGGGTTTGTGCGTTTCCTACCACAGCAGGAGTCATGCAAATCTTTTCCACTTTGATAATCCTAGTGCTGCAGTCTCTCATCAATTGCCACATTAGTCCACTTCCCATTGACACAACCCTACTGAAGGTGGTTTTAAACAAGTCATTCTACTATTTGAGTGTGTGTGCTAAGTTCATGTGTATCTGTGTTTGCCCCTGTGCCAGCACAGTGCTCTGTGGGTGTCCTGATCAGTCTGTGTCCAGCCAGCAGGGAAGGCATGAGGACCTGTGTGTCTGCAAAAGACCAAAACAACATAGAAGAGTGTTGGCACATTGCAAAACACTCAAGTACCTCTAATTTGAGGGCACAATATGGGGAAGTAGAATATATAAGCCTTATATAAGCAAATACAATAAAAATAATATTTATCTCCCCTTAACTTCCCATCAGGATTAGTAAAATCAGTGTGCTGCTGCTGGATTATATATGTACAAATTTGGAGCTATGTGACTTGCTATTTACAATAAATTTTTCATCTTTTTCTGTCCATTTTCATGAAGTATTTTGCAGAGAACTGCTGTTTTGTGGCAAATAAATCCTATAGCACCTCTACAGTTCTGAAAATATTTGTTTTTGCTGAAGTCTCAGTTTATTTTCTTCCTCCCTTTTGAGGGTATGAGCAGAGTGAGACCAAACGATTATCTAATTAATGTGTTCTTTGAAAATGATAATGAAATGATTATCATGATGCATGTGCTGTGGTAATTCTTGTCCTGCTCTACATGAGCAGAAGCTAGCATGTTAAATGGTGAAAAATAAAGGATGACAGAAACAACAAAGAGGTGCAAATCACAGCCTTCTCAAGCTGCCAGCTTTCACCAGGCCTCTCTGTGAGGCAATGCTGTGTCAGCTGACCCCAGGGATGTGTGGTAGGTGCCAGGGGATACAAAGCAATGTGACAAGTGACAAGTCAGTGCTGCCTTGAACGCCAGCGTTGACTATTTCTGCCTGGGTTGGGGTTGCGTAGCAGCAGAGAAACAAGAAGGGTGCCCCAAGCACTGTCCATTAGCATGGCAGCTGACACCAGTTTTGTGATTAGAAGTTGAAAATACACACCTCTTTGTTTTGGTGTTGGGGTTTTTGTTGTTTGTTTTTTGTTGGTTGGTTTTGCTTCGTTGGTTTGGGGTTTGCTTTGTGGTTTTTTTGGTTTGGGGTTTTTGGTTGATTGGTTTGGGGTATTTTGGAAGCCATGGATTCGGGCTGCATTATTGTTCATTTCCTTAGGTATGTCTTCTAGCTGACAGAGCCTGAAGCTTTACCTTAGAGCTAAGCTGTTGATAGGACCCACTGAACTGTAAGTAAATAGGCCACTGCAGCTATGCAAAACATGAAATTATCAGGTCATCTGCCCAGAGCTGTTAAATAGCATACCCTGTTCCCTATGAAGAAAATGCAGCATCTTACATATAGACTGATGATTGATTTGCAAAAAGAAACATATAAACAAATGAAAACTGACATGATACAACCTGAACAGGAGAACAATAATCCTAGGATTTTATAAAAGAAGTATAGCAACTACACTCCTTTGGCATGTCCCATGGTGTTTGTTAAACAGTGTGTGTAGATGCAATCAATTGCTCATTAGACATGCCAACACAACACAGATACAAACAATCATGGCATTACTGATTTACCCTTGACCCTGTGCTTTATCACATATGGGCTGAGATACATGATCACAATAGCTATGGAGACATTTTTCCTGTTGCTTATGGAAAAACTTCGTATTGCTTCCCAAATATTCTGGAAGACACAAGCCTGCTACATCTGAAGGTTAGACTAATGTACCTTCGGAGGTATTGACACTGTACCCTGAGACCTCTCAAAGTAACCTCCATCAGTACTGGGAAAGGCTCCTCCGTGCCATAGCTGGAGTCAGGAAGCTGAGACCAGCCTCTCAGGTAGGTCCTCATGGGACTGCTCTACCACATGCAACTTCTGCAGCTGCTGCAAGTCACCCCATGCCTGTAGGGCAATGAGTACCTCTAAATCAGGTGCTTTTGAAGAGACTCCCTAGAGGCCTCACTTGGGCTGTGAGGTTTTGCATCATATCACAGGTGTGAGATGAATAATTTCTACTCGATGAAGCTGGACCAGAAAATACACCATAGGAGAACAATACGCATATTTCAACTGCTAATCAGCATCCAGTCCACAGGATGGACATAGGTCTGATAGAAACCTCTCCAACATGCAGTGAACATGGACACCACATTTTCTGCAGCTGCTGTTTCCTTTTCAGGCCCACTCCTGCTGAGCAGTGCTGCACAACCCATGAGATCCCACCTGGCCCTGCTGTATGCTTCCCTGACAGGCGAACTGATTCACACCGAGGATGGAGTGGCAACAGCGACGTTCAGCACGTCCTGTTGATGTCTATTCATCCTGACAGCTAAAGTGGAGCCAATAACGATACTTGCAGCAGACACAGATTATTGTAGGTGCTGTATATAAACAGCATGCCCTAGTTCTTCGCAAATGACCCTTGGACTCTCCCCTGCTCCTTCATGCAGAGAGAAGCCTGTCCCATTAGGTCACAGGGGTGAGGAGAAGGAGGGGGGTGGTGCATGAGAGTGCACTGTGCAGAATCTCCCCCAAGCCGGAATCCTTCCAGATGTCCGGGCTGTGGGAGCGAGGATACCCTGTTCCTTGGCTATTTCACTGGGTGTTTCACCACGGTTTTCTTAGACAAGCCACGTCTCGTTTGTAAGGGAGCTCAGGGTCATTTTCAACAGCATCTTTAGTATTTATAGCAAAAGAGAAAAGCTTCGGCGCCCCGGGCTCAAACGCCAGCTGCAACACAAGGAGGCAGCAGGTTAAAAGGTACAGGCTCTGCGCTTCTGCCACGCGTCGAGTCAGTGTGGGGACAGGATCGCCTCAAAGCCGCACGACACAGCCGCTCTCCGGTGCGGGGCTGTACCGGGCACACCGCCCCCGTCCCGCCAGCCACGGCCCCCGCCCCAGCCCCAGCCACCCCAGGCCCGGTCCCCCCGCCCCGGCCAGGGCAGCGCCGGCCCCTGAGGCTGCTGGGCCGCCCTGCGGCTCCCCCTGGCGGTGCCGGTGAGGCAGCACAGCCGCCTGCCGGGCCAAAGGGACCTCCGGCCAAAGCGCTCCGGGTCGGGGCAGCCGCTCGGCCCCGGTCCAGCCGGGACAGCGCTCAGCGGGAGCTGCGGCTCGGGGTGCAGGTGCGATGGAGGGCACGGCGCAGCATCCTGCCCGTGGAGAGGGGCCGGCGCGCCAAGGGCCTGCCGAGCGCATCAC
>JAWWEV010000095.1:46656172-46679747 GCA_035583235.1 Hafferia zeledoni | reverse complement strand
CATCACTAGGGCTCTCTGGAAAGCAACGAACCCTACTTACCATGGCGGATGGAGTTGGGGGGGGGGGGAGGGGGGGCGGAGAGAAGTGGTTTTCTTTTTTTATGGCTTTTGGGTTGGTATGGGTTGGTTTTCTGTTGGTTTTTTGCCTCTTTTGTCCTGGTGGGGTTTGGGGATTTTTTGTGTGTGGGGTTTTTTTTGGTTTTTTTTCTTGATTGCTTGGTTTGGTTTGGTTTTGTTTGGGGTTTCCCCACCCCACCCCCCCCACCCCTCCCCCCCCCAGTTTTTTTGCATTTTTTTCTTTTTTTTTTCTTCACCCCTCTCCCCCCAGGCTTCCCCCGAGACCCAGATTTCCCAAATCCCAATTCAGTTTAAAAATAGCTCTTCAAAGGATTTCAGCACCCCCGCCAGCACGGACTCTGAGCTAGCGTATACAAGTGCAGGGGAGCATCACTCGCTCAGGAGCATCTGTGCCAGGAATGGGCACTTCTGGTGAGATTTGGCTGCTGTGAGAAAGTGCTGCCAGAGAAAAGCAAACCGAACTGTGCCTCATGTGTTCCTGTGTTGCCTGGTAGACAGGCAGTGCCGATATTAAAAATCAGACTTTGGATTTGGATTTTATCTGAGAAGAAATTTGCACTCTGCAGCTCTGTTTGACATGTGACATTTAGTGTCTGCTCCTTGATCTTAGAACAGCCGTGTGCAGAATTTTTCCTGCAATGAACAGATCATGCTCAGCTTCATATCAACAGACATATCTTGACCGATTTCATATGTTAACCAGCTTATAGTCAAAATCTTATAAACAGAGCCATATTAGGAAAAATCCTGAGGGTTACACAGTTGAAAACTCACATACAACATTCTGTCACTATGACTGAAGGCAAGGCAACTTTAACTATAAAACTGTACATCTGCAGTAGCATGGCAAGCAATGTGGGAGAAGGTAATTTTGCTTGAAGAGCATCAGTTTAAATGAAAACTGAATTGAGCAAAATCTGAACTACAATTTTCCAGGTGCTCTGTCAAACTAAATTGGTATACTTCTAGAAGGGCTGTGACAGTTCACTTTGGTTGAAGATCTTGCCAAACAGGTTTGTTCTTTCACTCACCATAGAGCAGAAAGAATTTGTAATGCTGAGAAGAGAATTCCTGTGATGGTTACATCACAGTAAAACAAAAAAACAAACAACCCCCCACACTAAAAACCAAACTGGAATAAAACAAAAACCACCAGAAAAATGCCTCCCAAAAACCACAAAAAACCCCACACCAATACCAACTGCCCCCCATGCAAACAGGAAAAAAACACTCTAGGGGAAAAAAAAAAAAAAAAAAGTTAGAAAAAAGGCCAAAACTAAAAGGTGGAAGGAGGAGAAAGAAAAGTTTTCATAGAATTTTTCTCTACTCTTAAAAACAATAATCAGCAATTGATACAGCAAGGAAATGTCATCAAGTTGGAGCTACTCAAATATCTGTTCAGCGTTACAAGACTCCCACAGAACTGAGACAGAATTCACCTGATGGGTCAAGATCATTTTAATATATAGCTATTTAAATTTAAAATTCAGTTTTCTTTTTGAAAAGAAACCCAGAGCTCTTTCAATGAATTTAGTGTCTACAGACGGAAACTTTAGAATAAATATAGAGTACACAGTGCATCCTTCTGGGTATTTTCATTTACTCGGACAGTATGATTTGATGTAATAAAAATAAGGATACGATTACCCCACAAAACATGCTTATGCCACATATATGTGTGTGTGAGGAGGGAAAGAGCAGCAGGAAAAGTCTGTGGTTTCTGACTGAAGGAATTTTCCTGTTGTGGGGGAGGGTGACCTAGTAGAAATTTTGACCCTAGTCCTGCAATTGGATCCATCAAGCCTGACCTCTGTGCTACTGCAGTGCTTGCTGGAGTCAGCAGAACTACGTGCTAAGTGCAGGGATCTGTCCATGTGGAATTAACTGGGGATTTGGGACCTTTCAGTTTCCTGTTGTGGAGGGAGGATGAGTTCACCTCCGTGTAAATTCTGGAAGAGCAGCAAGAGCCTTCCATAAGAGAAATTTGCATTTATTTTTAGATCTTCTGTTCTCTCACTCAATCCCATAGAGATCATGCTAAAAACAGTGTGCCTTCCTTTCTCCAACTACACGTGCCTACCTGCTAACACTAGGCCATCGCTGCTGAAAGTCAGCATGCCCCATATTTCTCTAGTGAGGAGAACCCCATACATAGTTTGTAGTCACCATCCAGTAACTGCTGCTTCAGTTGCTAATCCAGCCTTGATTCAGTTTAAATATTTTGTCCCAAGTATGACCTCTGTTAGTGCTGTTAGAGTCTTGTCCATCACTGTGGAGCACAGTGAGTGCCTTGTGCCCCTCTAAAAATGCTTTATTTCTTGTCAACCTCTAAGTATACAGGAAAGGGAGGTCTGTGAGCACCTGCAGCTCCATGCAACAGGACAATGTTCTGAATGCACCTCTCCCTCTAGAGCCACGGATTGCTAGGTAGGCTGCATGGAAAGGCCATGTCTTCCAGCTGTTAGATCAGCTTGGCATGTCCGTGTTCAAGTGCCAAGCTTCTCCAGCCCTTAGGAATGAGATCAATCACAGATGGATGAAATCTGGCAAGAGCTGCGACAGCTGTGTTGACAAGAGAAAGTCTATGCATTCCATAATGGACACCTGCCTTTAGCTGTGTTATGCCAGGCCTAGAGACTGACACACAGGCACAACAGCAGTGCACTGCTTCATTACTTTGGATGGTGACCATTGCCCTCTTGAGCATTTTAGTTGTACCTGCTCCAGCAGGTGAGGGCTGAGGACAGCTTTTGGTTTGACCCCTTTGAGGGACACAGGCAAACCTGATGGGATCCTGAACAGCAAAATACTGGCTTGTCTAGCTGTGTCAGGGCACTTCTAGACATAGAATCTGGAAATACAAAATAAAAATATGGGAACTCATAGCAACCTCATTTCTCTGGGGTTTAAACAGTTCCTGAGCAAAGCTATTTTGGATATTCATTCTAGATTGCAAGATTTCAGAGCTTATACACCTCATTCTTTGTTAGACACAGCTGTAAATACATTTCACAGTGCCCTAGTTTAGCAGGTGGGACCAGTTTATCATTGTGTGTGGGTGACCCAAGCTATGTATTCTACTCTCTCTATTCATTTCCCAAGAACAATGGACCATTTGCAGCAGCTGCCCAGGGCACACCTGACCCCTCAGGCTGTGAGCTGGGTGTGAAAGACACCTGTGAGTAAGAGCTGTGATAACTCCCTTCCAGGGAGTCATTAGCGCCTTCACAGCCAGTCTGAGGGGGGCGTGTCTGCTAATGGGCCATCAATGATTCCAAAATACCCCATGACTCACAGAGTCAGATTGCCCACTGTGTAGCTCCCTGCCCTGGGGGAGGTACTGGGTGCTCCCACCTGGACCTGAAGGTATATAATGTGGGGGTTTGAAGACCTCAGTGAACCACTTGTCGGATCCAGAGGAGGACCAGAACCTTGACAGGAGGAAACCACCACTGTCAACCAGACTGCGACCACCACTATCCACCAGACTGCAACCGTCAGCTGCACCAACAGGTTTTTTTACCTCCTTTTACTTTGGACTTGGGGGAACCAAGTGGATTAAGCACAGGGGCTAACAAACCCCTTTGTGTTTGTGCCCCAGGATGCTGGGTTATACTTCTGGGTTTTGTGGGTTAAAAACATTTTCTGCTTGTGCCATTGAGTTTATTGTAATATAGTTATTAAATTGTAACTCTGACTTATAATCTCTTTTGTGTTGGGTTCATTTCTCCTGCTGGTTTACCTTTGAAACAGCACACACAGAATCACAGAATATTCTAAGTTGGAAGGGACCCAAAAGGATCATCAAGTCCAACACTTGAGTTAAAGGCCCATGTAGGGATCAAACCCACAACCCTGGTGTTCATTAGCACCATGATCTAATCCAGTGAGATAATACGTTGTTAACAGATACAATGCCTAGAACCATGTTGATCTTGAAAGTTGAACTTGAGCAAGAATGTTCACTGCAGCCCATAGTTGCCTGGATGCTCTGGGGATACAGACTGAGTTGTGTGCCTAAAATACAGTCTTCCACAGGGTGAGGGTGCGGCAGGTAGAAGTTGTGATTGTCAAAGTCCTTAAATGTGTAGGACCACACAGACCTATCAAGGTTTCAGAAAGGTGCCATTTTCTTTAGAGACGTTAACCCAGTAGTTGTTACTAGGGCTCCTGATGGGAGACAGTGCTTTGCATCTCAGCAGGTGGGGAAGGGAACCGAATGTGATGCATGCAGGATCTCTTAGTGTAAAAGTGGGCAGAGGTCACTATCTGTGTTTTCTCTGTTCTGAGATGCTCTGGTTTAAGCAGGGTGCTCCAAAATGCCTACAGGACTGGACTGTGCTACAGGACAGGGTTCTGCAGATAAACAAAACAGAGTCTAATCTGTAGACTGGACTTACTAATGAGTAAGTTACTCTAAAGATTCAAACAGAATTAAGATCTAATATGCAATTTTATCGATCAGACACTTGATCACCATTGAAGTTTCCTAAGCAATCAAGAGTAAAAACATATCAAGAATAAATCAAGTGTTTTCTATTGATGCTGAATGTTTAGGAATAATCCTGACCTTCCACAAACATCTTGTGGATTCACAGTTCACACTGGTTTCAGTAAGTATGAAAATCAAGATTCTTGTTGGGCAGTCCTAGTATGGATTTAGATCCTCGAGTTTAATAGCTTTGCTATTAATAGTTTTGCTGTTACATAATTATTAGCTCTGCTACTAAACTGTACCACAAAGGGCTAACAAATTTTGACAAAGAAAAACAAGGTATTAGTTAAGTATCTTCAGTGATGCTGAATTGTTTATCAGTACCAAGATGTTGCTCACACTTGCTTATCCCACAAGTGCTTAAAGAAAAGATTTTTTGGGATTCATGCTTGCATCTCTTAGAAATGTCATTTGTTGTCCATGGTGATTTTATGAAGATAGTGGGTATATTTCCTCATAACGTGGAGGTGACAAGTTATTACAGGCATAGTCTTCCCCCAGTTCTTCTGGCTCATCAGAGCTGTCCTCTGACCTGGAAAGGCGAAGAGGAGTAGATGCGAAAAAGGATTTACCAAACACAAAGAATACAACTAATCTCAGTGCTCCATCCTAACAGCCTTATCTGGGTGAAGTACTTCCTGGTTTCTTGAGAAAATGCTATGAGATGAAGTTTTACTGAGATTCAGTTGTTTGCTCTGTTTGGGGATTTTTTTTGTATGAAGTATGAAAGTGTTAGGGGATGACCTTTGTCTTCTTCCTGCATATGTCTGTCTTCCGTGTTGCTGAGGACAATGAGGCAGTCAGCAGTTTTTCAAACTTCGATAAATGAACTAACAGTGACTTGTGTTTTAGGAAGAATGTAATCCTGAGTAACTCCTGTAATCAGAATATTTTTCCTTAGAGGAAAGAACTACATAAAATTACTTTGTGTACAATTTATGCAGTTTCATACTGCTGTATAATAGCAGCAATCTTGTTTATGCCTCAAAACTAGTTAAAGAGTAAGGGCTGGAAGGTTTCTACACTAGGAGAGGAACATGTTGTGACCAGGCGTATTCAGGAGGGAGAGCATCTGGTATCAGATTGATTCTTGCATTGTTGCAGAAATGCTCTTTGTGTGCTTACTCATCTGTTTTGATTATGTTTGATTGAAAGCCTCTGGCTGTACATATATTAACCTAAAAATGGTATGATAAGTGTAAAAAACCTGCACAGACAGGAGCATATATACTAACATCTTCAAAAACAGCAAGAGATTTAGTAGACTGAAAATTGAAAGGCATTCATAAATGAAATTAAATTGGATAAAAATGCTTTCCAGGAAAAGTATGCCTCCTTCCTCTTTACTTTGGAGGAATTCCTAACAAAGACAAAAAAGAATTAGGAATGAAAAGACCCTGGACTAGCTGTTGCTTCCTATGAAACCATACATAGTACTTAAAATACTCAGAAGCCTGTGTCCAAATATGCTAAGGCATTTCAGAAGATGTACCTGTGATTCCTGGTGTTCTCTGCAGGATAAGTAGTGAAGTTCTCATCTCCAGTAAAAGCCAGGTTATCCAGTGGGTAAGCAGGGCAGAAGTGAGGAGAGCCTGGGGTGGGAACCGGAGAGGCACTGGAGGAAACAGCACTGCAGCAGCTGAGCACTGGGTGAAGGTAGCTGGGACTCATAGCAATGCCTTCCTGGGATGGGTACGGTGGAGGGATGTACTGTACCACTGTGGCACCATGAAAAGTTATAGGCTGGTTAATGCCGGTGAAGACAAAGGACTGTCCGCTTGCAGTCTGGTCAAGGTCTGACATATTTTCCTCTCTTTCTTTACAGGTTTTGCATGTAAGCATATTAAATTTACAAACAGCAATCAGAATAAAAGTCACCCCGACAGATAGCAGAATAGGCCCAAGTAACTGAGTCCATTCCAGATGAGTAATGCCATCATATTTTATCCATCCCATCACGGTGAAAGTGATCCCCACCAGTCCCAAAAACACACCTGAAAAGAGCAGAGTGGTGCCAGCTTTATCCCCATCTGACACCTGGGCATCAGATCTGTTTGGCTGACAAGGAGTGACAGAAAAGACATTCAAAGAGAAATCTTCTACATTGTTGTTGTTTTGCTCCATTACAGAGTATAGTGTATCTTCTGCCTCAAGAGAAAGGGCATTTTTAAGCGTATTGGCACAGTATTTAAAGTCGAAGGTTCAGGTTAGTTATACAAGAACTTTGTGTGTGTATGGTTAACAGAGTCCATCATGTGAAAAAATAAACTTTGCTTAGAAGAATAAAGGTCTGGGAAGTGAAGCCTGAAGCCATTGTAAAGATTTCTTGAATTACCACCATCACTTCCGAAATGGCTTCACCCTTGAATGGCCGCTTATCTTTTTGTTTATCCTCTTCTTTAAGTTAGCACCCATGATACTTTCTCAGTGTGCCCATGCTGGATGGGACAAAAAAGAAGCCGGAACTGTCACAGCTTTTCCTAGGCCCTATCTAGCTGCTGCATCCAACATATGGACAGCATATGTTTAGTCAACACCAGTGTGGCAGTTCTCGCTCTCAAATTCCAGCTCTGTTTTCTACAGGAGAGTACCTGGCCATTGGTAGGAATGCTCTGCTGTGCTCTGAAGCATGACATTTATAGTCATGCCTAGACTTCTGTTGCAGCTAGTTCTGCAGTCCACAGCTTCCATGGTTTAAAAAAATATAAGAGTAGGTTTTCTGATATTTTACTGGGGCAACCACTGGGTGGGCGGGAGGGTAAGCAGACTCAGAGAGCTTCCGGTTGTGGGAGAAGTGCTATTTCAAGCCAACCAAAGCCTTCCAGATAATTGAAGGTTAAACATAATTGCCCTGTAATTTCCCCTTAATTGTGGACATTTTTTATTGTGGGATCTCCAGCCCTTCCTCAGAGATTATATAGAATAGCACCCACATACCCTGAATA
Source organism: Hafferia zeledoni (assembly GCA_035583235.1). NCBI lineage: Eukaryota > Metazoa > Chordata > Aves > Passeriformes > Thamnophilidae > Hafferia > Hafferia zeledoni. The sequence continues at coordinate 46,672,229 of JAWWEV010000095.1, read as the reverse complement.
GCACATCACTGCAGGAATGGGAAACCATCTCCCATGTTTAACCTGGTAGAGGAAGGGATCTTATCCTGTACTCAGAAGTACCTAGAATATTTTTTCATATCACAATGAATTGTTCAGCTGAACTTATGTACCATGCTGTTGAGGGTAATGGCAAAATGTCTTTGTAAAATTCTTTAAAGAGGAAAAAGCTCCAACTACTCAATCTGTTTGACTGGTGTGGCAGGGCAGTACACACAAGACATTGATTACTACTCAGACAGTAGAACCCATAATGCTACTTCCTGCTACCAACAGCTCTAGGGAAGCAAGCTTATCCTGAGATTTTTAAGATAAAAATAGCTCTAGAACTAGAAAACTGACCTTTCAGACTGCTTCTTCAAAGTCAGTAAAGGTGCCTTTAGTCTACTGTGCATTCATATCACACAGTGTTGCAACAGCTCTCTTCTGAGAGGGGCTGCTCACCACATTTTGCACTCTCAGAACTGATGCTGAATGCAATTGAAGATGTGTCTTTCTCATTTGCCAGCAGATAGTCCTTGAGGAATATTAGTGCTGGATTCCTTTATAAAACATCTGTGAAGTTTCCACAGTCAGTGTTATGTCTCTTCCACTATCCATGGTGCCAAAACATTTTCTGACAAATACACTCAAGATCTACCTTTTCCGCAGCACCAAGTTTAGTCAGGACACTCTGCACCTCTTGAGGAGTTCTGGCTTGCAATGCAGTGTTTTGTATGATGACAGTAAAATTAGAAACTGCTGAAATAAGAGGTAATCTGTTGTTGTATTGGTAATTAAACCCAAAATCTAAGTCATCTTTAACCTTGTATTTGTTAAACTTAATGGAATTAACTTCTGTTACTGCTCGCTACAAATCAGATTTTTCCATACCATGAATCATTCTTGCCACTGCTGAATCTTCCAGGTTTTCCAACATCCTTTCAAAAGCAGCACTATATTATAACAGCTTTATAACTAATAGTATATACAGATGTAGTGTCACCTTTCTCCTCTCATTCATTCAAGAACTCTGCAACTGCTGTTTGCAATGGATTGTGTGGGAGTGCTTCTTCAATCCTTTGCAATTGCCTTAGATGCCATCTGGAATCAGAATTTTTCAAATTGTGGGTTGTATCATCCCATGGGTGTCTCTTTGCCTCTGGTCCAGGACATGACTTCATGATTGTTGAGCAAGGGCATAGTAGAGCTGATGAATATAGGTTTCTTTTTTTTTCTTTCCAAGCCTATTTGTCACTTGAACTTTGAAAATAAGATGGAAAATACTTTCCATTTGGTGCAGTAGGATCTACCCTGAGATTGGCTCAGTTGGTTAGAGCATGGTGCTAATAACACCAAGGTAGTGCATTCAATCCCTGTGTGGATCATTCATTTACGAGTTGGACTCAATGATCCTTTTGGGTCCCTTCCAACTCAGACTATTCTGTGAAATTTCTGTAAAACTTACATTAAAATTGGTTTCCCTGCAAACTGCTCCTTTTTTGTAAGATATAGTTCCTCTAAGCCTCCCCACATTCTCCGTTTATTTCCCCAGACAGTGCTAATGCTGCATTCAGGCTGCTGTCAAGGTCTTAAGAGATTACTGGATCACACTGATTTTAAGGCCAGTACTTTTCTTTGGCAATAACTGTGTGTTCCCAGAACTCACTTAAAGATGCTGACTTACTACGTGCAACCCCCTTTACCTGGAATAACTCCAAAACAAAACAGTTTTGTGAAACCTAGGAAATTGGTCAGAGTGAGGCTTTTCAGAATCAGTGCTGTTTTCACATCTCATTACAGTTTTGTTCTCATCTGCTTCAGACCCTACCCCTGAACACATGCACTGCTTTGCTTTCTGTTCTTCTACATAATTTTCTATCACCTGGAAGCAGGTGCTCTGCACATCCTCAGTTCTCTAACCTGTTTCAAGACACACCCTAGTAAAAACTGACAGACCTTCACTTAACCTGTTCCTTCTCTCCTTCTGTTACTTATTTTTATGCAATTGTACATATTATCGACCTGTTGTACTGAGGTTTTATTTTCTCACACGCCTGTGTAGGCATGGACTTAGTCAAAGAACATGCAAAAGAAGCTACATAACGTAGTATTGCAAACCGATTGGCTTAAAAATGAGTAGGTATAAATTATCACTCCATAATGAAACATTAATTTTAGGGAGATAAGGGGCCTGATGATTTGACTTAGGGAGACTTGTTACAGAGAAAGGCAAGTGCACTTGGCAGCTTTAATGGAAAACATGAATTATATGTGTAAGAGCAAGAGATGAAGAACCACCACAAGCAGGTCTTATACTGCATGGCGTTGAGCTACTGCACTGCCAGCATCAAAGCATAAATAAATAGAGAGGATTGTGAGGTTCAGCCAGCTGTCAATTTAACTGCAAGGTGGTTTTATATGCTTCAGGGAATGCAGGCCCACCAAATTGAAAGTATTTCCATACTTAACTATTCGGGTACATGCATGCGTGATAGACGGACTAGCATTGATCTAGATGAACTCTGGCACGTTCACTGCAGAGCTGTGGCGGGATTGGTCCTACAAGTCATAACTCTAAAGAGATAGGATGGAAAAGGGATAAGTGGATACAGCAACACAAACTACAAAGAGCAAGGATGGGGTGAGTACAATCCTATCCTATAAACTACCCTAAAAACATAGCAACATTGCAAAGATCTGTGCAATCTTCATTTTTCAAATGAGTTAACTGTTCATTTTTTTTAGCTGCTGGTGACACAGGAAGAAAGACTTCTAGAGAAAAGGCATTAATCCATATTGTGGGCATCCTTCTTATATCCAAAGGATTGCAGTGTTGCAGTTAGAAGCAGTGCAATGTCAGTGTTCGCAGAAAGAAAGACTGTAACTTCGTTTAGAGAGGATAAACAACCCTTACCTCCCACTTTGCCTGTTTAAGTAAGTGTGAATCAGTAACCAACTTGATTTGCTTCCTAACATTTGTATGTCAAGCACTTAATCTAACCTTAGAGCAGAAAGAGGGTTATAGTACCATTAGTGTGACAGTAAAGTATCTCATTTCCCCAATAAAAATGCTATTCCATATTATTTTAAGCTCCTTTTATAATTTTACAATATGTTGCTTCCTTTCTAATACAGACATTTCACTCCTACTCCCCACATCAAAAATTTCCCCCTGTAATGCTGTTCAACCAGTAGTAGCCTTCAGTGGTGAAGTGCTAGCCCCTTACTCACATTTTCTGACTTTGCTGCAACAGATTTCAGCAACACAGTAGATAAATACTGTTGCAGTGTCTATGTTAACTCCCACAGTGCTGAGCAGTTACGGAGATGCACCCAGCACATCTACTGAGTTTTCAAGTAACGATTCTCCAAGTCAAAACCAGAAGATGCTTATACAGCTGTACAGTGAACTGTTTCCTAAGCATCTTCTCAAAATTACACAGAGATTTTGTTTTCAATCCTTGTTTTCAGGGGTAACACCTACCCTTCCCAGGAAACTCAGGTGCTGAGTCTGAAGTCAGGTCAGCAGCTTTCTAAACCATGGTTTCTGTGAAGACTGCTTTTTTAGAAATAAAGTGATCCAGCCTGAAGACCCTGCAGTAGATGATCAAAATACAATAACCTTGAAGAAAACCAGGAAGATCATATCTCTGTTATAGAGTACTCAGCTGAGCCAACATATTCTACTTGATTTGTCTGGTTTCTTGGGTACATCTTGGGAACAACTAACTGAGCAAATTCCAAGCAGCACAAAAGGTTAATACTTTCCCATTGACTATTTTTCTTTAAAGATGGTGACATATTTCAAGTTTGTTTCAACATCTTTTTGATGCTTAGCCTTTTCAGAGAAGGAGTATTCCACACAACACCATAAAGTCAACATGGGTCTTTGTTGTGTGGAATCTTTAAGTCAAATACTCCAGCTTCTGTACTTGTTACAGAATAGCATGATAAATCCAGAGAAAGACAGGCTCCTTCGACATATGCACAAATCATGCACAGCAGCAGGCATCACTGTTAAAACAGGTCAAACAAAAGCTAAAAAAGAATAATCCAAAAGATGGCAAACTATAGCTTGTATTGCAGATGGCATACAAGCAGCAGTCCCTCAAAAAACTCACTATATAAAAAACTTTTGAGAAAAAAAGGGGACAAAATGCCTACTGGCTTTTGTGGATTCCCTTCCTTCATACAGACATTTCCCATGGCTGAGTCATGCCAGTTTAATCAGCTCCCCCATACAAAATCCCCCTCTGTGCTGTGTTTGCTCATTACTCTGCATGCATAAGCCTCTCAGCTCTATTGCTGGCTAAATATACCTCTTGCTGGCTGGTTTGTTTTTGTGTGGCTGCACACAGAGCTGCCCTAGCATGACTGAGGCAACAACACAGAGTTGGAAACAAATGGCAAAAGCAGGAGCTCCTGAACATCTCTCTAAAGCACCCAGCAGATGAGATGCATGTTCACAGAAGGGTGACACAAGGCAACCACCTTTCCCTAGGCACAGGAGGGAATTTGAGTGCTTAATTCATAGTCTGGCATTCTGTTACAGCCAGGTTTCCTGAAATTCAGCAAGGTAGAAGACAAGTTGAGGTGTAGCTGAGGTCCCAAAACATGTAGCTGAACAATACAGAGATCACTCCACAAGACGTTTTAATGCTGGCAACTTCAGCATGCTGAACCAAACCCAAGGATCAGCTCTGCCACTTCTGTTTCTGGGCACAGAATCAGGTCTATTTTTTCTCAAACAGGGTTCAGAGCGATTGGCAAAGTGTCAATGAGCAGCAGCAACTCAGGTCCTGCTAATTATCTTTACCTACTACAAGCAAATCCTTCAGTTTGGGAAGAGGTGCAAACAATCACAAAATAGAACTAGAACCTCCATCCTGAGGGCAGCTGCTAACACTAACCTGGGGGCTGCAGCAGGATGCAGGATATAGAGGGTTGTATTTCTGAACAGTCTTTCAAGTGCTGTGTCAGTTAAACACATTTGTTGCTAGCATTTCCACAAAACTGCCTCTCCTGCATTTGCTGATAAGTAATGCCTGCACCTGGAAGCAAAACAATGCTTTGTGGTGCTCACTGTCACAAAACAAGCACTCCTTGTATAAACGACGAATGATGATATAAAACAGCAGTATAATCCTCTTGAAATCAGTCATTACCACAGTTGAACTGTTAGCCTATTAACTATCCTCAGGGTTGCCTTCAGGCTCTTAACTGCAGCTAAAACTGATTTTCGTAGGGATTATCCTTACATAAGGACCAGAGACAGTCTAAATAAAGCTGTGGAGTGTTTGTTACCAGGCAGACCAAAAGTAACCATTTCAGTTCTTCAAAGCATCTTTGGTACTAAGCTTAAACATCCTTATTTGTGAACGGCTTCAGAGTACTTACAAAGTCAATAACTGCAAACAAGTATTTTCCACAAAAGTCATGCAAAAAATAGAAATAAAACCACTTCCTAATGATTTCTTTTTCTGAAGCTCCAAAGAGATTTAATTAAAATAATCAAAAAAGTTGGTCTCTAGTTAGCGCCTTCATTTTAAAAATAACAACTAAAAATAGAAACTGAAACTGTAACAGAACAAGATGAGCATTTTACATTCTTCCTTTAGACTACTTTTGGAGAAGCCTTGCATTATCTATTATTCCGTGAAATCCAAATTGTTTATTCTTCCTGATGAAAAATTAGACAGAGCCAACACTATTGCTTTTATTATAAAATGTAAGTATATTCAAAAATTTTAAATCTCTGCGTACAATTTAATTTAAAAATCAAGTCAACTGACAGTCTTTTATGAGCTGATGTCAGACGTGGCGAAGGAAATAGATGAAAAAGATGAGGAAGAAGACGGTGAATACTCATTTGTTATTGATGCTTTTTCTTCATATTTTGGAGGTGATTCAGAGAAGTATAACATTGGTAAAATACCTGAAGGTGAGCTGCTTCCAGAAATTGTACATATGGTTTCATAGTCTCTAACAGCAACAGTTCTTTCATCATCTGCAAGCTGTGCTCTATAAAACACAAAACTGCATATTAGCATAATTCATTTATCTACAGTGAGTGAAATTCCACTTGACTTACATAAACATACTTGCATGCACACACTTCCTAAAAATCCCCGAAGCAAAGAACTTGTACAAGCATTAGGATTTCATACTGTGGGCTACATTATGAATCATATGAAAATTCTATTATTTGAGAGGGGAAAGGCAACACAAGTTCCCTTCTAACCTTTCAGATCACCACTCACAGCCTGGCTTATGGGTATTAGCTGCTTCTGGTTGTGCAATCTCACAATCTTAATAAATCTTCTTCTGATCCTTAGCTCCTAATGTATCTTCCTTCTTGTAGTATATCACATACACACTGTTCCTTTCCATTATGAAAGACAGTTACTAGACTTAGAACTGCATCACAAAGATCAGAATCCTTAGCCATTTGAGATCTCACATGAAAGGCCATCAGAAACCTTTACTAGGCATTCCAGCAATCCATGACAGACATAAGGAGTCACATTCCTGCTCAGAGCTGGAGAAGACATGACCAGACTGCAAAGTTCCCAGGAACATTCAAGGAGGGGAGCCAAGTATTCACTGTCCTCATCTAACCATCATAACTGGATCCAAATTGGTTGAACTCACATTGTTCTAGTACCTTGCTCATCTTTCCCTCAGCAGACTGCTTCAGCTGCTTTCCAAAGAAAGGGAAAGAACCCCTCTCTCCTCACTCACGCCCAGAGCTGACTCTTGCCTTTGTGCATACATTTATATCCCTGTCCACAGGAGAATGTATGACCATTGCTAGGAGTGCTGTCCTCTGAAGCATGACATCTATAGTTGTGTCTGGGCCTCTGCTGCAGCTAGTTCTGCAATCCACAGCTTTTATGGTTTAAAAAAATATGAAAGTAGGCTTTCTGATATTTACTCTTGCCTTTGTGCATACATCTGTACCTCCACCAATATTGACTGAGGGGCAGGAATACAGAGCTATAGTCATCTCATCTTCAGTGCTGTGACTGGTCTTGTGAGGGTGTGTGTTTAATAGAAAGAGAAATACTACAAGGCAAATGCTGAGGCACTATGTAACATACTGCAGAAATAACCCAATTCTAGAATCAGACCATGACTCAACTTACTACAAGCCTTCTCATCCAGCACAGCACTTGCTGACAGAACACTAAGCAATGGACTGAAGAGGCAAATCACCTTTGCTAAGTAGCCATCCTCATAAGAAATACTTATTCCCTGCCATATTCGGGATCTTCAACCATGGCACTATGTTATGAGCAATGAGGCCACTGTTTCTTTTCCATGAGAAGTGCTGAGCCATGAGAGAGCAGGACTGAGTGAAAAGCCCAGAGGTGGTATCAGCTCAGAGGGTCTCTGTGAGGACACTGGGGAACATGGAAAGACAACAGCTAGAATACCTCCAGCCACAGAACACCAAAGTACAAGCTATGGGTTTCTGGGTTTGTGTTTCCAAGGTTGAAGGTTTTTATCCACTCCACTGGACATTGTCCCAACAAACTGTCCCTTTTGTATATATGTTCACAAGACAGAGGTCCAGACAGGCAATCACCAATGCTGATGGGATCACACAAAGTTCAGAGCACCAAAACTGAACAATCCTGGGTTGAGATAGCAGATCCAGCTGCAGGGGACTTTGTAGGAGAAATGATGAAGCAAAGACGGGTTACCTGGTATGTCAACTCTACCTGTTGCTTTGTGCAACACTAGGGAGACCTCACAAGAAGTCTAAGGAACGAGAGTTCTTGCCATTATCCCACCACCTTTCGTTTGACCTTTTTCAGTGCAGGGTGTGCAGTTTGCATTCTTTCATATCCTTTGATAATCCCTTTCCAAACAACACTGCAGAAAAGGACCTGTGGGTCCTGGTCAATGGCAGGTTGAACGTGAGTCAGCAGTGCCCTGGCAGCCAGGAGGGCCAACCATGTCCTGGGGAGCATCAGGCACAGCATCGCCAGCTGGTGTAGGGACGGGATTGTCCCATTCTGCTCTGCACTGGGGTGGCCTCACCTTGAATATTGTGCACAGTTTTGGGCACCACAATATAGGAGAGATATTAAGCTATTGGAGAGTATCCAAAGAAGGGCAATGAAGGTGGTGAAGGGACTTGAGAGGAGGCCATATGAGGAGTGGCTGAGGTCACTTGGTCTATTAAGTCTGCAGAAGAGGAGGCTGAGGGGAGACCTCATCACAGTCTACAGATTCCTCACAAGGGGGAGCAGAGGGGCAAGCACTGATCTCTACTCTCTGATGATCAGTGACAGAGCTGGAACAGGCTCCCCAGGAAAGTGGCCAGAGCACCAAACCTACTAGACTTCAAGAAGCAACAACACTCTCAGACACATGATGTGATTTTATGTGCATCCCCTCCAACTCAGGATATTCTATGATGCTATGGTTCTTGGGCATTTTACCAGTGACATGGTTCAGGCCCTGAAATTGCACAGTAGAGAGGACTTGTGGCCCTCAGCATTCTGCACTGCACTTTTTCAGACAAGTGGTACAAGAGTCACTCTCTCAGCTTCTTGTAATGCTACAGCAGAACAAGTATGTTCCCATTTTTTTCCCAGTTATACACTTCAGCCTAGTCTTCTAAATGTATTTCAACTGAAATGCTTTTGTGTGTACCCCTGGACTTGAGTTAACTCTCTCAGGACTACTAGAGGTCCAGGTTCACACTCAAGTAATTTCTTCACACACATCCAGTTGCTTTCTACATACATCAGCAATTTACATATCAGAAGGGAGTTACAGTACATGCTGGAGCTGTAGCACAGACAGGCTCAGTGTGGTGCCTAATTCCAGGAGGACCAGCAGCTGGTATGAAGCCCCATCCAGCTGTGGAAACCTTCACTCTGCCCAGTAAGAACAGTTGTGTCATGCAAATTTTCTTTTTCAGCAGCAGGAGCTTACTTTCTCTCCTGTTTGCTCTGGGTGTCTTTTGATTGCATTAGTATAACTCCAAGAGCTGATATATTTCATGTGCAATCTGACAACAGGCAAAAACTGAACAAAATAAAATGTTTCTTCATGCAACAGTTCCTGCCTGGCCATAAGAGACTGCCCCTGGAAAGCACTTGTGCTCAATCAGTCCTGACATCTGCTCATCCCTATATCTACCCTTGTCATTGTGAATTGGCAGGCAAGCACTGACTCATCAATACAGTCTCATCAGCTCAGAACAAAAAGTACTCTCTTTAAGTGGAAAACCAGCAGACTCAGTGAATTGTGTGTGTAGCTAGGCCTTAACAGGCATGGCAACCCTCATCACAAGTCACATCAACCTCAAGCTGGACAACCTCAGTCCACAGAAACCAAACACTGAGTATCTCCCTTCCTTAGGCGGTATGTATATGCTTATTTTTTTGTTTGGGGAGCAGTCCCCCTGTGTACTAGAGTGTTGTACCAATGACAAGGAAGAGTGAGTAAGGTTTTTGACAGAGGTGCTTATTCTACGTTAAAAAAGAAAAGTGACTTTGACAAAAGGCAGAAGGACAACCTGGGTTGTGCTAACATCAACAGAAGGAGGCATTTGCTGGATTCGGCACTGATGGGGAGAATGAGTTTGGAAGAGGGCACTACAAAACAGAAGATAGTATAAGGACCTTGTTGAGGTTCATGGAATGGAGTACTGAGTCCATCACACAGTGAAACTGAACCTTAAAAATCACCAGGTATACTTCAAATGATTGCTAAAAAAACCCCAGACATGTCTGTACACAGTGTGGTAACAAAAATAAGCACCACTGCAAACACAAGTATCCTTTTCCTATGGCAATTAGAACATCAGGCAGGGAAAGGGTTTGTGCTTGCTTGCTTCAAAAGGAAGATTGCACTAGAGTTTGGAAGTACCACTGACATCAGGCACACAGCTGGTACAGCTAGTCACGAAACACACTGCCTCATGTGAGAGGAAAATTCTGGTATATAGTGGAAAGCTCTTAAAGCAGCACTCTATCAACTACCATGACTAGAATCACAGAATTGTTAAGGTTGGAAAAGATCTTTAAGGGCATCAAGTCCAACTGTCAACATAGCACCACCCACCATTAAGCTATGTCCTCAGTATTAAAACATATCTACAGGATTTTTCAACATTTCCAGGGACAGTGACTCCACCACTTTCCTAAGCAGCTTGTTCCACCGCTTTACAAACCTTTCTGTAGAAAACAAAAAATCCAAATGGCTAAGATAAACCTCCCCTGGCATAACTTGATGCCGCTTCCTCTTGTCCAGTCACTTGTTACCTGGCAGAGGAGGTCAACCCCCACTTTGCTCCTTTCAAGTAGCTGAAGAGAACAATAAGGTCTCCCCTGAGTCTCCTTTTCTCTGAAAACTGAAAAACCCCAACTCCTTCAATCGCTCCTCACTGTTATGCCTCAGACCCTTCACCATGCTGCCCTTCTCTTGTCATGCTTTAGCATCTCAGTATCTTTCTTGTCATGAGGGGCCCAAAACTGAACCACAGAATCATGGAATGGCCTGGTTTGGAAGGGACCGCAAAGGTCATCTAGTCCCAGTCCCCAGTGTCATGGACAGGGACATCTTTCACTAGACTGGGTTGCTAAGAGCATCATCCAGTCTGGTTTCAAACACTTCCAGGCATGGGACATCCACAACTTTTCTGAGTAACCTACTAATGTAAACCTACTCTCCATTTTGAAACTATGCCCCCTTGTTCTGTCACTACATACTCTTATAAAAAAAAATCCCTCTCCATCTCTTTCGTAGGCTTCCTTCAGGTACTGGAAAGCTGCAATTAAGTTACCCTCAAGGTTTCTCTTTTCCAATTCTCTCAGCCTTTCCTCAAAGGAGAGGCACTCCAGATCTCTGCAATGAACTTGGTGGCTTTCTCTAGACTCACTCCAGCAGGTAAGGCAGTAGTTCCTGCTCCCTGAGCTTGGTCGTGGCAACATCTAGCAAATCAGCTATACAAAATGTACATAAAGAATGTCTGCACGGGTAAGGCACATAATCTTGAGCTGAAGTAGGCTTTGCAACATCCTTTATCAGCTCTCTGGAGCAATATCAAGGTATCCTTTGATCTCAAAACACTGCAACAGCAGGAACAAGGCAGAACAGCACAGCAGGTCTCACTTCCTCAAGGCAGTGAGATAAGGGACACAGGAGAACCGAACACACTGGCAGATAAACTGACATGCCCAGGGACTGTGGGTAGGTGTCATGAAAGGCTTGCTGCACTGGTTCTAAAGAGGCTTCTAAAATCTGGAAATGTGGATATCATGTCATTGCAGCACTGGTGTCAGGGGCACCTTCTCTTGGACAATCTGTGGAAGAAATCTGTTCTAAGGGCCACTGATCTAAGATTTTGTTGTCACTTCAGAAATTCTTTCCAGTCATAATAAACTGTCAAGAATTTAATCTTCATAAAGGGCACTCTGAGTTTGGAATTCCTGTTGTATACTACAATATTTTAATGCCAATTCAAGTAAAGTAGCTGAAGCAAGTTCAGTTATGCACTAGAAAACTTTGTCATGGCTAGTAGTTGATTCACAATGATTATACAAGAACATGGTCTTGGATATCTTGCAAAACAGCTCAGATTTCCAAAGACAGAGAAGAAAAGAGTCTTACCCATCAGTGAAGATAGAGTGGTATGGTGGAGGATTTTCACTTGTAGGCAAAACACTCGACATAAGACAATGTGTCACAGTTGGTGACATAGGGTCAGCAAAATAAGGAGGTGGTGGGGGTGGGAATACCATTACAGCATCACCTACGGAAAAAAACATGAATTACTACCTCTGAAAAACTGAGCATCACTGGTTCTTCTAACAGTATCCTAGAATTTGTACTTGCCTATCTTTTAAGACAGAGTGCAATGATCCCACATACAGAATTATGATATTTTACGCTGTTAGAGTAGGTCAGAGGTACATTCAAAACCAAAATCATCCCAAAATAAAGATGCAGCATATTCACAGATGAAGGATTTAATTTAGAAAATACAGCTGGCAAGGGCACCTGTTCCATCTAGTTAAAAGACACAAACACTGTTGACTGTCTTCAGAAACTGGAAGTGCAAAGTACAGTTACTGTTGGCTCATTTTATGGGTAGACAAGTATTTAGTTTTCCTCACGTATCTAAAATAGGCCAGTCTAACTTTCTCCACATCTACTGCAGTGCTACAATGGAAGTATTGAAGGCATTAATAGTTGTGGTGAATGACTTGTGTGCCTTGACAGTTTCTCTACTGTATTACTTGTAGCTCAAGGCATACTAACCATGACGGGACTATTGATACATAGTTCTCTATTAGGTATACTGTGCCACATAATCTGCCAATTGCAACTTTGTAACTGAGGAGTCTAAAACTTTTTTTAAAAACAGAAAGGTTGTATTAGTCAGTGAGATGGCAAAACTTACATAAATATTCACAGCTGCCTAGCACCTTTACTTCCTTTGCAATTTTCATTCTGGACAGTCCAGAGGACCTCAAAATTCTTGAATTGTGAGATAGGGAGTGTTTTCTAGCTGAGTCTCCACTGTTCCAACACTATGTCAACCAGACCTCAACCTTCAGCCTTTCAGTTCAGTTTCCCTGACGGAAGTATAAAGGGAAACCACTAATTTCACTTTCTTGCCTTGAAAGACAATCTGAATTCATTCTTAATGATTTATCCTGGTGGCTGGAAAACTGACTTCAAAGCCTCCTGTTTCCTGATGGTCACCAGACTACAATTCCATACACTGACTTGAATTTCATTATGGTATCAGTCCCAAGTCACATCAGTCTGATGACACTCAAACAGTATTATGATTAACTCATTAAACAACAAGTTTATGAGAATAATCAGAGCAATCAGAGTTATCAGAACATTCATCAGGCTTTAAAACCAGTGCTGTATGCAGGGTATTATTCTCTGCTAACATACCACATGTGCTCAAATACTGTGAAATTAACAAAGGCATCTTGCAATTATATCTGTGACTGATAGAAGATGTGACCACAATTAAAAAAATTAAGATACAGTTTATGAATCAGATTCTTCTGTTTAAGAGGTCAGAGGCTCAAGGCTAAAAGAAATCTTAAATGTAGTCACAGAAGTGATTTGCAGCATCAACTACAAACTTTGAGAAAGGAACTGGGATTGGACTAATATGTCAGATTATGTTGCTTCCTTTACACAGACAGTTAGTCATTTCTTTTTATGCCAAAGGAGAGGTTTTGCCTTTGTAGGAACAGTAACTGAACTGACTATACAGAAAACATATGAGACAAAGAAACATTTTTCTGTTTTGGCTGGCTGGACACGCCAGAACTGACATCCTGGAGCTCAAACAAGTAATATTCAGAGGTAAATCATTAGTGGGAAAAAACCCCTACTAACTCTCAAATGTAAAGTTCCAGCATTATTTACCCACCTACTGTAACCTGAAAAGATTCAGAGCTCTGAGGATGTTCTTCACTTTCAGAAGATTCTTGGTTGAGATTTAAGTTTTGTTTCTTTTTAACATGAGCTATCACGAAGAAACACAACCCAGTGAGCACAATCAAAGGTCCCATGATTTGAAGCGACAGGAATCCACAGCCCTGGAGGTCCACGTCAGAACTGCCAGTGTGGTTGAGCTGTATGGTGTGCCAGCCAGGGCTGCAGCCAGGAACCCAAATGCCCAGAATGCTAATTAGCATCCCACTAGTTAAAAACAGGAATCCAAATATGAGAAACTGGGCAAACTGACAGTTCCCATGACAAAAAACAAGGCTGTACACCTGCTCATTTTGCAATTGTCTTTGTCTTATATACATCCTGGCCCTTGATCGTGCCAGTAGAACACAAACCAGTCCAGTTACAGCCAACAATGGCCCAGCAGCCTTAAGGACCTCATTGCAGTCACTGAAGGTTCCAGATGGGCACGATTGGAGAATAAAGACTGAAAGCAGGAATCCAGCGCAGAGCAACACAGCTCCAAAAACAAAAAGAAAAAAAATAAGTTTCCCATGTTGTCCATTATTTCCTTCACCTCCTGGTGCAGGAACAGCCACTGGATACATGACAACTGAATCCAGCCAAGCAGGTAAGTTGTTAGCACTAAATGGAAGCAAACTACAGTAGATCTGTGAACACGAAATACACAAATCAAAAGAAAAAAAACACAGTGAGACTAGCTACAACATATTTTCTACTTTGAAATCTGCTACTTAGCCTTTATTGTATACTCTCTTGTATTTTCTCTTTTGTAGTACCTCCACTATGGATTACAGGGCCTAATCACTTTTACTGACGTTAAATGCCACTGAAAAGACCAAACTCACTTTACAGTTATTCTGAAACTAACTGTAATTGCTGTTGCACAGCTAAATTAATTGTTTCTTTAGAGAAACCATCTTATGATTAAGGGGACATTATTTTCAAAGGCTGAACATTTGGAACAAGGACAGGTTAACTTTCTCCTCGAAAACAGAAAGCTACAAAAAATTTCTGTAGTGAAGAGTTAGGAGTGATAGCTTTTGAGAAACAGTAACCTAAGGAGAATGAGCAATGACTATTGGATATTTTAACCAAGTAAACCTTCTAATACATACCTTTTCAAAGCATGTAAGTCTTGCTTCTCCTTCAACAGGCAATAAAGTTGTTTCTGTTTCTCTCCTTAAATCAGCATCCTTGTCCTATATAGCTGCAAAAGCAAGCATAGAGATTTTTTGTTTTGTTCTGAACAAAACAACAAAAACACAAACCCAAAACATTCTAAATACCATGTAGTTCAAGTCTCACTGATTCCACAGTTAGAGTCAGTAAGCACAGTGCTCTTACACTTCTTTCCAACTTCTCCTACTTCTGAATCCTTTGTGCTCCAACAACATTTTAAAAGAAATTAACAAAGGTGGCTCCCAGAAGGCTTCTGAGTCCACAAGAGTCTAGATTCTGAAGCAAAACAGAAGAAAACAGGAAACACTGTTGAGGCCAGTAACAGCCCAAATAGCAGTATAGATAACAAATCTGCTGGATGTCAATAACTGGTTCAGGGAAAGTCTGACTGAAAGTCAGGAGAGAGTTCCATTCAGTGAGCTCTAGGAAAAAAAGTAAAAATTCTGCCATTACTGACAAGGAAGTTTGTGCTGCTCTGACACTCTGGCCTACAGGGCTCAGATGAATATACCTGTGTTCTACTCCATTGTGACTACCAACCATGGAGATCTTGGCTACCATCCACCAAAAGTCAAACACAGGGGAAGTTCAGACTATGGAAAAGAACAAGTCTCATGGGTAGACCATAAAAAACCCCATTTCATACCAAGTGTAGGAAGTACCTAAGTGTGCTCACGCTGCACTGTTTTAACACTGTCCTCTTCCCCTCACCATCAGTCTCCTGTGACAATTTTACTTATGACTTGGATATATGAGGAAGGATAGCTAGGAATTGGTGAGTTTGTCACTGGTGGAAGTAGGGAATGAGATAGGTTAGTGCTGTTTTTGAGTTAACCTTGAGCCTTTTCTCTACCAGCTTCCACTGTCTTGCTACTAATTCAGATGACTGGAAGGTAAAAAGTCATATGAGTTTGGATCCTACTTACATATGCTCAGCAACAGTTATTCCACAAGAAAAACAAAGTGTTATGTAATTTCTGGAAGTAAACTGTTGAACATGTGTCAGCCACAAGTTTTGTGACGCTCCCCAGTAACTACAGTACCCCAGTGGGATGTAAACAAAACACAACCATAAAACCCACTAGTCACTCAAATACATAATTATTTATCTGCAACATAAGGCAAGCTATTGAGTCACTACTTAGCCACTTGGAAGAGCAGAACCCAAATGCAGAATTGGCTGAGCAGATACATGAATAAGGAAGTTATGACAGGTTTTACTGCTGAACATCAAGCCAGGCCCTTCAACAGCACGGGAGAAGGAAGAGCATGGCATGCAGGTAAAAGGCACAGTAAGCACAAGACTTGACAGGCAAAGAAACAGGAAAAAGGCTAAAGTGGTGTGGTTTCTTGTTGTAGCCTCGTTATCTGAAGGTTATCTGCAACGATATGGTGCTTCTCCTAGGCA
>JAWWEV010000095.1:46618423-46643041 GCA_035583235.1 Hafferia zeledoni | reverse complement strand
TTATGTGTTAATATCTCTTTTTAGATACTGTTGGATTGAGAAGTATTTTCACCATGTGATTAGATGATATAGATATCCTTTAAGAAATGTGTCAAAATATTTATCAAACACTTTTCTTTCTCCTTCTTTCTTGTTTTTATTGAGTCTAGCATTTCTAGATAGTATAGACTATAAAACACAGTGGAAGTTAAATATTTTTGTTGGGTTTTTTGAAACAAACTCTTGTTTATCACCCTCAGTTAAACTATCTGGATGTACTTTCCCTACCCTCTGTGTTTAATTTACTTTTCTTATCAATCTCCTATAGTTTTTAACTGAAGGGTTTAAAGCCACTATTAAGAGAAGTCTTCCATTATGTCATTAGAGCCAGTTGTTTTCAGCTCCATTTTCTGAGTTAGTGAATAGGTGCCCTGGGCTGGTGATGTGTTGCTGCCTTAAGAATGAGATCCCTTCTCTGCCCTTAGTTTGGTAATTCCTGTGCCTGGTGTGTTTGCCAGACCCTGTAGCAAGCTGGTTCAGTTGGCCTAACTTAGCACAGGTATTTACCTAATTTTTTTCTGGATTTGATGTATGTCTGGTGGGTAAGTTGAATCACAAGCAGGTATGATGCATGGCAGAGGGGGTAAAAGGTATGGTCAGTGAAGATGGAGAGCATGGCCCATGCCCTTTTCACCATATTGAACTATTTAGCAAACTCACTCATCATGAAACTGTAGCCTAAGCCAGTTTGGTTGTGTTTAATTGGTGTAGGCATCTCAGTCATGGGATTATTGCTTCATGATCATCTCAAAAAATCTAAAAGTTGATGTTTTGTAGTACCATCTGGCCATACTATTTGAACCTGATTATTAACAACAGATACAATCACGTGATAATGACTTGGTTGTCATTAATGTTTGGTTGTGCAGTCCATCCAGACAGCTTAAGATGACATATAATTTATGATTCTTTCTTTGGTGACCACATCAGAGTGTGTTTAATTTATATTTATTTCTTTCCACAACCTGTATGCTCCAGTCTCCAATTCTGAGCTAATTTTTGGCACTATAAATGAATTGCCCATAATCTGCTCACAGCCAGCATGAGTGGGAGCTTCTGCAGAGTCTTAGACCTTCCTAGAGGAAAACAGCTGCTGTACAAAAGCACTGAATTTCTTAACTTAGGAAAGTGACATGCCAAAGGGAATGTCCAAGATTAGGATATGGCTGATAGCAGATCACTGGAATACTTACAGTATCTCTCTAAGTCAAAGTGTAAGCAGATTGTAAGTAGTTCCAATACAATCCTTACCAGCAGCCACGTGGTTTCCTGACTTAAAAGCAAACCTCAACTACAGCAAGAAAGTCTCATGCAGTGTGCTATATTTTGTAAGGGTGACATCAGTTTATTCACCATAGAAATACCCCCACATTATTTTCAACATATTCTTCACCTAGACCCAATTGTTACTATTGCTATAGTTGAGTTAGAGATGTAACAGTGGAGTGTGCACCAGATGCTGACAGTTCCCTCTATAGAGCCAATTACATCTAGGGTGAACAATGAAATGTGTACCTGATGTGATCTAACATTCATTTGAATCATTACTTGAAAATGTCAGGTTAGATCTGGTTGTGTATCTGTTGCAAACATGCAATTCATGTGTGTCTTTAAATATAGTTACTGGCAACAGTAAAAATTAGAAAACCTACCTTGTTGTGAGAAAGGTGAAGAATGCTTTGCTAAACTTTAGTGGTGGAGAAAGTATGGAATGCTTTTAAAGGTCAAAGAGAACAGAAGATCCTTTAACCAAGGGGAAGTATCCAAAAGAGACTTAATAAGAATTTTAACACAGTTGGTAACCAATCTTTGGACTGTTCACTATGAACACTAACCAAGGTCTTAAAAATATTCTACTGTTTTCTTAATGCTAGAAAAAAACAAACCAAACACAAAAAATAAACAAACAGCAAACCAAACCAACAAACACCCCCCCAACAAACAAAACAAACAAACAAACAGAAAAGAGCACAGGCTTTTGAATGTAGTAACAGTAGATTCCAAAAGTTAGCATTTAACTTTCACAGGGTTGATGCAAAAATCTGCCTTGTGTTCAGACTGCGTTGTGACTACTGTGACTGCACAGTGAATACTTTACACTTTCTGTGTAAGCTACTGGTGCTGCTCCACACAAGAGCAAGATCTTAAGATTTGCTCCAGACACTAAAAAAATGGCTTGTAGACTGTATTCAGTAGTTGAAATAACGAACACCTCTTTTAGATACTACTGCTCCTGCTGTGTGTTGAGACCTTTACTGAAGACTTAAACAGGAAATATAGCTGAGCCTGTGGTCCCCTGGGCTAGGAAGGACTTCTTAAGGGTAAAACTCAGCACATTTTTTGCTTATAAACAGATGTTGAGGTAACTGTTACCACTTTAAGAAAAATGTAACACTTTTTGAAAGCTTCTTTTCCACTTGTGATGACAAAAGTTGGCTTTTTCTAACCATCAGTAGTAGGAAAACAGGAGACTGGACGTTTGCTGCCTATGCAGGGATGAACTGCTTCCTGAAACACAAATTATGGTTTTACTCTTTTTGACCAAATCCAGGTTACTGTAGGACTGTTTTAAGCTGGACGATCACTGAAAGACTAGAAGGTACTTTTTGCCAAGCCCCTCTAAATTCTAATGTGTATTTTTGTGGCATCTCTTGGGGATCAGATGGCAAAAGCACTACCACCTTAAGAAATCTAGAAAGGTTGCTCAGGAAAATAGGGGTAGAGATTCTGCATTTCTCTCAGGGAACCTTATCATTGCCTGTAAGCAACGGCAGATAGTTAGGTGAGGAGTGCTCCCCACGCTGAGCCAGCATTGAGTGCAGTAATGACAAATTCTAGATCATACCTAGGTGGACAGAGCAGCTCTTCTTACAAGGGAAGGCATCCCCCATGCTCTCCCATAGTATTGAAGATACAACTTTAGTTTTGAGAAGGTTGAGGTCTTCTCAAACATCTTACAAAACTCAAAGGGTAGCTCTAATGGCCCATCATCCTAATTTAATTTTTTATTTTCAACTTCTCTGTGGGAAAGTTGTGGCAAATACATATTCTCCCCATTATTCTGACAGGAACACTGAAGCCCACATTTGTTTTTCATTTGTGATTTCCTTCTTCTCTCCTGTGAGTGTAGTGTTTGCTCTGTAACACCTAGAGAAACTATGCCAGAGTAAGTCTGTTCATCTGAGGCAAAGTTTCTTGTTCCAAATGTACAGCTTAAACTGAGAAATCTTCTGCAGTTTAGTCCTTAAACAACCCCAAATTTATTCTGTAATCTTACTATAAGCAGACATCCAGACTCTTGTCTCTTATCAAGTGATTCAGAACATGGAACAGTGATTTCAGCAGGGTGAAAGGTATATCAGCATCTGGCCCTTGGGAATAGACTGGTGAGACTGTAGAGGGATGTCAGCTGCAGAGATGGCAGACCACGGACTATGACACTACTCCTGTGGTAATGCAGATTCTCAAGCACTTACTGTGTGTTGTCAGTCTAGGAATGGCTCATAAGCAAGAAGGGATTCAAGCATGTGTACCAAGGAATTCTGACCTGTGGAGGAGGAACTTGCACAGAAGAATGAGATCAGGTGCTTAGGGGCTGAAAGTTATGTCTGTTCTTTGTCAAAATCTATAGTCCTGTAAGGTGCCAGAGAAAGAGAGCTCAACACAGGTGGAAGGTAAATAACAGTTTTTGAGTCTGGGTTGTGTTTTGGATTTTTTCTTCCCAAGTTACACAGGTGCATCTTGCCTGGATGCAATGTCATCACTACTAATACTGGGGCAACCTTCTTATTCCTGTATTAGTGATGACTATTCATCTAACATACCAGTGACAGTAGTGGGAAGCAGAAGAGAAGGCTGTGGGTATTATATAAGTAGCTTATCTAATAGCAAAGCAGAAGGGGACATCTGGAGGGGAGAATCAGCAACTGTAAAAATAAACTGCTTACTTAACCAGCCTGGAGAAACAATTCAGTCATCACTGAACACATTACCACTGCTAACTTTCTGGAGCAGCCAACATGACTTAGGAAATAAGCACTTCAAGGCAGTTTGGGAGATCCTAAGAGGAAAAGTTGAATCATAATCATTGTCAAGATTTATGGCATATGATTATTTAATTTTTATAAAAAACCGCTCAGCTTTAATACTTAGACTAAGTTACAGCACAAGATTGTTGAAAATACAGCTAGGACAATGTCAAACAAAAATAGTATTTTAGGTTACAATAACTAAAATAGCCATCCCAGATTTAAAAACAGAAAGAATGGATACTGGGGCATTGAAAGCAGCTACAGAAAATGCAGAATTAAAGTATTAAGTGTTCAATAAGTAATCCAAAAGAGGCCACTTGCATTTTAAGATTACTTTATTCTTTTTAGACTGCATGCTTTCTATTGGTTATTGAATGAACTAAGGGAGAACTCGAAAATCAAAGTATTAGTAAGCATGGAGGTCAAACTGATCTGAGGAGGAATATTTAGTGTTGTACTAACATGCAGAGTTGAAGATAAACATTAAGTTTTCAGTTGAGAGACCTGGTAATCAGTCCAATAAATGGCACCATGCAGTAAATATGTTACCTGCTGCCTTAGTACCTTGAACTGTTTTTAGCTTACACTATCCTTGGAGAAATTCCTGAATTTTTTCTTGCATGTTGTAAAATTGCCCTTTCAGAACAACTGAAATGGAAACCAATTATCTAGCAATTCCAAGAAAACGAAAGATACACAGATATTAAGATGCCTATCTTAAGCTTTGCAAACATACAAGACTTGAAATGTCACTGTTTTTGGCATGATGCAAGACCTTCCTTTCTAGTTAAATAGCAAAACTCACCACAGCTGTAACTTCCACACTGTTCCAGTTCATAATCAAATACCTTACCTCCTCCAAATACCATACATAAATGTTATTTGGCAGTGGTAGATGTGGTCAGGTTTCCCTGAAAAACTACCTGATAATGTACTTAGATAATCACAAACCTGCTTGAGCAGTGTAGAACCAGTTTGCAGTAGCTGTGAGTAGTATGTGGGCACAAGTCAAAAGTTAACAGATGTGCCAGAGTAGTCTCTGTCAGATCTGCTGTGTTTAAGTGCAATGAATACTAGAAGAACTGAGCAGCACCCTTTTACATCTCGAAACAATAACTGAAGATCCTGGGGGAGCAGAAAGCAAATGACATGTGAACTCTTACGAGGCTCTAGCCTGTTCTTTGGCCACTGATGAAGACAAGACTACTGGGTTAGATGGACCACTCAGCCTGACCACAGAGCGCTTGTTTTCTTCATTCCTGCCTGACACCAGAAGATAAGAATCAAGCCATTGGACTATTGCTTTCCAGTATAACAAGAATGGTACCTGTATTGCAGTGATATCCAACCAGCTGAAAAATTCAATTTAATAAGTCATTACTTACTAAACTTCTACAGGCCTTGGGATTAGTAGGAAACAAACAGATTCAAACACATTTGTTCAGTTTCAACTTTTGCTCCTATGCTCAAAACTTAGAAGGGCTGTACTATACAGGCTGCTGAAGTAATACTTAAATTGTCTGCTCATTTTGACGGGCGGAACATAAGAAATCAGGAAGAATTACTTAAATCTTGTCACTAATTCTTTTCCTGCACATACAATAAAATGTAGGCTTATTAAGAAAGACAGGGAATGTACAGCTTTGGTAGTACTATTTACAGAGAGCAGCTTATGTCTACAAAGTTGAGATTCTTCTCATAAACATATCTGCAGTTTTGCCTAATCTAATTTATTAGTTAAGCATATCAATTTAGTAAAGGCATGGACCATTATAGACATCTCAGGCATTCTAGTTTAGTAAGGATGCAACTCTTTGCAGAAGTCATCTTTCCATCCACCTACTCTCTTGTTTTTTAAATATAAAAGAGCTCATAATTATCTCTACTCTTTACCACTTAAAAATCAATTAATGCTTTTAAAATATTCAATACAGGCACAGTTTTGTTCTATTACCTTATTGCTTAAAACTTCTGTGGAACTAACTGCAAAAGTACAGGCAATATAAATCAGTATTTAAATTATATATTACATGTTTATTATGGGTGCAAAGTTTTTAGAATTTACATTTTATGAAAATTCAGAAGTATTTACAATTTTTGTAAGATAAACTTGTATGCTCTAATTTACAGTGTGACGTAGTAAAAATTCATAAAAATTCAGATCCTTTAGAGTTGTGTTTACAAATTCATTTCCTTAGGAGGCAGCTACAAGGGATATTGCTGTATACATAGGCAAGAACCAGCTTGCTACATACCTTTTTTTTCCCTAGTATCAGATAGTTACATGTACTTTTTACATTGGTTTTGAGTTTCTTTACAAAAAGGTGATATAAACTTGTATGGCTTCAAAATTGTAACCTGCACCCAATGCAAATGTATGTGAAAACACCTGAATGAAGACTAGTTTAAAAGTGCTGAAACATTAACTACTTCATTTAACTTAAGAATTAAAGTAATACTTGATTAGAAATAGCAATAATAGGTCTGGGTTTTAATTTATAAAGTATTGTCACATTAATCAGTTTGATTACAAAGCAGATTACAATTTGAATTCCAGTAAAAAGGCTGTAACATTTTAGGAGTTATAAATTTACCATCAGTAAGATTAGCAAATTAGAAGCCAAATATACTCTTCCAATCAAATCTATAGTACAGTATGTTCTTAGTACTAACAATGAAACTCTCATCTGCAAAAAGGTCTAGTATACATTAGAATTTGTGTAGCATCTACAAAGGCACAATTTCTTGTAAAGCTTCCGCAGTTCATTTCACTACTGGCTTTGCATGAATTAACTCGAGCACATTTTACTGTTTTAATAGAGAATTTGAAATAATACTAGTATTCTAAATGTTCATTTGAAATTCTCATATGCAGGTTATTGAATTATCTTGCCCCAAGGCTTTTGATTTCAGCACGAAAAAAAACTCCTTGATAATATAAATACATAGAAGATTTTCTAAATTACTGACTTGCTTTAAAAAATGTTAATGATGTCACGTCCCTCTGCTTAGGCTGTGACAGGCAGATTAGATGACAATAGAAATACTAAACTCGGTAGTTATAGAAAAAAATGAATAGACAAGGCAGTATTTATCATCCTGCTGCCCTAAAATACTCCTAAAGTACTTTGAGTACATTCACTTCATACATCCCCAAAATCACTCAAAGTCTGAAGGCTTGCAGTCAAAGTGAAAAGTAATGCTGTTTGCTTTTAGAAGTTTGCTTTTACTATCATCAGTGATTTTTCCTGATTCTCATCTTTGGTGACCATAAAGTTATTTCATGAAAGTTTCCAAGTCCTGCATGATGCATCTCCCTTTACTACAGCCACATTTTATTGCAATTACCCCATAAGGAAGTAATTCAATATTATAAACCCCTTTTAAAACAAACTCCAGTTTTTGCAAATCAGCCTTCTAAATAAATCCCCATGAAAGAAATTGTTACAAAGTTGAGTGTATAATACAAATATCATGCTTTCCTCTTGAAGAGCCAAACTTTGAAAAAGGAAGTGAGGCATGTGAATATCAAATTGGATAGGCACAGGCTCTTTTGAAAGGCACAAATGTTATGCAATTCATATAAAAATAAATTAAATCTACAGCATCGCAATCACAACGCCCAAAAAATTTACTAACTGCAGAAGTAAATCTCTGCTGTGTTTTGCAATTTTGTAAGACATTGCACTTAGGCAAAAAAAATCCTATATAAAACAACTTACATGTTAATAATATATGATACATGAGAATCAAGTTATTTTTCTTTTATACATCTCTAACTTAGCTGGTTTTGTGGCATCAGTGGATAGAAGAACTAGATGAGACTTAGCCTCTGCTATCTTAATGGCAATTAAAAGCTGACAAAGACTCTGAACAATGAATAATACTTAGGGAAAGCTCAGATATTTCCTACTTGCTGTTCTACTTTTTAGGTTTAATGCTTACAGTACAACATAAAATTTCATATGCTCATTACAACTGTGGATTACTATTTTGACTTCATCGATATAAATTTACTAAATTTTCAACAATTTTTCCCAAATATTGCAGTTGATCATTTACAGACAGTGTTGAAGTTAACTTCAGTGCTATTGTAAAGTAATAAAGTTTTCAAAATGACTTTCAAAAGTGCATTTACTTTCTGTAGTTTAGCCTCAAAGTAGGTCAACATTTTTGAAAAATTAATGCATATTAAAATAGTGTTTGAAAAGTAGAAAGGCTGGAGTGGGTTTCTTGCACTCCTTTGATCCGATGACTTTCACAGGTACATCAACAGTCTGCCATATACCGTCCTGAAAAAAAAAAGGAAAAACAGGTAGGTTTTTTGCAGTCAGTAGATAAACCACATCTTCCTTGGAGCAGTTTGAATAACTGTGGAAAAACAAAAAACCAATGAAACATTTGTCACAGACGCTTTAATGAAAAGTAACTATTTACACATCACTCATTTAACAGTCTCCTATTTTAGAATTTAAGACCAGAGAATGTATAATAATAATCTGAATATATAAGCCTGTCAGTGTCTTACCACTGACAAATCTTTTCTTAAGAAGGGAAAGCCGATAGCCAGTGCCTACAAGCTCCACATCTACTCCTGAAAGGGTGCTTCCTTCACTGATGAATTGCACTGCAAGTGTTGCTGGTTTACTGGGTCCTCCTGAAAGTTCAAATTTTGCCCTGAGGGATCCAGAACCTGTAAAAAACAAAAAAACCCGAAAATCTGGTTGTTTTGCAAGAACAAAGAGACCTCCCAAAATTTTTAGAAGAAGTGTAACTAACATGATGACCTTTGAGTTCTATTCCTAGTGGCAGTCCTACACAAATTTTCAAAAGAGATGAGAGTACAAGTGTTTTTTTCCAATACTGTTTAAGACAATAACTAGTGAACAATTAAAAGACATTTAAATCACTTACATTAGAGAATGATTTAAAAAGGAACACATACACAGAAAGTGTATATTAAACAGCCTAGTAGTAATCACTTATTACTTAAAATATCTGATTAGTCCCTATTAATCATCATCTATACTTGCTGATCTGTAAGTACCTAACACCACCTGTCTCACGGCAGAAAGTATCTGATATATAGATAGGAACATAGTATCTGCTTTTTACTCTCAGATTTGAAAGCATATCAGAATATTTACAAGTTGTCTGGATGAAAGTATATGAACAAAGCCATTGAAAGAAATGCAGCTATACAGTAATAGGAAAAAAAAAATTACTTTTCTAATAAAGAAAAGGTCTGATTAAATACTTTTCCTCACACATTTCAGTTGATTTTTTCAGAGACACTGGTGAAATGTGATGCCTTTGATACCATTATAAAGCAGTAATAGTTCAAAATTATGCTAAGTACATTACTGTAGTCAATGAAACGCATTTTAAAACCCCCACATTGTTACTAGTTTACAGTTTTTACACAAGTCTTTTCTTGTTCTTGCAAAAGTATGCTGGGGAAAATGATATTTAAATAATTAATAGTGGAATAATGAATGTCAAGTATTTTTACTTCTGTAAACAACTTGCTATTCCTAGTCAATACAGACTGCTAAATGACAAAGAAAGATAGTAACTGAAATGTTACTGAGGCTTGTGGTTTCCATATAAAACCAGTTACATTTACAAGCAATTCTGTGTTTTCACAATGTTCTTCACTAAATTCTCAATAGGACTAAAGGCCTTTCCTTTACACTAGAGTTCATTTCTCCACATAGGCTTTGAGGAGGAGATGTTTCCCTCTAGCTCCTGTAGTACTTCACAAAAATATTGCACCTGAAGAGACTGCAAGGGCTGTGACTGCAGCTCAGGGAAAGGCAGCTGGGAAGAGGACAACTATCAGTACCTTACACAATACTGTATAAATTGCAACTCTGAGCAGATGTGCACAGATGCATTTTTTTTTCCTGGAGTCATTATGGCCAAACCCAAGACTCAAAATGTTGGTCAAGAATCATCTGTCTGAGCACAGGACTTCTGGATTATTTTTTTCTCTTCCCTTCAGTTCTTCCACTTAGCTTCTTCTAATTTATCCATGTGTGAAAAGACAGATATTAAACCTATTTTCATTTGAAAACTGCTCACTTCCAAATAATATGCTAAACTCCATTTTAGAGCTACTAACTGCTTTCAGGGGACTTAATTGTTTTCCCTTGTATAACTAATTGATACATTTATATTTTGACATCTCACTATTAATGGGGTCTCTCAGGAGGCAATTAAGTGAGAAGGTGATGAACTGCTAAACAGGATACTGCATGAGACGGGTATAGAAGCATGAAGGTATAGAGGCTAAAATGATTACCTTTTTACTGTTATTTTTTGCTGTATAAGAAAACAAAAGAGTTTAACTTGCCTCTATTCTCAGACTTCTCTGAAATGCTAGATATTTTCCAATATGCTTTCATCTGGTCTGCATTCCTGTAAGAGAACGGTAAGTTACTTATAAGCACCAGTTTTAGCACATTACTTCCCTCAATTGCACTAGTATGTTTACAGACGTTTTTAAGTGGAGGTCTATAAAAATGTTTGCTCATTTTAAAGTAAGTCTGTGGAAAACTACAGGAGGAAAAGAAGGGGGGTGTGTGCATTGATCCAGAACAGCAAGTTCAGAAGTATACACTTCTTTATACATTTTACACAACACAATTTATACATTTAACACTGTCCTATGTCCCCATCCGTGGCTCCAAAATTCAAAACCGTCTTCAGTCTCTAAAGGTAAGTTACCCTGGAAGCAGTTTGCAAGCTATGCCTTGATGCTTCATGATGATGGTACAAGGGGGAACAATGTTGATTGCTCTCCCCTATGTAAGAGTCCTGGAAGCATGAAATTTATTCTATTTCCATTCTAGTAAAACTAACTGGTGCCAAGTGACACTGTTTAAGCTGACTTCAGACACTTTGAAGGGGCACAAAAGGGTACCAAGCACAAGAGTCTCTAAGCTGACAGGGCATTTTAACTCCTGGAGCACTTTACAGCACTTCCATCAAAGGAAAGTCAACAACTTAGAGCTGTGAGTAGCATGAAGTGCTGATAGATTTGAAACGGCTCTTGGCATTGATGTAGCAAGACTGAAATGCTCACACAAGTAGCACAGTTGGTAGCACTTACTCACAGGAGGTCAAGAAATGCTTTATAGAAAGCACTTATTTCTGAAAAAAGACCAAAACTCCACCGTTAGATCAAACAGGTAACACAACACAAATACTAGAGCTGTCTGGGACATAACTGGATTTTTTTATTTTGTCAGCTTGCCAGGCTCAAAATTCTGGCCTTTGGTAGTCACCAAGGTAAAAGAGAGAATCTGGACTCAAATCCCCTAATCTGATGAATCAGTAACACAACTGTTACTAAGTCTTCCTAGCTAACACTAGGTATTCTAGGTGGGTGTTCATGCTTTCACTCAGGCTTCATCACAGAGGGGTTTGTGGAAGAAGACTGAGCAAGGAGACTGGCTTCACTACACAGTGTAGTAGTCATGGTGTTCTGGTAATATACTGAGTCAGTCCTTGCTCAGAAAAAGCTTAAGATTTTCTTAAAAGTATCACTCCCTTGAAATACCAAATCAAGATACTTTCAGTCCTGCCAGGGTTTTTTTCCACTTAAAATACTATATTACTACTTTTTCCAATTAACACCTTTAAATGTATTGCCTCCAGAAACATTGGAATTTACCTGATAAATGCATCTGGTTTATTTTGATTCTAAGCCTTGCTTTGTAAGGTAAACTGATCTATAAGAAACAATGTTAACAAAGTCTGGCTTCCTTCAATTTGGTATTCTTTGCCCTCTTCATGTTAAAAAGATCCGCTTGAAATAAACTGTCGAGGATTTATGTTACAGCTGTGCCACCAAAACACAGGCACAGTGATTGAATTCTGCTTTTGCTTCAGGACTGTACTGCTCTACTTGTTTTCACAAACTTGTAATAACATAATCACCTAAGATCTATGTTTCATTTCCAAGTGCTACTCTAAGTGCAGGCTTAGAAGGTGGTGACAGGTAGCTGCTATTTGAGTAATAATCTGCATTACACTGAAATTGAGAGACAATGCTACCTGGCTTATGGAGAACTCCTCAGTTACTTAGAAGCTAAGTTTTAAGCTAGAAGACTCAGGGAATCTTTTTAAGAACTGCATTTCTGCTACTTTCTCTATAGAATCCATATATATGAATGTATTTGCACATGCACAAATTGGTTTTTAACCACTTCAAATTACTGTATTAAAATTATCTATCCTATCTATTGACCAAAAGAAAGCAAACATTGGAAATTTCATAAAGAGACTGTGTCATTACATATTTGGGATGGGTGCATATTGTCCCATTTTAGTGTAAGTGAACTGGCTGCACATGATCTGTTTCAGACCAGAAAATGTCTAGATACCTGACACTACACATTTTGCTTTTTCTCCCCCAGAAATCTTTTGGGCTATGATACTACTGAATGCACTGAAATGAATCTGAAAAAAAAATCCTGAGAAATATTATTACCATTTTGCAGGTGGAAGTGATTGCATGTTTATTACTCCTCCATCTACTGGTACCGCAACCTGGACATTAGACAGCATACTGGGCACATTCATAGACTCTGGATTATATTTATAATCCACTCTCACTTCAGTAGTGCTAACATCACATTTCCAGTAAGTTGCAAGATTCAGTGGAGTGGACTGTATGCCATTTGAAGATACCTGTAAAAGAATAAACAATTGAAAGCAGCTCAATTGAAATATTCCTGTTTTAGGCAGAATAGGGGATGATCATAACAAATAACTCTAAATACCGAGAAAATACCAAGAGGACAATTGACCTCCAAGTCCTTAATCACAAAATTCTGAAAACTGTTTTAGTCTAAAGGAATTCTTGTTACTTTAAATTAAAATAATCAAAGTTTGAACTCCCTGAAGCCTATGAAGTTCCTTCCTGTTCTGACTTTTACAGACTTTTGTAAGCTTTGCTTTTTTCTCATGTTCTGCCTTATACAAGCATGCTTGCAGCAAAATTACTTAATCCTTAGCAGTTGTGTGCCATGCCAATTTAGCTGCCCAAGCAGCCAGCAGCAGAAGACAACACCTGTCATTATGGGAAAGGCAGCCAGCAAAATAGTTCTTAACAATTCAGCATTATTTTCCTGCTGCAGGAGGTCGAATGTTGCTTCTGTAGGTAGCTTGTGCTACTGTGCTGATGCATCCCTACCACATTCTCAGTCTACTTGAGGAACCTTCTATGTCCTGCTCCACACTCTCACCTTTCCTTGGTAGTCAAGAAGTTTTTCTATCTGCCTGAGTTTCCGCATGCCAACACCTCATTTTCCTAAGAAGAATCCAGAGTACTCATTTCAATAAATCAAAAAAGGTTTTGTTCCTTCCATCCTTCTCAGAAGTTCTATGTGTCTAACATGTGTTTTGTAGATTCAGTATACCAAGATTTTAAACCATATTGTGAGGATGTGGAAACTCATCGTGGCTCAGCTTCACAAACGAAGATTTGGGAAGGGCTCTCCCCATGTAGGTGTGCCCTTCCAGGCTGCAGAACTGGCCCCACCATTTAACTCCTAAGGTCCATCTGCCATGGCTGAGCGAGCTTGGACAGTGACAGTGAAGTCCTCAGGACTAGAACCTACAGTCCCTGGTATTGCCGTGAGGTCTCTCATCCAAGTACCAACCGGGCCTGATCCTCCCCAGCTTCCGAGATCTGACGGGATCGGGCATCAGGGTGGCATTTAACTGCCTATGTGGGAACGATAGCGCTATGAATAGCTGGACTGACAGCTTATTTTCAGGGTTTTTTTGTGAGTAGACAGTTGTCTCATATGTTTAGATATTTCAATGCAGGCCTAGCAAATACCTGTTCTCCCTTTGAGGAGAATCTGTCTTGAATATTCACAAAGGCTTTTTCCTTGAGAGCCAGAACATCATCTCACTGATTCATAGAATGGCTGAGGTTGACAGAGACCTCCTGGAGGTCCTGGACCTCCTGGTCTGACCCTCCTGCTCAAGCAGGGCCACCTTGAAACAGCTGCCCAGGATCATGTCCAGACCACTTCTGAAGATTTCCAAGGACAGAGACACCATGTCCCCTCTAGGCAACCTGTGCCAGTGTTCAGTCACCAACACAGGAGAAAAGTATTTTTGGCTGTTCAGAGGGAATTTCCTGTGCTTCAGTGTGCCTCTGGTTCTGTCACTGGGCACCAGTGTAAGCAGCCCAGCTCCATTCTCTGTGTGTCCTCCCTCAGGTATTGTGGCTCTTCACTAAGCTCCCTTGCAATGGACAACCCAGAACTGGACACACCACTTCGGGTGTGGCCTCACCAGTGCTGAGTGGAGGGGAAGGCTCCCCCCTCTCTTGCACTACTAGCAATATTTTGCCTAATGCAGACCAGGAGACCATCTGCCACCTTTGCAGCAAGAGCAGGTTGTTTGGCTCATGTTCACCATAGCTCTCCTGGGTCCTTTCCTGCCAAGCTGATTTCCAGCTGGTGGTCCCCAGCATGTATTGTTCCTCCTCAGGTGAACTTCTTGTTGAACTTCCTGAGATACCTTTCAGCCCATTTCTGCAGCCTGTTGAGCTCCTTCTGGAGGGCAAAATGACCGTCTGGTATATCCAGAGAGTCATTCCCATTCAAAGTGTCAGCAAACTTGCCAAGGGCACATTCTGCCTCATCCTCCAGGTCATTAATGAAACTATTAAACAGTAAAATCAGTATTGACCTCAAGGGGTTTACTGTTACTTAATGGCCTGCAGGTAGACTTTGTGCCATTGATCACCACCCACATGGCCCAGCTGTTCACCCAGTTTT
This sequence comes from Hafferia zeledoni, assembly GCA_035583235.1. NCBI lineage: Eukaryota > Metazoa > Chordata > Aves > Passeriformes > Thamnophilidae > Hafferia > Hafferia zeledoni. The sequence continues at coordinate 46,628,166 of JAWWEV010000095.1, read as the reverse complement.
CACTTCACCTGCTCATCCAGCCTATACTTCAGCTTCTCCATAAGGATTCTGTGGGATAGTGTTGAAAACTCTTCTGAAGTCTATGTAGACAATATCTACTTCTCTACCCTCATCCACTGGGACAGTCATGTCATCATAGAAGTTTGTCAGCTTGGTCATGCATGACTGCCCTTCGCAAATCCATCCTGTTTTATTACACTGTAAGAGGTCAGAATGCCACAGGTTCTCAGATAGAATTACAGAATGGTTTGGGTTGAAGGAAACCTTGCAGATCAAATGGTACCAACCCTCCCTTGCCATGGGCACAGGTAATTTTCACTAGACTGGGTGGCTCAAAGGCAACCTCTGCCAGTAACTCACCATGCTCTGAGTAACAAATTTCTCCCTAATACCTAATCTAAACCTAGTCTCTTTCAGTTGGAATCCATAACCATATATTAAAATTCATCAGCTACCGCATCGAAAACTTAAGCAAATGCAAAATCAAACACTATACAAGTACAAACTAAAGCAAGCCTTCAGCAAATGTCTTAAAGGAAAATTGGACTTTGCTAACAAATACCAAAAAAAGCAGCATTTGACGCTTGCATGCATGAATTGGACTGAGGTGTAAGAAAGCTGAAACAGGTCCTGAATTCATGAAGCATAGCAGGAATGTGCTAAGCCTGGGCACAGTCTATGTAATTGTAAGCAGTGACATACCCAGAATTGGTCTGGATGAGGGATGACAGTTCATCTGCATGCTGGCAGATAAAGAATGATTCTTTTAATTTTGGAGTAGATAACAGATCTGGAATGCCTTAAAAAAATTCCAAAGGAAAAAAGTGTTTACCTGATACTTTAAAACATCCACATTGTAATAGGATGCAGATGGATTCTGCTCTGATAATTTCTTGAGGTAGACAGTTATGGCTTGCATGTTCATCCAAAAATCCTTAGTACTGGAATCACTTTGTGACTGATCACTACAAAGAAAGATCACTAATTAGGGGTGAAGTATTAGACCACTCAAACAAGCATAATGAACATTTTAACTTTTTTTGCAAAACATGCTTTTTAGTATAATTCACTCTGTCAGATACAGCTCTGCTAACATTTCAGTTATAAACTGTTGTGTCAAACAGCAATAAAATTTAGTTTTGTATTAACCATTCATTACATTAAGTATGAAGGATCAAAATGAAATGAAATACAAGATAACAGATGCATATGGTTTGATTCATTATTTCAGTATTTTTAAAAATATTGCATTCAAAAGCATTTAACTAGTTTTCATATAATTTCTACAATAAATGAAATAGAAACTGCTCAGCTGGAATACATCTCTGCTAAAAAATTCCAGCTTCAGTAATTTTTAAAAAAACAGTGTCTCCAAACATGATTTCAACAATTACTCTACTCAATCAGCAATCTTTTCTTACCAATTCTCCCAAGCATGTTGCTACACATCTGAGAGACAGTTATGCACTGCTTCTGATTAATGCAGAAATGATCCAGCTTAAAAATACATTCGTAGGTGACCAATAAGAGTTGGTGAATCTCCTACTACTTGTCTTCCATTTAAGGCTACTGTTTCATCATTTAGTTTTACCATTGTTACTATTGTATAAAGAAATAATTCATAAAACGCATGCAAAAACACAGCTACATTTACAAATTATTTTTTACGGCTCCTGTTATACTCAGCACAAGTTTCAAGGCCAGCAATCACCAATATTTTTGATGGTGAGAGAACTAAGCTGAACAAGATTAATTCAAGAAAATAAATTATGTGTAAGTAAATCAACCAGACTGTAAAGAATCCTGATTTACATTTACAACTCATATTCTACAAATCATGTGGTTTACAATAATGACAAACCCCCCCAAAAACCTGTATACAAGTTGTGCATTTGGAAGAATTTGCTCTAGTTTGCTTGTGTTTTTCACTCTGAAGCAGAGCACAGCAGGAGATGGGTTGCTTGTGAAGACTTTAATAATCCCACTTGGGAATGATATTGTCATATCACCGGTAATCTTCACAATACATCTAGAAGAGAATGAAAACATCAGCTTCATTGTAACTCATTAGCTGCCTACTTTAATATTAATTTTAAAGCAATCAATGTATTTTCACAAGCTTATGAACTGAATTAAAACCAGAAAATCAATCTCAAATGAGTGTAATGTGACAATGTACTGTCAATTTCAACTTGGAAGTATGATGAGATAAGGAAAGGAAAAAGTTTAATACTTAAGCATACAGTAGTCTTGGTGGATATTTTTCAGGCTTTGAAAACAAGGCACAGCTATGCTTAGGCAAGGCCTAAATAGCATAGCAAGTGATATGACAAAGGGAATGAGGTGCTTTTATCTGCCCAAATTTACATGTAGCACCTACCTGACTATGATAAATATCCTTGTCATTCTCATTGTGAACACACTTCTGTAAAGCCGTTATATATGGACTCCTAGCAGGATGCAGGCCAATATAGAGCAATCAGCCACTCTTGTCATTTATAACGGGGGAAATCCCCACTTTTGAATCCCCCTTCTAATATATATACATTTTCCCCCAAAATATAACAAGTAGACCCAGTGTCTTTTCTTATTATAACTTATTACATTCAAAACAATTCACTATTTAACTAACTTTGTGGGATCTGCTCCTTTAAAGTAGGCGTTAACAGATTCAGTAAGGGCTACTGCAACAGGCAAGGTGTCCTGGTTTCCAAGGCTGACAGGGCTGGGACCACGTGAAACACCTAGAATACATACAGTGTATAGGTTTAATTTTCAAAAAGTTAAGTGATAGATTTCAGAATAGTTGACTACATCTGCAATTTTCACAAGAGGTTACTGCCATCAAGGTCACAGTAGCATCTGAAGTATTACTTGAAAAGTGTGTAGCAATACATAAAAAAGTACAGTACAATTGTACAACCAAGAACACAGGACTACTGGGAGATTATGTAGACAGACACAAGGAAATATGTATGAGGCAGAGGAACACTGCATTATAATGGCTTCTGGGGGAAGTGAACTCAAAATGAAATTAAGACACTGACCAGAATGTTTAAAAAAAAAAATCCCTACTGTATGCTTTTTGTCTCAAAGTACGTATGATAAAATGGTCACAGAATTCACTTACAGTAAGAATGAACTTAAATGCAAATACATCAATATTACCCCACATAAGTGAACTGTTGAATATTCTTTTAGCTTTTTCAGACAATGAACATTAAATTCCCAAGCAGAAATTGCTGGAGAAGTCTTCACTTTTTCTTGTGCCTACACAACACAATTCCAATACAGCTATAAAAATCAACTCAGACCTCATGCTAAGGCATTTTGAAATATGTGTATACAGTGGATTAAATAGGTTGCCATGGGATTTTATTTTCCACAAATTTTATGTGTGTACTGAATATAAAAGATAATACTGGAAGTTTTATCTTTTTTATTAGGGCAGCAGTGTAATAGAGAGCATCTTACTAATTTTTTCTGTACCGCTGCTGAAGTGGCCTGTATCACATAGTATTATCTATCACAAAGAAGGCATAATCTTCGTATTTTCAAAAAACAAAGCAAAACCAAACTGCTTCTGTATAATATTGATCATGGCAAATTAAAAGTATTTACTCTAAAACAGTGGCTGTCCTTTCTGAGCTCTTTCAGAAGCAAAAAGGAAGTTGGGACTTTGTTCTTCACAGATGGTCTAGTATCTCAAATTCAGAAATAAGTGAATGAGGTAGAAACAAAAAGAGAGTAAAAGACTAATTCTACTTCATACCTCACTGTCCATCATAATTTCTTTCGTAACATAGTAAAATATTCAGAATACTTCTCAGCACCATGAAAACATTTATGCATCATTTAGGCCCCCTTTGATCAAAAAGATCTAGGCACAAGTGTTGAATACCAAAAATTCTTAGAAGAACAAACTACTACGATGCTGGCTTCAAAACACTGATTTTTTGTTTTTCTTTTTCAATGTGAAGAGTGAGTTTTCTTAATTCTTTCAGACAATACATGGATCATATTTCCGAAGTCTTCTCTCTCCCTGAAAACAACCAATCAAACTGATTCTCAATAGTCTCAGGAATCCAGAAATCATTATTTTAGGAAGTAAATGTGCAATAAACTAATGAGTTATCAATGACTAGAAATTCTGATTAATTAAATACTGAACTCCAGAATTATTCTCTGCTAAAGCCACAGCATGTACTCAGTAAAGGTGGTACTATAGTTGTTTAGCTGTTTTACTGTCTTTTCCCCCCGGTTCACTAGGAAACAACAAACAACTGCAGAGAAGATAGGATTACCTTGTATACAGGTGTATTAATTATTCAAAAATCTTTTTCTTGTGTTCATTTTTCTATTGATACTTGAAAATTATGCTGAGTAAGGCAAATATATTAGTTATATGCCTCTGGGTAAAAGATCAATACTGTTTTGTTGAATGAAGAGTGAAATTTATTAGAAATAATAACAAAGTTTTTACTTTCTTTAGGAAACATTAAAGAAAAATATCTGGGTTTTTTTTCCTCTCAGTTCTGTTTAGGGGATTAAAAATGAGGTATCCTTTCTTTTATTTGCTCTATTCCCACTGTTGGTCACCCTCCCAGTGTTGACTCATGAAAATCCATGCATTATATGAAAAACCAATTAATTGAAATGAATAAATTACTATAAATTCAGCAAGGCCAAGTGCAGGTCCTGCCCTTGGGTCACAACAACCCCAGGCAGTGCTACAGGCTTGGGGCAAAGTGTCTGGAAAGCTGCCTGATCGAAAAGGACCTAGGGGTGCTGGTTGGCAGTGGCTGAGTATGAGCCAGTGTGTGCCAGGTGGCCAAAAAGGCCAAAGGCATCCTGGCTTCTATCAGCAATAGTGTAGCCAGGACCAAGGCAGTGATCATTCCCCGCAGTTATGAGGCTGCACCTTGAGCACTGGGTGCAGTTCTGGGCCTCTCACTCCCAGAAGGACATTGAGATGCTGGAGAAAGTCCAGAGAAGTGCAATGGAGCTGGTGATGGGTCGAGAGAGTAAGTTGTATGAGGAGGAGCTGAGGCAGCTCAGATTGTTTAGCCTGGAGAAAAGGAGGCTCAGAGAAGATCTTAATCACTCTCTACAGCAACCTCAAAGGAGGTCGTAACTAGCTAAGCGTCAGGCTCTTGTCACAGAAAACTAGTGACAGAACAAGAGGAAACGGCCTCGAGCTGTGCCAGCGGAGGTTCAGGATGGACATCAGGAAGAATTTCTCTACTTTGAACAGGCTTAAGTGGTGGAATCACCATCCCTTGGGATGTTCAAGAAATGACTGGAGCACTTAATGCTATTGTTTAGTTGACATGGTGGTGATTGGCTAATGGTTGGACTTGATCTTGGAGGTATTTTCCGACCTTCATGACTCTATCATTCCATTCAATGAAACAAACTAACTGCTGAATCTAACTCTGGAAGTCATCCTTTTGTTGCCTTGCTGCTGAAAATACAATTCAATGCAGCAACATCCAGCTTCAGGGTCTTCCATGTCTGCTGTGAGGTCTCTGAGGGACAGAACATCACAGAGCTGCACCAAGGTGTGCTTGCTCCATCACAGGCTGCAGCCCAGCTGAAAGATCCAGTTCTTGCACTTTTGGCAGTGATAGCAAACCTGGCTTAAATGCCTTGCCACCTGCCTCAGCCTGACCACCAGTATCAACGCCTGAGCTGTGCTGACACAAGAGCTAGTGACTCCATCATGTAAAGAGTTGCCTTGACAAACTCAAGGTGCAGACCAAAACTGAATGGGCAAATTAATAAACCCGATCAAATGGTTCTAGTTTGGTTTTGGAACAAAGATTCAGACAATTTTAATATTGGCTAAACAGCTGTCATGAAAATAAAATGTATTAAAAAAGTATTACCTTTATTATGACTATATTCCAAGATTTGTATTACATGTAAATACAGAAACATTTTTACCTACTTGTTTTATGAGAACAAGGACTGTCAAGGTAAAAATATATTCGCTTTACTCGAAAGAAAGTAGTTATGACAAACTGAAGAAGCAAAGCCAAGTTTCAGGTTGTTTGTAGAGCAGGGAAGAGGATAGACAGAAGATTACATTATATAAAAGTGTTATACAAAGTTCTGGTAACTTCATCAATATATATCTTGTTATGAAGTTGAGATTTCAAGTCATTTGTATCTGCCAGAAACCAGAAATATCTAGAGAAACTTGGTTCAAAAGAAATACAACTTTATTAGATGTAGTGTATTAGGATGATTAGTTAAGACGTGAATCTGCTTTGAGTACTATACCTGGAGGTGTCCCACAAAGCTTTTCAATTGTAGGAAGATTTCGAATCAAAAGATCATCCTCTATTATATTTAAATGAAACAAAACATTGCAAGAAAACAAAATATTTCAAGCAAAAATAGATGTTAAAAATTAATATATTAAAAAAACTCCTTTGCTAATTTAATTAAGGCTAAAGCATAAAATAAACACTCAATTATGCAAGTCTTAAAAGTTCACTTGCAAAAAAATAAACTAGAGTCAACTTTCCATTACTCAGGACAAATGGGGTAACAGGAACTTTGGATTGTGCAAAAGTCAAAAGAATACAGACAGTATTACAGAGTATTGTCATACCCAAAGTCTTTCAGCTCTCTGCACTGCCCTTTCCATTTCTCCAGGACTATTTCATACAGTCAGTGCAGGTGGAACTGGCCTTATTTATTTTTTCTAGGTCAGATTAATAACAACATCAAACCCCCATGCCAGCACACACCTTACCTCCTTCCCTCATCTCACAGTTCTACTCTGTCACTATCTCCAGTAATATGCACAAACTCAGAGCTGGGGATATTGATGCCCCTGCCACAAATTTTTGGTTCCTTGGCACCAGGGCAGAGGGCCAAGGATGTGAGCCTGGATGAACTTGGCAACCAAAATATCAGTTGTCTTTCTGTGATGCTTCTCAGCATTTGTGAAACTGGTGTACGCTGAATTGTGGGAGCTAAGACTGGGCAGAACTTAGTAGCTTTGCTCCTGGACAGGGTGGAAACAGATGCACTGCTTTCAGTGCAGAACTCCTACTGGAAGCTGCACAAATGCTCTCCTGAGCTGCTAGGCCTGAGAGAGGAATCCTTGGCATAAAAACAATCAGAGATAATTGAATGATAACTTGAAAAGCTGATTTAACTTGGGACTAATGGGGTAATAGTGTTCATTGAAACAATCCAATTCTGCTAAATAAACAAGTTAAAATGTCTTAAACCCTGCTGCCCCTCAGCCTAACAAAACCTCCACTAACTAAAAACCCCCCAGTGTGTCTCTTTCATTTGTTGTAACCAAATATCAAAACTATCCTTAAAAAACAAGAGAAGACCTTTTGAAATTATTGGCAACACATGAAGACCAATTAGGTTTTCACCTTAATCTTTTTTGCTTAGTTGTTTGTTTTGCTTTTACTAAACACATTGCTTTAGCTTATATACTTAACTAATTCGAAGAAAAAGATGCATTAGATTGATTTTTTTGAAACTGGAATTACAAGACAACAAACAAAATTAAAAGAGCATAAAAGAACTCACTTTTGTAAATATTTATATTCATTCAAATTTTTCAGTATCTCAAAATATTTCTGCACCTATATGATAACATCTTATGAACATGATAACATGTTGTACCTGATGGATGTACAAGCACACCAAATAAGAATTTAAGGAGTATTAATTTGGAATAATATTTCCCTAAAGAACATGCCATAATTGGATCTATGGTCTCATCTAATTGAATCCACTTTCTTGTCTCTCAGTGTCATTTAAGACGCAGGTGTAGCAAAGGATGCCTGAAGTAGATAGACTCGCATAAGAAAAAACTAACTCTGACAAATGGTTTTCCTAACAGGTGTAACCTAGTGGTAGAGTTATCTTATTCCTAAAATACAATAAGAAGGTTAATTAAACTTACCAACTGTAGGTGTGTTTGCTGCACTGAGGGAAGCAGAAGAGGATATAGAGGAAATGCTCTCTGCACGTGCCAAAGGAGCTTGTGGAGGTGGACTTGAGTTAGAGGTCAATGGAGGGCTGAATGGCCTAGGCTGAACAAAAGAGATTAAGAGTATGACACAAACTGGTTTTAAAGAGATGAAAAAAAGACAGTAAACAGAAAAGTTCTTAGTTTCGTGCCCCAATGAATTTCATGGTTCTGAACATAGCTCCTTTAATGATTTATCTACCCTAATTTTAAGTGTGAAAGAGAGAACGCACATTTTCTAATGGAATAAATTCCACTAATTCACAGATTTTGATGCACAGATTTTTGCTCTGTTTCATGGAGATAAGCATGACATAGTACCACACAAGTGTAAGAATGAGGCTGAGGAGTGAGCATGGACTGTAGGAGGCAATCAAGACGACTCAAGACTCACAAAGGTCTCCAACTCATTTCCTGAAAGATCTGAAAGGACAGACTGCCCGTGATAATTAATTTGCACAGAAAGTGAGAAATCTGTCTTCAGGGAGGGGAAACTTATCTATAAAATGTATCCCCAGCAACCCTGGGCCATGCCCCCATGACCCTGGATATCCCATTGTCTGTACTGACAGTAGAATCAGGACTGGTGATCTCTTTTTCTCTCTTTGTTTCTCTCTCTTCCTCTAATTCATGTCTATCCCTGTATCCAAAGTCCACTGCCACGTGCTTAGACAGTAAGCCAGCAACTAACATACCAATTTCCACACCAAGTATGTAACTTAATAATAAAGGTTTGTGAGTTTTTGTGGACCCTCTGACTTTCATTGTTTCTTTCAGCCATGAGCATTTATGAAACTTGGGTGCTTCCTTCCCCTTAAAGGTGGGACATCACAGCAATTTTTTTTTTCTTTTCCCCCAGTCCTACTGCACTTGTTGCTGGGTATGTGGCTTAGATAAAGACTGTGGGACTAAATAGAGTTGACACATAATGAAGACAACTGACAATCTTCCACTGGTATCCAGATAATAGTCAGTTTCTAAAACAACAGTATAAAATGAACATAGCTTTGTGCAGGATCATACTTTATAGCAGAACAGTATTTCATTTGGTTCCTTAGTCTAAGAGCAGTTACTACAATTTTATATTGGAATGAGAAAAGAATCTCCAAATTAACCCTATTCTGACCTTACAGAAAAGCAAAACAGATTGAAAATGTTTCAGTTTTGTCATGAGATCAGAATTTTAGTTTTGTCATGAGATCAGAATTGTACTTATAACTAGAATATGGTGACAACACCTTGTTACTTTGAAAGACAGTAAAAGAATCTTACCACAGGAACATTTTTCCAAGTCAGTAAGTCAAGTGAAACACACAGAATACTAATAATTACAAAGGAAATGAACCATGGCCTGGTCTGATAGGCTATTTGGGTATCTGCATTCTTTACCACATTCCTTATTGGCAGGTGAACCCCCACTGCAGGCAGCAAGCAGATGCACGCAGTGTGCAACCTCTCACTATGCTGATGGGCAACTGCTACAATCTGCCACCTCCCTTCTCCACCAACCAGCACCAAGGGCAGGGAAAAGTCACAGCAGGACTACTTCTGTCAACACATAACTGATAAAGATCTACTTAATACTCAATGCCACTGAATCCTTAAACTTTTGGTGGTATCCCTAAGTCAATGGAGTTTTGTTCATAACTTTGCTAGTATTTCACATTTTGAAAACTTCAATCTTATGCGCATGCCATTGTTTCATTATTAAATTATTGACTTGCTTCATTAAAAA
>JAWWEV010000095.1:46607171-46617465 GCA_035583235.1 Hafferia zeledoni | reverse complement strand
TTCAGCTGATGCAAAAATCACGTTTTGGACATTTGTGTTTCTGTTAAGAATTATGTGTTGTAGCAAATTGTTCATGGTTGTTATCATAAACAATTTCCATGCCTGTCCAGCAATGTTGAAAATCTAGTTAAGCAATTCCTTGAACATTGGCTGGAAAGTAACTTCACTGTAACAGTATAAATGGTGTATTTGAAATCAAAGCACAATGGAGAACTAAACAAAAATAACAATCAATACATACTATTTCATTAATCCCACTAAGTTTCCCGGTAGTCAGCTTTGGTCTTGAAGCAGGCCTCGGAGGGGGTACAATGGTGCCTACGGAAAGAGGAGTGGTGGGCCTCGCTGAAAAAAAGCAAATTTAAGAAAATAAGTGTTAGAAAGATCACACTGAACACAGACGTTTGCTGACTTGATTAGACTAACTGGAAGTGATGTTTCTTTTAGAAGTTCCTATTTTACAAGTGCCTCGGTGTAAGATTTAGCAGTAAGTGCTTTTAAAATAGTGCCATATGATACCCTGAAAAGTGACTAAAAATACCATCATGGGTTTCTCATTGCTTTCAAGTTATTTTATACCAACCACTCTTGGGGACTTTTATGTAAAAATAATTGCGCTTGCAAATTCAATTACTTAATCTTTGAGATTTCACTGCTGTCTCACATCCCACAAAAATAAATCCCCATTTCTAGAAAAGCAATACTGCATAGTTAAGAGAAAGCAAAGCCTTTAAATGAATAATTTTAATTTTCTTCTTGTTTCAAGCTGAACATTTACTTTGTTGTCCCAGCTTTCAAGAAAGCTTGTGCTAACAAGCAGTTTAGTACATTCTAAATAAGAACACATGTTAATTTTAACATCAGGTGAGTGATAATAACAAAAACAACGAGTCCAAAGCTTGCTTTTTATAGTCAGTTATTAGCAAAGAGCGGTACAGAATGCATGCTTGTCATACCCTTATTTGAATGAGCACAAGAAGACACTAAACTATAGTCCAGAAGTGCTGAAGGTGATGCAGAAGATATTTCAGCAGCAGTGCCAGTTTCTTCAATGAATAATTGTTCATGGCATATAGTGTTACTGAAAAGGTCACTTTGATCCTCAGAAGCACAGCTGTTGGAAGAATTCCCAAGCCAAGCAGAAGAGGCAAGGCAGGCATTTTCAGTTTTAAAATGAAAACTTTGGGGCTCCTTCTTGTCTGTGCTTGTGTATCTAATTGTAAGAAGTTCATCAGCACAGGAAATCCACTGACTGTGAGACTGTGAAACACAGGATAGAGTAGTGGTACTCCCTGTCGGTGCTGCTGTAACACCAGATTTGCACAAAGTGCTAAGGGGAAAGTCTGGTGAGGATGGGCTTGTAGACCCAGAATCTGCCTGGTGTCCAAGCAGAGACTGAGATACATTAAAATCAGCCAAATCAGTGGTAGATGAGGAGGAGCTCCTATTGTGCTCTTTAAGGGTAGCTGAAGGAAAAAGAAAGAATTGAAACTAGGAAAGACACTGGAAAGATGGAAATTTCAATATTCAAAAAAGTATCCAAAATCCACTGCACAAGGATTACTAGACAGAATGAACAGTAACTGCTCTACTAGGCTAAAAATCTCCTCACTTACAAATGAAAGAAAAAAAAAAGCTAGTGACCTATCACATGTACTTTATTCAGATTGCCAACCATGTCACTTTGCACTTTTCAAGTACATAAAAAAATAATTTATTGTGTATTTCTCCATTTAAGGCTCTACTTCTCATGACTTCCTTTATTTCTCTTACTTCCTCCCTGTTGTGACTTGTGATCTTTGTCTTTTCCTTCGTGCATCTTACTCCACTTTTGGTTCCTCTCCACAGCCACAGCTTTCTGCTTTTAATTGCTTACAAAAGTATTTAATCAAACTTATCCTATCTTGTTCCTTCCAAATGTTTTGATCCTCTTAGCCCTAACACTTGCAAAAGGAAGGCCCAACAGAAAAGGCTTTCAGAATTGACAATGCAGTCACAGGATTCAGTCTGATATTTATTCTATCTGTATCAACCTGCATCTAAGGACTAACAATGTGGATGAGGCATCATCCACCCAAGGTTTTTAACTCTCTCATTCTATTGTCTTCAGACTGCTGAAAAAAGGAGTTTCCAACAAGTATTTCTTGCACTTGCTGTTGCCTGTTGCATGAGATGACAATAGAAGCAGAAAATGCAAGGTTAGTCAATGTTCACATCCTGCAGGTTGGCAGAGCTAGGAGCAACAGCAATGACATACATAATCGAAAAAGGGAGAAACACATTTAGAAGTTCAGATCAAAAGTACAGTTGTTCCCTATATAGCAGACCTTTGCTATGAACAAATACATTCTCTAAGTCCACATAAACATTAGAGTTTCAACACAGCTTTCCCCCTCTAACAGGTATCTTAAATATCATTCAAAGGCTTTAAAATGCTACAATAAATCCTATTTAAAAACACATAGAGATGAAAATAAGGAAAAAACAGAAAAAGAAGCATTTTTACAGTATCAAGAGCCATCTCGAAAAACATGTCTGTTGTGTTTGTTCAAGATAACAAAGTTATCTTAAACTTCTAATGGAGCAGAGTTATTCATGGATGACCAAAGGCCACTTCTGTGCTGCATAAACCACTGTCTGCTCAAATGCCATGCTAGTTTGAGGGCTCAATGATTAGCACAGTTATGAAACAATAGCTAAACAAATGTTTAAACAGTAAAAAGGAAAAAGTTGTTTGTGAGACATGCTTTATCATTATATACAGATACACTGTATTTCAAAAAACTATGTAATTTAAGTTTTGAATTGAGATTTTAAAAAACTTTAAGGATCAGGTTACTTATACTAACCTTCAAGTTGAAGATAGAGCACTGATTTCAAGAAAAATACAATCAGACCAAAGTTGTGTATTTTTTTAAAGTCTTCAAGTCTAAGTTGCAGGTTAGTAAGCATCAGAACTCAATTTACACAACAGTACATCAACCTAGTTGGTTTTTTTCCCCCAAATGTATTAGTAATCTGTTATACATGACAACACCTACTTTCTATTTAACTCCATAGATGATTTCACAAGGCTAAATATCTTAGTTAACTCCCTGACAACAACCCTTGAAATATTATTTAGTAGATAAAGTTTGCGAAGGCATAGATGTATCTAAACTTGACTTACGCCCACAGGACACTGTATTGTACCAAGTCCAGTGAAGCCTAGGGGTCTGGGCAAAAGCCTCATGGGTATGAGGACTAGGGTAGATGATTCCCTGCCAGATACAGCTACAGAGGATGCTATGGATCTCTGTCATTCATCAGTCAGAGGCTACTTTCTCCACAGTTCTGTTGTCAGGAGGGACTGTATGAAAATTTCCCAACCTGCTTTGACTTCCCATCCAGGCAATAGCAACAAACACCTCAATACAGCAGCAAACACCAGCTCAACAAATTAAGTACCCTCTGCCTTTCTCTGGCAACTGCAACACCAGATCAAAGCTAGCAAAACAGATTATTTTGAGAAAACATAATTTCTTTTCTGAATATCCCAGTAACAGCGCTCTCTCTATAGTGTAATCTTGAATTTGTTACCGCACACATGTGAATCCACTAGCCATTACTATTGACTGGTTATCTAAGTGAGGATGAGTTCTGTAAGCCAGATTTGTTAAGACCGTAATTTTAAAGGACACAAATATGAAGCGAAAGACTAAGTTCTACTTAACATAACATAACAATGCTGACTGTTGCTAAAAGAACATTACTAAAACCAAGAATTAACACCAGAATTCTTCTATGGTTTTTCAGAATTCTTCTATTGACAAATGTATTCTTGCTCACTGTTCTTCAATCTAACCTTCAAGCATGATCAAGCACAGAGTAAAACAGCTGGAAAGCCATAACTGTGAACAAAGAAGTGAGGTCTATTATGCTTTTTGGAGTATGTATACCCAGTGAAAAAAACCAGTAAGCACACTTTCTGTCTCAAGTATGTGGAAGAAAAAAGTGCCTACATTAAAAGAGTAGAGGCTGGAAAATAGATGCAAGGTAGGTAGATTGAAAAGAACTATGGAACTATTTTTTATGAAGACCAGGTTTCATGAAAGCCTGCCATTGTCATGCCCTCACTAATACTGTGCATCCCCAAATTTCCATGGAACGTAGTATGCCCTTAGCCTCCACTTCCCATACTCCACAGACCGTTCTTTTCCTCCCACTACCCCTGCTTTCAGGATTTCATCTTAATTCATGTCTCAGTCCTGCCCTTTTTATCCATCTCCCCTTGGATTATGCCTGCACATCTAACAGAATCATTGTTTCCAACAGGAAACAAGTTCCTCCACAAAGCTCGGCAATGCCTTCATATTACACAGCTTAATCAACTTTCCTGGAAGGAAGCCCAACCCTACTCATTGTACAAGCTCAGCTTGTCTCACAGTTGCTGCAACAACGTCCATTTAATCCCCCAGCCCTACCAGAAGGAAACAAAAGTATTACATTCTAAAAGGTGAGCAATTTTTTGGAAAGTAAGAGGACAGAAACAAGAAAGAATTTTCCTAAGGTGTCTGGCACTACCTCTTGCATCTTGCACTCTAGCTTGAAAGCCTTATATACTGCATCCTCACTTGTGTAACACTTTGAAGACAGTATATTGCTTTACGAAATTTTTTAATTTAATAGCCAAAGTATGACCCTTTGCAATAACTAAAAAAACAACACCAGAACATCCTGAAGTATACAGAGAAAACATTTTCTACTATCAGATATTTTTACCTGAGGAGGATGAGGATGCCAAGGAAACTGAAGTGGAAGATTCAAGAGAACTGCTGAAGAGTGGATCCCATGCCAGGAGGTCACTGTTCCCCTTTCTATGTTAAGAGTTACAATTGGAATATAATTGAAAGATGTGTGCATTCATAAAAAGCAAACTAAACTTCAGTAGTAGGTTAGTAATGTAATAAAGACAATAATCACAGAATGGTTTTAGTTAGAAGGGATTTTTAAAAATCTTGTTCCAACCATCATAATATTGGCAGCAACACCTTCCACTAGATCAGGCTGCTCAAAGCCCCATCCAGCCTGGTCTTGCACACTTTCAGGGATGGGGCATCCATAACTTCTCTGTGAAACCTTTTTCAGTGTCTTACCACCCTCACAGTAAGGAATTTCTTTCTAATATCTGATCTAAACCTACTCTTAGTTTAAAGCCATTTCCCCTTGTTTTATCATTGCATGCCCTTGTAAAAAGTCCCTCAATAAAATTACAAAAACATTTCACAAATTACTCTACAGTACTTATTCTTTGCATCTAAGAATAAAAAAGCTTACAAATTGCAGGTCAAAGAACTGATTTACATATAAGGTGACTATCTGAGCCAACACCTAGGTGTAAGGTTGTGTGTGGCCATACTTTATAAAATGATTGTCATTTTCAAGGAGATCTACATCTTCAAGTACATTTATTTCAGTATAAATACATATAAAGAAAGTATGCAGACCTGTTTAAATTTGAGGGTTGCAATATTAAACTCTTTACCATGGAACACTAAACTAAATCTGTCTTATTTAGAAACTTAGGTTTTAATAAAAAACTAAATCTCGTATAATCATACAATTATAAATATCAACTGAGACAGACCAGAATAAAGCAAATGTATTAGAAGGGGTAAACAAATTAATGGAAATCTCCATTGTTACAGAATTTATTTTTAAGTCTTATAAAGCAATAGATGACCAAATTCAAATGGGAGTCAGCTGTTACTCCTATTGAGTTTCTGAGTATTAGAAAAATAAGACTAAACTCCTGCAAAACTGCATTTGATAGAATTTTAAATTTGAACTTACTCATTAGACGGAGCAGAAAGCTTTGATTTTGTTAACTCTTCACCTGAGAAAAAGATACAGTACTATCACCAAAAGGATAAAATAAAAATTTCAGTTTCATTATAAAAAGATAGCAAATACTAGTGTTGGCAGCTCAAAATAAATTATGAATTATTAAAACAGAAAAAAGAAAATCTATTATTTCTGAAAGCTTAAGTTTAGATACTCCTGAAATAGTAGACTACACAGACCAATTCATTCTGTGAGGAACTGTTGCTCACTTGAAATTTCTTCCTTCAATTATACTGTTTTACTGTTTACATCAATTCTTCAGCAAATCTGTCCTGATTTCCCACTATATGACAGAAACTAATGTTCTGTCCTCCATCTCTACTGCCCTATTTTGTACCATACCCACAGAGACAGTGTGCTTTGCTGGTACATGGATATACTAAACTTGAGCAGCTGGAAGGGTTTTAAGAACTTGACCAGGGTTTTTTTCCATGGAGTATCTCCTTTGGCTTTTGGATGTGTACCTCATCACTGCCAGAGACAGGCTCATCTGGTCCCACTACAGTGAACAGCCACGTACATAGTTAAAGAAGATGCGTATAAAACTGACAAAAGAAATACTTTTTTCCATTTAAAATACAGGTACTTAAGAAGTTTATTTCTTCAACAATTAAAAGAAATCTATTTTCATCCTATGTTAAAAAGCTAGCATAGATGAAAAGATTCACACTTACTGCATGAATTTTGATTCATTTGTGCCTGAAACAGAAAAAAAAAAATTAGGAATATATTCTTTTACTAACTGTAAAATAAAAGAGTTAACAGTCCCAGGGTTCTTATTTCCACTCAACTTCCTATGAGATACTTTGCTTTCAATGCCAGGCAAAACATTATGAGCTTGCAGAAGACCATGGAACGTGAGCCAGGAAAGAGCAACCAGTGCACACCTGCCACATCAGTAAGAAAAAGCAAGAATGAATACTGTAGAACTAACATAGGGTTTAGTATTATTAAATTTCTTTACTGACTGAGACAGTAAAATTAAACAGCTTATACATCACACAATACATATGAAAAAAACCATTCCTAATGTTTCCCACAGTAACTCTTCTCACATACTACACTTACTTGGTTTTAACTAAAAATGTGAATAAAAAGCCATTCTCTACTTACAGGACTGTGCCTCTGCTTTCAAAATGTGGTGGGGGAAAAAAGAGAAAAATTATTATTTTAATATGTTATGCACACTATTTTCGTTAAAATCAGAGCCAGTCTTACTCTTATCTGAATATTGTATTGCATACCTTAATACTATTTATCATCTCATTGTACAAATTATTGTTCTGTGACTTGGTAGAATATATCAATAAAGCTGTATTGTATGCACTATATACACATTATGTGATCTGTTTTAGATGATTTGCATATTATTGAATACAAATTAGTAAATTGTGTTAAAAGCCACACTCAGCTAACTCCACAATATATTCAAGTGTCTTGTGCTGGCTACAGCACAAAGACAACAACTGAGCACTCACAAGACTCAAAGGAAAGTTTAAATCTAAGAAGAGAGAAGTACTTCATGTTATATTGCAATTAAGTGTACCAAAGATGACCTGGTGCACAAGAAAAAAAATCATTAAACCTAGAGTAGATCTTGAACACACAGAATAAATTTCTACACATGAAAAATACAAAGAACAAAACTTACAGATATTGCTGGAGAAAGAGAGATGTTTCCTATAGATACTTTTAATTCATCCAAGGAAGGCATAGTATATTGAGAGCTGTTATTTGGCTGGACAGGTTTTATTTCTATATGGAACCTCCTGGGTTCATCATCTTCAGAGTCAGAATCACTGGATGAATAGAAATGGTTCTCTTTGGTATGTTTTTCTCAGTTAAGGTGGAAATACTTAATTTGCTTAATCTGTTTCAAAATTATGGACCAAAAAATGTTCATAATTAAGTGACACCTTTGTGCACTTATATAGATGTTTCACAAATATCCACAGTCCAAAATTCATAATTCAGAGTTAAATTCAAGGGGTTTATTCCAATCATCTTCATAATGATGATTCTGTTCAGAAGAGCACAACATTATATAACTGAAGAATGGCAGCATCTGTCATATAACTGAACAACTGCATACTTGAAGGCACCAGGTTAAATTAAAGATTCTAGAGAAGCAACACGATCTGCAAGACTCAACCAAGGACTCTAAGAGACATAAGAAAAACACAGAAATCCGTTAAACCAAGTGAAGAAACACCCTAAACTTTTTTAATGAGCAGTGGAGTGCCCATGATACCTGTACCTAACATTAACAGTGGAAGAAAGAACAGCAGCCACCATTACTTGCCCCTTTTGCAGTGTGGCACTGAAAACTTTGCAAGAAAGGCTGCCAGTTAAACAGAAGGCTGCACAGAAACTGATCAGTATTGGCTGCACAAAGCACTGTCATGCTTGGAAAAAAAAGGAATCACAAGGACAACTCAGCCCTCAAAATAAGGAAAATATAAACTTGGCTCTTTACACGCACAGGAGCTGCACTGAACAAAAGCTCTGAAAGGCCTATGCTAAGTTCTTAAAAAATGCATTTGTTTTGGAAAGACAGAATTTGGAAAATTTTCCTCTACTGAAACATTAATGTTTTGTACCACCTGGGAGAAGTATATATATTCTGTAAATCACTTCTGCTGGTTTTACTTGAAAATATGGCAGACATTTGTATGAAATTTCTTCAGTCTATTCCCTAACAAATATTCAGGGTTGATCTAAAGACATTCCAAATCCTTTTCAACTGAAAGGGTCTGAAAGTTGTGCTGAGAAAAAAGCTAAATGTCTTCATCTTACAGCCTATCTGTTCCCTCAAAATGGAGCTTATCTAGAAAGGAAAGTTTCAAAGGCAAATAATTTTAATTTCATCAAAAGATCTCTTGTCCTCAAGATTCAATTCCTACAAATCAGGAAGCTCTTGGAAAGTGCTTTTCCAACACACATTTAAGTCAGATTTATTAAGACTGACTGTTATTATAGTAAAATAATGTCCTCCAACAAATTATCTCAAGAGTTCCCATGAACAAAATAAATATCCACTCCTGGAGGCTAAGTGAGGAAAAGAGGAAGGGAACTGACGAGTTCCTGAGTCTGGTCAAGATTTTCAGAAGCTTAAGTACTACCTAGGTGATGGATTCCAAACCACTGATGTTTTTCACTGAACGTATAGCTTTTCTCTTGTTTCCCAACAAAAAGAGATAATATAGAAAAGGATTCTCAGAGGAATCACTCATCACAAGCATGAATGTCATTCACTTCACTCTCCCTTTCATAAATACATTCAAAGCATGAAATAATGCTTCTCTCAGAACTGGATCAAAGACTGTCACTTTCATAACCATTTAGTAAGTAGGAGAGAAAACCACTTGCTCTTATCTCTGTAGAAATCTTCAGTGTGGACATTAGAGGCATATTACGCAAAGCTGATGAAAATAGAGAAACTATGATGAAGGACTAGTTCCTGTAATGTGTAAGTTTACCTCTTAAAAGTTTCTGCAATTTAAGGTAATTGCACAGCCTAAGTTTACTTTTATCTGCAGTACTCTGAAAATTCAGTGAATAACATTTCCAAAAATGATCTATCTTGCTAACATGTTAGACTTGCTTAGATCTACAGTAATTATTTCCAGCTCTTAAGTAGAGCTTTCCTCTGTTTGTGATGGTAGGGAAAAAAGTGGACAAGAATTTTTCCTCCATAAGACCAGCACAGAAAAATCTTGAGCCTCCATAAATATGTCTCAGAACACTATTGTGTATTTGGAAGCAACTATGAAAAAGACAGTAAAAGCAAAAAGCATCAACTGGAAACAGCATGTGGTATAATTACACCAGATATAATAGAAATTCTATTTCTACATTGCTTGAGCTATCAATTATTTTAATGTTGTTACAAAAAAAAATTAGAGGATGCAGGTATAGAGCACATGTTTAAAAAATTTTACAAACTTTACAAACTCTGAGACTTTTCAAGGAAAGATACGTGCAGAGTCACCTTAAGGTTTTGTTTTGGCTTTTGTTTTAATTTTATTTTTTGCTGTCCTGTTAAAGTTCAAGACATCTGATCTAATCTTTAACATTTGCACACATATAAAATTTAAGATACACAAAATTCAGGTAATTTTGCAAAAGCTCTGAACATAAGAATACAAAGTTGCAACATAAGCCTAAATGTCACATTTTACTTAACACTTTATAGTCAGTACTTCCTCTCTCCAAAGAATTGTAGGAGCATCAAATAACTTGGTAGAGTAATAGTGAAAAGGATATCCTGTGTTGCTTCTGGTTTAATGCTGTATCCTTCATCATCTACATCAGGAAAGTTCTAAAAAAAACAACAAAAATTATGCTATTGACAATTAACAAAAAAAAAAGTCCTTCTTACATCAGACTGAATTTTATGTCATTGACAAAT
>JAWWEV010000095.1:46569151-46602035 GCA_035583235.1 Hafferia zeledoni | reverse complement strand
CCAGTGAGAAGGCCATAATGGTATTGAATATACATTGTACGTTCAGAGATTCACAGTACATGTAGAACTGGTAGATAATGTATGCAAGTCAGTTCTTACTGAATCCTTAATTTTTAAAATTTTCAATATATTTACCTCAGTACCTATAATTGTAAATAATTATAGAGTGGGTTTTCTCTTACATTCCTTTCATACAATTCAAATTCTTGACAAACAGACAAAAGTCACCATTTAAAATCATATATAGGCCAGACGAGTTTTCTGTGAGAGACCCAAACTGGCCAAAACTATAACTGGGACATCTTAACTTCAATTTTTTGAGGTCTGGTCCTCAGTGTGTCCTATGAATCAAACACAAATTATAATTGCCTTATTTTTTTTTCAATAATATTTTTCCAACTTCTATTTCTTGAAATATGTAACTTATTGCAAAGATCCATACAAAAGAAATTCTTGTAGAGATATTAATAGAGATGGTTTTAACTATTTAGATCAAGTTTGAAAAATTAAACAAAAAGAAAATGTAAAATTCAAGAAAAATGAAGAACATTTGAGACCTTCCAGAAGAGGACTCCAACCTTAAAACATAAAGGCACTCCGGGGTGCTTGTTCATAAGGGGTGAAATGAAATCTCATGTAGTATGACTTATACTTATTAAGGCATTCTGTCACCATATTCAAAATAATACTGTTGCTTGTAAAAAGCAAGAAGGAATCATAGACCAAATTTTAAATTCCCAAAACAGTCAAAAAATATTGGGCAGGGGCAAAACCAAAGGAAAATACAACAAAAGCATCAATTTTTATTGATAGAATCTAGGAAAAATAGTTCTTATTTTTTAAAACAAAATACAGATTACATCTAGACAGAATAATTAACTTAGATGACCATACAGAGTGCCTCATGCAGCCAGAAATAAAGTCAAACCAATTTATAGTTGAATTTTTTAAACTATTTTCAATAAATGTGGAGACCAAAATAAGCAAAGAAAATAAACAAGGCAAACCCAGTTGCAGTTCAATCCAATGATTCAACCTGAACTGCCAAATGATATTACTTCCATGAAAAGTCTGATAACTGTAAGGATAATTCTAAAGTTACTTTATTTTAAATGCACCCAAGAAAAGAAATTTGCTCTAAGTCAAGATGACTGCACAGTATAAAATAACTGTCTTGATGAGGATCACATAGCTGTTCTTATATATACCGTTTTGTTATGTGGCAAAACTTACTTTTCCCCATTTGGAAAAATGGTCCTACTCGATGTTTCAAATCAAGTTTCTCAAAAGAAGTTTTAATATGAGGTATTAAAACTTCTCAATAAATGAACTGAAAAACAAATTAGTCTACAGAAAATCACTTAAATGTTTCTGCAAATGTTTCCCTACTGTTGCTATAGGGAGCTACAATATCTGTTGCACATTAATCCAAGAGAACATAAAGGTTTAAATAAAAAGATTCAATTAACAAAATAAAAAACACAGTAACACATTAACTTGCAACTGTCACTTACTAGAATTTACTAAATAAAATTGTAAGACATATCACAGATCAAACTAACAAGCAATGAAAACCAGACCACTAATAAAGTGCTTCTAGAGGCACTGCATTTAAGGGCATATTTTAAAAAGTATATTCCTATGCTCTGTTGTAAAGCAGAACTCCATCAATACTAGAAGGATTTCTCAAAGGAAGCAGTGGTAAGCAGAAGAATATGATGATATGAAGTAGGGTCGACAATAAACTGAACCTTTTTCTTACTCAGAATCTATTAACCAAGGAATTTGAACTATTAGCATGAAGAATAATGTAACATACACTTGCAGTAAAAACACCTTGCTTAAAACCTAAAATCATTAGGCAACAAAAACATAACTCAAAATGTTACTGTTCTCAGAATACACTTGAATGTTACTGACACTTGTCCGTATGTACTGCTGAAGATTATGTATTGAGCAAAATTAACACTTCGGGTATGCTATGAAAATACTAAATTCTCTATCATATAAATAATGTATTTCAGGGACTGTATATAAGTTCAGTTTCATCAGACTTTAGTGCTTGATAATATTATATGCATACACATCTATTCTGAAAATAATTCTACTTACAACTGAGTCTGCATCTGGACACTCCCTATTAAAAAAAAAGACAAAGCAATTATAAAATGCACAAGTTATTTTATTCATACAGTTACAGGTACTTGCTTTAATAATTTCAATTATTTCAAAATACTGCATTTGACGCTTTGGGCTCTCAGATTCTTGAAATTTTTACTTTAATAATCCACATTCAACTGAATGAGATTTAAATAGTAGCTGACAGCTCATGCTCAAAACAGTGCAAAAGAAAAACTCAAAAGAAATGATGAAAAAGCAAACACATACTTGTGGAGGGGAGGAAAAAACCCAATCATGGAAAGTGAGGACTACCATGCTGTATTCTAGCTGAATATGCTTTAAGATTCAGGTCTACAGAGTTAACGTGTGCAATAAATAGAGGTCACCAACCCTAACGAAATATTTCACATGTAATTGCAAAACATTTCAGACAACAACCAGTTCCCAAAGAAATTAAGACTATTCTTACAGGAATTCAAAGCTTCCTCTTTCAGAATTTCATTCTTAGTTCAGATTTGTTAAGTACAGTTGCACTCAAGTACTAGAAGACGCTGAAAAAAATATCTGAGTATCCTCCTAGTAAGCACTTAGAAAAAATATTAAAAAGGTGTCTGGAGAAAGGCAGTGTTTGCACCACATTTCTCACAAGTGTTATATTTTTCCAGTGTAATTTTAAGGAGTAGTATTTTAATACCGAATGACACTGATTCTCTCTGATGTCTTCAAAAAGCAGAAGCAATTACACTTACGGAAGGTGGGAATACTTTAGTAGCACACAAGTCCTCTCTAATTTTCATCCTGACAAATAAAACTTTAAGTGACAGTGTAACTCAACATCATCATCATCATCATCAATCTGAACATCCTAAACATGCACTTAGAGAAAAAAGGTGGAAAAAAAATCAAATTCATTGCAATCCCTGAAAAGTTAAAAGGGTTAAATGTAAAAAATACAGTTTTTACTACACTGCCTTAAAAACAGGTGCAAAAACACCCCAACATGCAAGCATAAACATGAAATTCAGTACATCCTGTTAAGGAACTGACAGCAGGATGAAGGATCCCATCTTCTCTTTTGGCTTCAACCAAAAGAGGACGTATATGATTAAGTTTCTATTTGATTTACGCTTTATCTCCCTCTGCTGGCTAAACTTAATCCATAGCAATAGACATATTTTGAAAGCTCTTTGGGGGCTTGAAGAGACAAAGTCTTAGACTTCTCTGGAGAGATGTGGTTTCAAAAAGTGTCTGTACTCAAACAAGACAGACTGAAGTCAAACACAAGTTGAGAAATGTAAAATATGAAGCAAATGAATGCAAGTAACTGTAGATAAAAACTGAAACAACCAAATCATGCAAAGCAGTGCTTAGAAAAAGATGTGAAATTCTTGGCTACACTGTTGAGCAACATGTAACAGAATACATCATGTATGCTATTTCCCTGTGTAAAACCATTACTGGACACACCACCAGTTCAGCCTTAACTGTTTAAAAACTGTCTCAATAAACTGAAAAGCCTACCAATCATCAGAGTTTTTCTAGAGGTGGAAAGCCTGCCCTACACAAACTAAACGATTACAGACTGAAAAAAGCAAGAGATTAAGAGAGGACTTGACTTCTATGTGCAGAGAAGTTTCTGTTGGCAGAGTTTTATCATGTGCAGTCTCTAACAGGATCATCAGTTGAAGATGAAATCAGACAAAATACAAACCAGCAATGAGCTTTTTCAGAGAGATCATAAAAAAGTATTAGAGTATTTCACATAAGCACAAAATGAATGGTGTGTTATTATTTGTGATTTTTTTGTTAATTTATAAGTTATGGACTAATGCAAGAACCTCTGTAAAAGCCTACAGCATGTGTTACATAGGAAGCTGGTATCACACCATCATACTCTTTTCTTTCTGCCCTAAGAATCTATGCATTTTTGTTGTGAGTGTAAATAAAGAAACAAATACTAGTAGCACCTGCTATTCTTAGGTCATGAATTTTTCAGCATTATGTTAAAAAAACTAAGGCTAGTAAAATGCTTCCAAAAAGTAATTTTAGAAGTAGGTATGTAGATGTTGCTTCTCAAAATATTTCTATATTGCTACAGTTGTCAAATTGTAAGCTATTTTCTGTTAAATTAAATACTTTCATTGAGAAAACACATGTAGAAAATGTGAAAAACATACACTGAAATAAAGTGACCATAATGATGATTACAGACACTGTGAACAATCCACCTCAGAACTGTTATTCAAACTCACTTTCTGGAGAGTTTTAAGTCCTGGGAGAGATAGCACATGCAAAGAATACGGCAAGGGGTATATTTGGGCTAGACTGATGGTCTTTGGGCAGGGACTGTGCTCATGATATACTACAAAAACATTCAAGAATGTTTCTGTCCTTCAACAGTATATACAAAAATTTTTCTCACGGAAGAATATCTGAAAGCTTCAATTCTGCAAAAACAGGCACCCAGTGCTTTCATCATGCACAGAGCTACTGTTTCATTAGGAGTTCACATGCAAATTACACTGTATACAATGCTCAAATATAGAAGAAAAACGATTTACCTATGGACAGGAAAGAGTGAAACATGAGTGGACTACTAGGAATACATTTATTTCCTTAAAATCCTTGGTTACAAAATTCATAAATAACTGCGATGTTTTCATATTCATTGCATTGCATTAAAATGCTGTTATAAACCTGTTTTTTTGGTTAAACACCAGGTAATTTTTATCCCCCTGATTTTACTAGTTTTCATATAAGGCACAGCTTCAGGATGGAAATATACTTACACAGATTCAGTATCTTTTTCTTTTTTCATTATTCCTGATAAACCAAAAGGCTTCCTCTTCCGTGGTTTTATTCCTACAGAAAAAATATTTCTCATTTAAAGATCAAGAGATAAATACATATTTAGCAATGTCAAACACAGGTACATATGAATGCCAATGTTTTAAATGCTGCCTCAGATGTTATAAAAGTTTAACAGAGGAGATAGGAATGGAGCCAAACTAAGGGAACATTATTCCCATTTGTTTTAAGTAGCATACCAATCAATATAACAAAATCAAAACACGGTTCACATTAATAACTCAAGTCCTTATAAAACTGATTTGCATCTCCAAGCTAGGTGTGCAGACTGTGGTTTTAGAACAGACAGAGGATGCTCTGGCAGTTTTGAAAATGGGACTCTGCTCACAGAAACTCAGCAGGAGCTATTGGTCCAGGCAAACCTGAATAGCCAATACACTTGGTTGAGAAACTGAACATTGCCTTCCTCAGACACTGCATTTCAACACCCTGCCATTATTTCTCTGCATGTTCCCAAAAGCTGCAAGTCCCTGTCTTTCCTCAAAAACAGGATCTTGCCTTTCCAGCTGATGCTGAGTTCACAATTTCCCAGTCCTGTAGCCAGCTCTAAGATTGGCTCTCAGTGGAATCATTCCTCCCCACTGTTGTTCCTTCCCTGCTTTTAGCACTGGATATATATAGCTACAGTACTGAAAAAAGTTTACTCTCATTCCCATTTAATGTACTAAAATTAAAATATAATTAAATATTCTATCAGACTTACAGTCACATCTGCTTCTTCACAATGTTTGTTTAAGGAAATTAGACTGCCAAACAAAACAACTAAATGCAAACATCCGATCCAACTAGTCTATAATTTTGTTTTGATGCATGATACTACAGAGACCATGTTTTTGAGCAGAATGGTTGAAATAATTTGGTTTCCAAAATGTAACAACTGACTATTTAAGCACTTTATTATATTCCACTTTATAGAAATGCGTTTCACTGCACATAAGGAATCTCTCCACTCTTAAATTTTCAGGGTTCAATAACTCAAAATTTCTCAAATCAGGTAGCTGTAGTCAGTCATCTATACAGAGGCACATCATTTGTTCCAAGATTATTTTTAAATATCTAGTCTTTATTTTCTTTCTGTGCCTTATACAGCCCAAAAAAGTGGTGAATAGAGTATGAGAGTAGTTTCTGCATATGAGTCCTCTCTGCTTCAGTCAAAAGAGAATTTAAGACTCAGCTGCAACCTTGGCAACTTAAAGGTTTTTATATTCTATAGTTATACTGTCAACTTCTCTGTCCCACAACTAAATACATAGCTGACAGACATAAGGCAGTCCTTAACCACTTAAAACAACCCCCTAAGCAAAATAAGCTAGGCCAACAAAGAAAGACTTTGCAACCATAACACTACATTAGACTTGATTTAACTCACAGGGTAACAATGAGAAGAGCCTGGGCCATGTTTTGACATTTCTAAATTAAGTTACAACACAGTCATAAGTGAATTAAATCCAAACCTCGGCAAAGATAAGATATTAGCCGAAGTACACTTGTAAGAAACACTCAAATTCTTTGACCTTTTTGCATTAGTCTTATAAAGGTTTTATAGGTCTTATTGTTATTGATGTTTGTTTCTCAAAATGCAAACTGCTTTTCAGCCTACTGGAGCACTTCAAAGTTATACACATTCACACACTAAGCACCCTTTGCTTCACAACATTCTCATGTAAATAACTATGCTATGGCAACTCACCTTCAACTACACTGGAGGTGTTACATTCTTCGAATTCAATAGGACCTTAAAGAAATTACAATGAAGATAAACATTAGGTCGAATTTCATCTATTTTAATGATTACTAATATTTCCTGAAAATATTGAGATAATCTAACATAAATTTAGGTGATAACTGAAAAGCACAAATATTATGCCAGTGGCCAAAGAGACTGCAAAGTCATACATGTAAAGCCATATTTTCACTCCATCCTACTGAAAAATTAAAATACTGGTACTCATCATGTAACTACAATTCAATTAGCTATGCTATTAGAATCACATGAAACACCTAACTGGTGTCCTTGGCTCATTCAGAATTCCATCTATAATACAGTGTCACAGTAAGGTTTTTAATTTATCTTTATTTTAATGAACAAGAGTTGTATAAAGAAAAATAAAAAAGGAGAAAAGCACAGCTATAGTTCTAATTTTGAGACTCACACTTTTGTTAACTCTGCATTGCTAGTTCTATTGTTTCCTCTCCATAGCCAATTACCTACACAGTTAAAAGTGGCATGTAGAACCTTAAACACAGCAACAAAGAAAATATTGAGATTACATATATATATGTATGTGTATATATATGTATATGTATATAAAAACTCATTTAGACACAACAGAACAAAAAAGAGCAATGAAAACTAATTAGTTTCTGTATCTAAATAAATTCATTACATTACAGTCGACACAATGTAAGAGTCAACTGTCACTGCAAAGTGATGTCCTGATCCTCATTTATTCAGTCTAGTCAGGTTAGGAATTTATTTAACACAACTATGAATCACTGGAAGGAGAAAGTGCAGGAAAAAAGCCTGAATTTTCATAGGACCTTGTTCAGGAAATGGTAGAATCATACAAGCACTTGTGGAAGTGCAAAGAAAACACAGAGCTCATGCAGAAAGGCATCTTTTCTTCCAACCCATGTTGGAGTAGTTTGTAGCTGTACCCACAGAAAAAGAAGTTTAGTATGCTAACACTGTGTTGCAGGGGTTATTGTTTACCTTTCTGTAATCATTTTAAGAGCATGCACATAAGTCTCTATATAGACACTTCACAGATAAGACAGAGGGGAAAAACCACTTCTAATGACTTTTTTCTTTAATTAAGTAATGCTCGAAATATTGACTTGTAGTTATTGCAATTAATACTGAGTCTGCAAAATTTTCCCAGTCAGAAACAAGAGGAAAAAGAATGCAAGATGAGAATGTGGGACTAGAATCCACCAACAGCCCATTTATCATAATACAATTATTTGGCCTCCAAATGATGCTCTTGAAAGAAGAATATGAAAGACAAGCCTCAAGTGGCAGTCTCAACAGCTCTTTGAATTTCAATTATTAAATAAATTCAAACACAAGACTAATTATTCAATGTAACAAGACAAGACGCAAATCCTAACAGCTGTCTCAGTCTCTTACATATTGTAAATACATGGGCATTTTAAACTGGTCATCCAATCCCTTCTCCTCTGCTCTACACTAAATTAACAGTAAAACAAAGTCAGCATGCTCCAAAAATCAGCAAAACTGTGTATCTTGCAAAACAAAAAACAGAAAAAACAAATCCAGAAAAACAGTTTTAGACAACTGAATATGTCTACTTCTCCACACTGATTTCATCAAGATTTTATGAATTTAAACTCTATTGTTCAAAGGATATTAAGCAAGAAATTCAGAAAAATGTCCTAAAATATAGAAGCTGAAGAACAAATCCATTGCTTCCTCAGCACTGCATTTCAGACAGCATATTTTTCATCACTTTGCGAATGATTCAGTTGCTTCTTTTTCTTGCCTCTATACATACTCCCATTTGGCTAAACCAACCACAAATACTCATCACCTGGACAAAAGAAAATCTGTAAACAACTGAGACTTAAACATATTTTTAGAGGAATAAAATACTCAAGCTTTTTCAGAATTCCATCTGAATTCCATCTTTACCCTTTCCAGCTACTATGACTGATCTCCAGACTATTATAAAACTTTTACATTAATGGTTAAAGTAAATATTCAAGGTTCAAGTATAGCTCATCCTTATTTCAGATCAGTATCTTTAACTTTCACTTCTAAAACAAGGAGAAAGGAAATATTTTCTTAACAACACATCCAAGTTCCTCTGTTTTGATCATGACACTTGTGTAAAACACTTGCTTTTGAAGCTAGGCTTTTTACAGATTGATAAACTTTTTATTTGAATACACACTCATCCTTAGTTCAGAAATGCAGATATCATGTGAATCGGTTAGAATTCAAAAACATCTTTTGATCCTAACTTACTTTTCCTACTTAACTCAAATTTACATATGGCCCTTCTTGCTATGGACTCTCAGAAGTTCATGCCAGTCTGTTCACTAGACTGTCCCTAATTAGTTGACAAAAAAAAATTAATTTCAGCATTTTCCCCCAACGTCTAAAGATATTTGTTGGTTTTGCCAAGTTACTATTTAACCAGCCCCCACCAATATGACAAATGTTGCATTACTTGTTTACAGCAAGGACAAAGTCATACATTTGTGTTTTTGAGTGGAGCAGAGAGAGTGAAATCTGTAGTAGTTTTTAATTTTTTTTTAGAGTTTTGTTCTGTAACTTCAGACCTCCCAACAGTTCTGCTTCCAATATGCCTGCCATATAGAGTACTGTGTTTTGCCTTGGCTGCAGTATTTTAAATTCAAGATAACATTATAGAAACAGACATTTTCTGTGGCATTCTATAGTGAACTACTTTAGAAAACAGGACAGCTGTGAGGAGTCTTTATAACAGCTGGAGTGTCCTGGAGACAGATGTCTTTGTGTCCAGGCAGGTAATAATACTGCAGCCCAGCCAGAATTGTGTGCTGTGACCATCTTGTCCTCTCCTAAACCAGCTGCAGACTCCTAGCCAGCCAAAAGGCCCTAGGCACACATATTACTATGGAAGCAGAGCATCAGTAAGAAATTCAGATAGTTTCTTAAGAAGTTCCCCCTGCATTGCCCACTGTCCTCATGTATATGGAAACAAAAGCATCTGCACTAGCACTGAAAAAACACAAAAACTAACAACCAAATCCAAAAGCTTTCTTCTCTGAAGCACCATATAATCTTTCTGATTCCTTAATCATTTCCTGCTACAGTTAAAAACTACCAGTGGGCTGGCATTAGTGGTGATTGCCAGACAGGTGTAGTACAAAGATGGAAGTCAAAGCATGCAAACTCATGTACTGGTATCACAATAATGTTTGTAACAGCTACACAGTTTTAAGATGCATACACTGCTTCCATGAGGCAGAATTTTTCTGATTGAAGCACAGACAAAAGCTTAACACCAACGAGGATTTCAGCTCAAAATATGGGAGATTATAGTGGATAAAACTCCTGATGCAAGTAAACAGATTACCTGTCCATTGAATGAAAAATTAAATAAAGAAAATAAAAAGAAAAGAAGGAAAGAAAGAAAAACAGTTGCTTCACACTTAAGAAATAGAGCTGCCACTGGGGACCCACCAAAGCCGTGCCACATGATAGCCCAAGGCACTGAAAGGCCAACTAGATGCTGCCATGCTGCAGTGCAGGTGACAATGCTCACACTATTGCTATTTAGCAGTACTGCAGTCAAAGCACTGAAATTTCCTTTGCTCTTTTTCTCATAACAAGACAACAATGTGAACTGAGAAGGAAGACTATTCTCAAGCATTTATATGAACACAAAAGCAAATACTAAAACTAAAGCAGCATTGTAAAAATCTAAGGACATTTTAAGACACTTAACAGAGCAAGTAAAAAAGTTATAGCTGAGATCTAGTCCAATCCTTGCAAAAATCTCTAGTTTGATGTTCTGTTGCATGGATAGTTCCAGGCCCAAGATAACTTTTAAAGTCTGATCTGCCTGTTTTTATATCGATCCATATATTGGTAACTACAGCTTAAACATCTCAAATAGCTCTAATATAAACTTGCATATATTTGATGCTGTAGACAGGAAAAAAGAATACAGTGCATAAATGAAGATCAGCCTTTGCAATTGAAAGAGATACACATATGTAGTGCGATTTCAGTTACTTAAGAATACACACCCAGCTATCAGGATGCTAACGAGAATTTAGTACTCTACAAAGGAATCAGGAATCAAAAATCAGCAAGTTTATCTAACTGTATGCAAGCATTCTAACCAAGTATTCCCCTAAAGTATCTTCCAAAGCAAGCTGCACTGAGTTTTTGAATGCTCACAGCATTCAACTAGTTGGGACAGAAAAGGACATGAAGAAAAGGCAAATGGATGATGGTTTCACAAACATAAGGCAGATGGCCACTATTTGACAAGACACTGAAGCAAATACATCAAGACTGGGTCAGTCGTTATGCTCTTGAAAATAAGGAAGCTTTGGTTTGCTAGAGCAGAAAAGGCAAAAGGTAATTTGAACAAACGGAATTTTTTTATTGTAGTTAATCCCATCACTTACAGTAAGTGACACCATCATAAATTAAGCACCAGTTAGTCTGCTGCATGTTCTAGACTGTTTGGTAACTACACATACTGTTTCTCTTGTTACAAGTGGCATGTGAGTATGGGGGCTCTCAAGCCACTAAAGGCAAATGAAATGGCTAGAAATAAGAAGATACTGATCTTACTGAAAGACAAATGGAGAAGATATAATTGCACTGTAAATTATATTACAGTATCTCCTACATAGCTAGCCCACATCTATGGGAACAGTACTTTCAGAGTATACACAAGGTAACTACAGACACTAGTATCTAACATCTGCTTCTTAATTTATCTACAGTGACACTAATTGTCTTGAGGAGAGTCAAAAAACAGTTACGAAATCCTTCTCCATAAAATCCTAAGTATATGTTTTTCAGTCTATCTGTGTAAGTCTCACACAAAACCTCTGTGAGGGAGACATTGCAAGAATGTTTTGCTAAGGTCAAAACAATAAAATAATTCCTCAATAGAGAGGAAAAAAAAAGGTTTTACTGTTTGGATTCTTAAATAAACAAGTCAAATACAAAAGTCAACTACTATTACTAGGAAGGAAAACATAATATTATGTCATACCCTGAAAAAGTGCCCCCAGTAAGTATATCAATGAACTGGAAAATACTGCAGAGCTAAAAAGGTAAACAAATCAAGAAGTCAACAAATCAAATAAAAACTGCTTCACATTTGTACCTGCTTTTGAAAACCGTCTCGTTTCTGGGTTTTGGGAGGTATGCACGACAGGAAGAAATGTTATCTCACCAAAGCATATATAGGTATCAACTGCAGTTAATTTTCAATAACTGGAACCACTCAGACACTCAACCCCCCCAACCTCAAAACTGCCCTTCCCTGCAACCTGAGGAATCAGTTTACACAAATGCACGCACACATAAAAACATTAACATATCTGTTTCAAGCAAAAGCTTTCCAAAACATCCATAAATCTGTACCTGTAGTTACAAATACAGTAACAAACCATGTTCTTGTTTTTGATAAAAACAAAAGTTTGTCTCTGAGTGTAAATCATGCATGAAAGGAGGACAATTTTTTTTTAAACCGCATATGCTTCACATGCTGCTTCAAATGGCAAAGCTTTGCGTGCCTGGCTCTGTGCCAGTTGACAGCTCAGCTGGATATCAATGCACATTCTGACCCCCCCTTGCAGTGTGTCACTTCTGAATTGTTTCCGCAGTAGAAAGTTTATTCAACCTCTCTCTCAAATTCAGTGGACCGACCATCATTCTGCTATTTAATCATAGCAGAACAGGTTATTTTTCTGACAGCACTAAAGCCAGACAGCAATTCCTAATGAACAGCTTGATACAAGTGGAATTTCGACTGTTTTAGCCTCAATTAATTCTGCTGTCAAAACAAATGACTGCTTTTAGCGTTTAGATGTCAAGCTGCATCACAAAGGTCAATTTTGTATGTACACAAACATATAAGCAATCTTTTTCTTGCTATCATCTGATCCTGTGACATGTTTAGCAAAAAATTTCAAGCTTTCAAATTTAAAAGCCAGGAAATCAAAATATATTTTCTCAGTATAACTCTTTGTAACACTAACTTCCCATTTTTATTCTCTGCCAAACTGAGAAGCGATTTTATAAAATGATAAGGAGAATTTTATTTTTCCCTGGAAAAGGACTACTTATTTTACATTTTAAAAAAGAAGAAACAAATCCAAATTCAAGCATATCTTATTTGTAGAAATGCAGAGTAAAATGAATGACTACTATCTTTGAGGTAAATAACATGTATGTCATCTATCTATCATGTTAGTACCAGACTGCCACAAGCAAATATTAGTGTATGGATTTGGTCAGCCCTTCTTTAAAAAAAAAAACAAAAACACAAAAGAAACAAGCAAAAAAGCCCCCGAAACCAGAAAATAAAACCGACCCATTAACAGGTCAGTCTGAGGGAAAACACAGAAATAATATTGGTAAAACCATATAGTTTAATCTAATTCTATAAATACAGTTCCACCATAAGTCTTTGTTACATCCTCATGATTGTATATCAACCTAGCTGCTATATAGCCTCTAGAGATGCTGAAGGCTTGAACAATCTTCCTTTTAAAAAAAAAATCACGCTGAGAAAAGAAAATTATAGCATGATAATAGTATTCATATTAAAAAAAAAAGGTACAGGTGATAGTAACATCAGAAATAACAACAATTATCACTAGAAACAGAGGTAGCACTTCCACAGAAAGCACTTTTTCAGATGAAGAATGGAACATAAGAGAGATCATCTACTAAACAAGCAATCAATTCTAACCCTGATTCTGTTACCAGGCTTCCAGCACTGCACCCAGTTCACTGGATCAAAGAAAACATTATTCATCTCAGGCTTTTCTGGTACTCTGTGAATACAGCAAGTACACTATACCCAAGGGACAGTATTTCTATGTGGCTTACACAGCAAAAACAAAGCAGGAAAGGATCATAATCTCGGCAGCCCCTAAAATAATTATTATCAATTAAGATGTTTATCAACAGCAAGAAGAGACCAGATTTTTTTTTCTCTAAGATAAAAAGGTGGCAAAGATCAGTTACGAAACATTTTTTGTTGTTCTGATAACACAAGAATTTTCAAAAGAGACAGGAAACGTGTACCAAAGGCAACAGTTCCAGTTAGAGATCCAACTAGTCTGCAACACCTGAGTATGACAACACTGGAAATTTCAGCTACGGACTATGAAAGCATGAAGTTTGTGAGCAGCAAAATAATGCCTAATAATACACCAATCTGCAGAATGTTACACTCCCAGTCCCTTTTCACATCCTCATCTCCTTCTGCTTTTTCTTCAGCTTCACTCTATATTTCCTTCCTGACTGCATAAACAACAGGATGTCAGTCAGACGTGGCTGGTTTTAACTACTCACAAGCTAAGTGGCTGGCCAACACACACAACACATACAACACTCGGCTGTCTGCTGGCTCTCCAAATGAGTAGCTTATGTACATCAACACCACTTCAACTGGCTTTGCCTTACATGACTTTACTAGTTTTGGTCCTTCTCTCTCTACCAAAGTCCTCTTTCACAATTGCTTTGAAACTTCTACTTCTGCATCAAACTAGATTAAAACTAGCAAAGTCTTGTGAACATTCCAGGGGTGTGTGTGGAAGAAATACTAGGAAGCAGCAGAACTGCCTAATTCTAGCCTATAAATACAAGTCTCTGCCTGGCTGCATGGTGCATGACTGACCTGCTTAAGAGAGACCACGCAAGTATGAAGTGATGAAAGAAATGCAGAGACACACTGAAGTACTTCTCAGGTAAGATTTTAAGTATGTAAAGTTATAGCCCACATTTTTAAAGACTGCTTCAAAGAATCATGTTTCT
Organism: Hafferia zeledoni; assembly: GCA_035583235.1. Classification (NCBI taxonomy): domain Eukaryota; kingdom Metazoa; phylum Chordata; class Aves; order Passeriformes; family Thamnophilidae; genus Hafferia; species Hafferia zeledoni. Next base: position 46,587,523 of record JAWWEV010000095.1, on the reverse strand, counting down.
TGTAACACATTCTCCCTGCAAACTAACACGGGTATGGTTTCTTACTGACATTCTGAACCTAAACCCATGAAATTGTCAGAGTTTAAGATGTTTAATGTGACCCAAAAGAGCAAAAATAGGCTAATACATTTTATAGTATCCAGAATTTTTCAGACACAAAAGTATCCAGAATTTTTCAGACAGAAAAAAAAGAACACTTCCTATCTTACAAGAAAAATAAACCTCCAATAAATAAGTAAAAAATCTCAAATCTCACCCTAAATATTAATTACACAAAAGGTTATGTTACTTTATTTAACTAAAGTACAGGCCTTATTTACTTTATTAGCATAAAATACATTTCAGTATGTTACTTCTATTTTCAAGTGTTTTAAAACTCTTCAATATTTTTTATCATATCAGAATCTCTCTGGCATACGACTTCATTTTCTGATGACTATCGCCTATTTAATATATTTTTCCTACTTAAGTGACTGAAGTGGACATTGCTTTGTTTTCACAGTCACAAAAAAATATTGCAGTGTCAGGCTGCAACTAATTTGTTTGTCTGTAGCAAGAAAATTCAAGTGCACCCAAAAGCACTTATCTTTCTGAGTATTCCAGATTATTCAAACACCAGGTTTTGCCCTGTTGTACCTGTAGACGTTGTCTAAAATATTTTTATCAATGCTACTAATCTTCCACTTGCATTAAGAGACTTTCCAATAAAACCTGTGCCTCTCCAGACTATTAAAAAAATCAATAAATCACAACCTAAAACAATTTTGCAACTTAGATATATGTAATTGTTAAAAATTTGTGCTGACAGATGAGACTTCCTAAAGTCCACAGAAGCTTTGGCAGATCTGTTGGTTATGAAGAGACACAACTTTTGCGAGTAAAAAAAAAAAAGTAGACATTGAGGACAGGAATTAAGATGCATCTGTTGGTACAGCTTTTGAGCTTGCAGCTCCTTATCAAAAACAGCTCCACAGCACAGGACCCTTAAAGATTTTTTTATCTGCCTCAAGCCCAGTTTCTCATAAAAATCCTCAAAGACATCCACACTTAATTTCTTCCATTAACTTCTGAAATACAGCAATGGCCTGCATTCCTTTACCAAGACTATTTTCCTGAATCCCTTGGATACTGTCAGTGCTGATAAGCAAAAGTCATTCCTCAGTCAGCCTTCTGTGTAGAATTAGGTGTGGACAGAGGCTTTAAGAAATAGCACTTAAGGCTATTTGTGCATCTAATCACAAGTGTCAGAAGCACTAAAATATTCACAATATTTACAGAAAATATAACAAAAACAATTTATAACAAGATAAAACAAATATTTGCTTTGTTACACTTCCTTGTGGAAAAGAAGCTCAAAGACATCCTGCAGAACTGCTCAAAAGTCAGTATTAACTATTTTTCAGTGTTTATTTCCATCTATTTGTTGCTGTTTAGTGTCTTAGAAAAGTATTTTTGTAAGTGCTATAAACTTCCATGTTATCAAACAAACCCATAGAAAAAAAAAATAAATGCCACACCTAGCACTGTTTCAAGTCTTTCTTTCAAAGCAGAGTAATTATTCAAACACATAAAAAGTAGTAGCTTAAATCAAAGCAAGCTTCAATATTCTGTGGCCCTTGTTTTGCCTCTCAAGGTCTGGAAAAGGACTAACTTTCCTTGAAAATTTTTTAGGAGTAATTCAGCTATTGTTAACCTTCTTTTCCTACCCTTAACCCCGGTTTATCTTATTCACCTGGTACACTTCTTCACTAGATAGAAAACATGCAGTTTAACATAACACACTAACTAAATGGGAATATTAACATGGAGGGAGCACTACTGTGCATTAACAGCATGAGCACTGCCTTCCAGTTGTGGTGCAGCTCGCTTTGGAAAAAACACATAAGCAGTACCTTTCATGGACATTTAGGACCAAAATGCCCACATAAGCAATTACAAAAGACCTAAAAGCATGTCATAAATTCACACCAATCTTTGCACTAACCTCTTACCACTGCCAACAGCCAACCACACAACATGTTATTCTAATCAAATAATCAATAATTCAGTTGAGTTCACTGAATCAGAAATCAGTTGAATTAAAGCCCAGGCAAAATTTGATTGTTAAATGTTTACTAAATTGAACCTTAGTGCTTCATGATTCTGATAACAGGCAGAGCTCCCAAATGTGTTCCCTCAGAACAGACATGAAACACCAGCACATTGAAAAGGATGCCAGAATACTTTTTTATGTGCTACCTTGTGAAAACAGAGTGATCGTCACATTATAGAGTCCCAAACCACTGATAAATTTGCCAACTCCAATCTGTTTAATAACATTCCCAGAAAGAATTTCAAAATTATTTTAAAAATCCTGAATTCATGTCTCCACTTGACATGCATGACCTTAAACTTTTCCATGACTGGAGTTCTCAGGAGCCTTGAGACAATTTTTCCTGCATGGGCACATCAAGTAAAATAGGTTTCAGCAGCTCCAAAAAGCAATAGAGCAAACATTCTTTTAATCAGTATTCTTTTAATCAGCATTACTGCTACTACCAAATTGTCAATTTCGGCATTTGGTGGAGGGAGGAAAGAGTAGGAATATCACATCTGTCCTTTTCTGAATCTTGTTTTCTGTGGAAGTACCATTTGATTAAAAATATTTATACTATTATTCCTAATATCCAAAAGGACAAGGGGGACAAAACTCAAATACTTTACTATACATGTAAGAGCCAGTGATGGCTGACCAATGGCATTTGTTGATGATAAACATGGTAAAGTATTGTTGTTACCATTTAATCCAAAGACCTAACAGATTGCAGACACCAATTTTACAATATTTTTTAAAATGCAAACTTCTTTTAGGGCCTGTAAAAAGTTTAAATTTATTGAGTGGATAATGAAAGGAGATAAGTATTTTTATGGTCTTGTGTTCCCATATCCCAAGTTCTAGATGATTTTACTGGTACACTTAAGAGACAACCTGCATGTGACTTTTCTTTTGACAGATTGTTTTTGATAGGTCTTCTCTGCCTACTGGTGCACTGCAGTTGCAAATCAGTCTATTCAGACTGTGAAATACGGATCAATCTACCATAAAACCAATCTTGTAAAAAAAATTATAGTTAAAAGACAACTCAGTGCCTCTCTCACACTAAACAATGGCACAGCATATAAAATAATTGCCATCTACAGATCATTGTTTTATTGGAGAGCTAGAGAGTGAGCAAAGATTATGGCTTTCCATTTTTTTACTCTGTATTACAATAACAATCTTCACCTCTATTAAATGTATAAGAAAAAAAGGCAAAAATAGAGGAACAACTTACTAAATTAGCAACAACCATTAGCAATGATATCAGAACAAATCAGCAAAGACAAAGGCCTTCTACAATGGGGTTAACAGTAGTGGTGAAGGAAGAGCAGCTGACATCATTTACCTGCACTTGCGCAAAGCATTTGACGCTGCTCTGCTTGACATCCTGGTCTGTAAACTGGAGACACAGAGGTTTGACAGATGGACAATTTGATGGATAAAGAGTTCGCTGAACAGTTGCACTCAAAGAGTTGCCATCAACAGCTTGATGTCCACGTGGAAAGCTGTGACAAGTGGCATTCCTCAGGGGACAGTATTGGGACCAGCACTGTTTAATGTGTGTCGGTGACACAGTCAGTGGGAGCACGCTCAGTTTGCTGATGACACCAAGCTGTGTAGTGCAGTCACCATACTGGAGGGCAGGAATGCCATTCAGAGGGACCTTGACAGCCCTGTGTGAACCTCATGAAGTTCAACAAGGCCAAGGGCAAGGTCACAGGTCAGGGTAATCTCCAGCACAAATACAGAGTGGGCAGAAAATGAATTGAGAGCAGCCTTGGGGAAGAAAGATTTGAGCGTGTTTGTGGACAAGAAGCTCAACATGACCCAAAATGTGCACTCAGTGCCCAGAAGGCCAGCTGTATCTGGGCTGCATCACAAGAAGCATGGCCAGCAGGTCAAGAGAAACGATTCTCACCCTCTAGTCTGCTCTCACGAGACCTTATCTGGAGTTCTGCATTCAGATCTGGGATTCTCAGCACAAGAAAGATGCTACCTTGCTGAATTGAGTCCGGAGGAGGGCCACTAAGTTCATCAGGTCTGGAGAACCTGTCCTATGAGGAGAGGCTGAGAGAGCTGGGGTTGTTCAGTTTGGCAAGATAAGACTCCAGGGAGATGTAAGAGCAGCCTTCCAGAACCTAAAGAGGGTCTCTGATTATTTTTGTGGTCCTCCTCTGGACTTGCTCAAACAGGTCCATGTCTTTCCTGTGCTGGGGACCCCAGAGCTGGATGTGTTACCAAACAAGTTATATTTCTTTAAAAAGGATTCTATGCAGCAGTGGGGGGAAGATGACAGAAAATTCTTTTAAGTTGAGCATAGTAGTGTTTGCCATGGCTATCACGTAGTGTTTAGTACAAACACCAGAGATAAATGTGACTTTGTCTTAACTCTTGTGCCAGCTAGTGCTTCTTTATTTACCCATATCAGTAATTAATATGTACTAGTACAAGTATTTTTTGAGAACAAAGATAGTGTTGGAGCAAAGAAAGATAGGAGAAGTACATCATGACCTGACCACACATATGAAATACTCTCAAGGAGAGAAGATACTTTAGAAAATTCAGAACTATAAAAGGGAAATCTGGGGAACAGGATGTTCCCAAACAACCACCGAAGACCCTCAAAAGACCCCATCTCACAACCAAGTAAGTCCACAAAGAGAATTAGCATATATGCATACATTCAGGAAATGTAATGAATATGTAACTGCAATGTAATGAATATGTATTAATGCCATGAATATAGCCTGGTGTGTGGAGTTGCTAGGTGTGCATTTTGGTGGGGCCATTTCCCATGCACTCAGCATGCTGAATAAGGTAACATTGGCTTTCTAATGTAACAAACTGGTTGGAGAGCTTATTTCATGGTTTTCAGTAAGGGATGCAGTACTCCAACTGGGCTCTCATGAGGGAAGAGTAGAGGTGCAGAATCCCCTCCCTAGACCTGCATGCCACACTGTTTTTGATGCAGCCCAGGATACAATTGGCTTTCTGAGCTGAGTGCATAATGCTGGGTCATGTCCAGCCTCTCATCTACCAGCAACCCCAAGTCCTTCTCGGCAGGGCTGCTTTCCATCTGTTCCTCTCCCAGCCTGGATTCATACCAGGGGTTGCTCCAACCCAGGTGCAGCACTTTGCACTTGGTCTTGTTAAACCTCATGAGGATCACATGAGCCCACTTCTTGAGCTTGTCCTGATTCCTCGGCATATTGGAGACAGTTCATGGAACACAGCAAATTTTGATCTGAAGCCTTTCATGTCCTGCCAGCTCTCTTTCTGCAGTTCAGTATTTTATACTGATCTTCTTTTCAGTTAAAATTAAAGATTTGCAGCTGGATGTGTATAGTTTGGATTTTGTTGCTTTGTTTTTCTGTTTTACACTGAATGGAAGCCAGAAAACAGGCAAAAAATATACCTTCTTCAAATATTCTGTTACCAAACCCCATAAATTCTAAACTGATTAAAAAAAAAAAAGAACCAAACCAACAAATTTAGTAAGAAGCACATTATAAAGCTGACTAGATAAGTTATTTAGATAGCATTTCAAAAAAAGCCATTGGAAGAAGTTCCTGAGTGAATTAAAAAAGCATTCCTGCTTGAAAGAAATGTTATTTGTACTAGAAAAACCTAAACTCTAGATGCCCCTGCATACTGTGATTCCAGGAGACAAAAATTAGCCACCAGAGGGAGCCCACATAGTCTGGTACAACGGACATCACCGTACAGACATTTCAGATAAGCAATAAACTTAACTGTAAATGGTTTGTGGTCTACATAATAAAACAGTCCTCCTCAGTACTGCATTTCAGATTCAGTCTTATTTTTAGAGATGTAAATAAAAGCAAGTGAACTTTGCTATGAAGATCTATAACTGTAGCTAGAATATACTGAAATAAACTAAAATACATTGTTATGCATTACCTTTTTAGTTTATTTTGCTTGACTTACCCTAGTAGCCTACAAATAATACAAATGAGAGAAAGCCTACATAGTCCTGGGCAATTTTAAAGTATAGCTTTCAAGCATTTAGGATTGAAATTAAAAGCAACAGTGACGTCTATAAAACGTGTTTTCTGCATTTGTTTTGCACAGTAAGTCAGTATCGTCTGCTACACTGAATATTTAGATTTATCTGAGGAGTCATCTCCTTCTCCAGCCTAATTAAAAAATACATCTCATAGACTTCTAATATTTGCTGCATGACTTAAAATATCTTTCTACCATTCAAAGTTCTGAAATGCAAAAAGTGGGGTTTTAATCAAGAAAAAGCAATCCTTAACACAGTGGATGTTTTCTTCTTAGAAGGCTGATAACTCCCTTTGCCTTCCAAGTCTTTGTAATTATCGAAGTTTGTGATTCCAAGTTAATAAAATGAATATAATAGAAGCAGTAACTAAAATCACTACTGGTCTGTGTTTCTAGTCTATGACACTTCTTGTGAATTTGTATTCTTTTGTTGCTGAATTTAACTGTGCTTTCCCTCTGCATCGACTGCTATACAAAATTGATATCAACAAAATAACGCTGTAAAAGAAAATTCAAGGTGCATGTATTTGCATACTGAATGTGGCATCCTTCCTTAGAATGCTTTGCTTAACTTTCTTAGAATACATTTGAAGAAGCTTTCACTTGAGCCCAGAGAATACAGATAGGATTTGAAGAACATTGTAAAGCAACAAGCAAGTACAAAATGTGTATAACTTCACTATAATATTAAAAAGAGAAGTGTTACTTTTCTTACTATTACTGTGTTGTCCAGCAAAAGCCACACAAATAACATGGATGACTTTTTAAAGTGTGCCATGCTCTAGGCTACATAAGCAAGGGGTTTTGCAACGCCAGCAGTCAAAATCCTAAAGGCAAGATGGAGATCCCTAGCCATGACATCTCAATAACAGCTAATCAAAGAGGCCCAAACACTGAATTCTCAAGTGTCTTTGTCCTGATTTCGGAACAACTGAACTTGAAACCCTGAATTTCATATATTTTCTTTCTTAATCATTACTGAAAATTGCAAAATACACAGGAAACTTTCAAAAATTGTTCCACACACAGTCTTGCCTCAGCCCACTCAGGTATGAGCATTAGTGGACCACAAAAAACATGACAATGTTATATTAAAAACATCTCACAGACATATTGCAAGATACCTAGTAATCATACATAATTTTTCATGATATACTCTGGTATTTACATTTTTTCCTTGGAAAAAAAAAATCTTTGTGCGTCTATACTAGCTGACAGAGATGCTAGTCAGGACTCTCAGTGCTGAAGAATACAGTATTACTAATTCCTGTATTCACACACTAGTGGCTTTGTATTCATGCCCAAATATCAAAGTGACACTAGATATGCAGTACTGGGAGCCTCCCTTATTATGTCAGTCCAGGAAAGTCTTACATATCACACCTGAGAAGTACCTTCAGAAAGTGCCATTCAATTTGCCACTTAGTAAAGAAATATCCACTTTGTATATTAAAATAGACACAATGTATTTTTTATAAAATACATATCTATTAAAATGTTAATTTTGTAAGCTAACCAAACTGATACAACTGTTCCAACAGTTCAATAAGCAGATTTATAGACATCTGCTCTGAATATATTAGGAAATTCCCACTAAATCAAGAAATTAAATATAATTTATGTAGAAAAACATAGCAGACAACACACAGTTTGTAAAAGAAACTACAGATTCTTGACAAATTTCACTGATGTACCAAGACAGAGTATAGTTTAGTTGTATAAACGTACAAATTACCAAGCTTTATGAACACAAATACTACATGCACATAACAGGTTCTATTATCAATTTCTATGAATCATTTAATATCAAAGATAATGAGTACTAAGAACTTGAAATTGCAAGTTCATTAAAAATATAGCACATTAACAAAGAGGGGTTTGATCTTTTACGGGGAATGGAAATTTCCAGCTTTAAAGCTAACTTTTGCTATTCTGTTAGTTTTAATCTCTTACCAGGTCTTTCCTTGCCAGTTCCTTTTGACTCAGCGAATTTCTGTATTAAACTCTCAACTGTAGTATTTGCCATGTTATTAATAAACTCTTCGTGTACCTTCAAAAAAAAATGCAATTACCTTTAAAAAGTAGGTTTTTTCTATAGTTAAGGTTCAAAATACTTCTCTCTAAAATAGATTACAGGACTTAGAGAAATAAATAGATATTTTAACAAGGGAACCCCTACTTTGCTTCAGTATTAGTAAGTGTGGGTACAGTACAGATAAGAAATAGAATGATAAGTGTAGTTTTTTTTTCCTACTTCTTCCATCTAAACAACTTGTGTATGTATCATTTTCTGAATGTGTCAGCAACATGTCCCACTACAATGTCAGGAAGACAAGCAGTTCCTTAAGCCAGCACCAGTTAAGGGTGTGAACTGTTACTGTTTTATTATCACAACTCCCACCTGCTTGAGTAAAAGCATTACTGTTGTAATGTTTTTGCTCTGACGAAGGAACAACATGTTGATAGGTAGGATAGGCAGTATCTGTATATGCTTTAGAAATACATAACATGACATTTGTGATGACTGTTCACTAGCAGAGAGCCTCAATACTGGAGACAAGTGACTTTAAGTGAATGCAAATAAAACAACACTTCAAAAATCTAAAAAGTTAGGAGTGTTTATAAATATTAATAATTAAGCCAACTTCTATCTTAACAAAAGATACTACAGAAGCTTCTGTTACTGATGATCTTTTGCTCGTAAAATCCAAGTGTAGAAAAAAACTTGGAAACTTTGCAGAGTGATATAATTTCTAGTTTTAAACAAAGAAATAGTATTCTGATTATGTGTGAAATGAGTGCTAATTCACTATCTAGGGAGCAGAAATTAAAAAGCACTAAAAATTCTTCCAATTATCATAATATTTTGGTTTTTGTTAAGACAAAATTTATTCAGACTTATTCTGTAAATTTCTGACACTGAACTTTTCAATGTGACTGGAAGCCATGGGTATTTAAACTTATGTTGAATTTCCATTATTTGAAAAATGGAATTACCACAAACACAGTAGGAAATACTGTTAATAGTTAAGAGAAATATATAGCATAATCCAAACATAAAAAAAAAAGTGATAGTATAAAAATTACCTCTCCTATTTGTATATGAATTTCCTTTATGGTATTTGACAATGATTCTATAATCTCTTTCATACGAAGAAGGTGCATTTCTTCAATGTCTTGAAATTTCTGTAAACCAATATAAGGAATTTATCATAATAAAAATATTTTAAAGACTAAACTTTAATAATTAAATGCACAAATGGAAATAACCCGAAATAAACATTTTTTTCCCCGACAGATCTTTACTATGGGAATTACAACATGTAAGAATGTTGGAATCAATTAAGAATAATCACTTAAGAGTACTTAAGCAAAGCATGTGATTCAGAGTTATGAAATAATGGACTTTAAAAAGCAATATATCCTTTTAGAACCATTATTGAGTTTTTTACCTACTCTTTGAACTTTCATCTAATCAGATTATTTTCCAAAAAATCTGACCTATTTCTACCAAAAGAAAATAGGTTTAGAGGGTGTTGACATAACCCCACTTTTCTCCACTGCTGAAGAGTCTTAGTTTTTCATCTAAACTCAGAAATCTTATTTCTGGATATGTTTTGCCCTTGCTTTTTAATACCCTCTCCTCCTCAGAAATATACACATGCTCTCTCCTTTTCTAGTTAAACATACATCCTTTGCATCTTCAAATATGATTCATTTGTTTGAATTTTAAACTCATCAAATATAATTTTCACAGTTTGTTCCATTTTACTCAGGCTTCTAGCTGACAGCCATTTTAAAATCACTTCCAAAGTTTTCAATGGCTCTTTCCTGGCCAGAAATCAGAACTAAAAATGTCCTCATCCTTCCCAAAAGTCAACCATAATTGTCTTGAAATCTTTGTTTACTTCTGCTCTTTCCTAGTTCTCTGCCTATTTCTGTAACTGCCCTTTCAACTGTGTCCAAACTTTGGAGCACCACTTAATCCTCTCTCCAATTTGCACACGGTTCTCTGAAGATCATCTCTCCCCATTTCACACCTCCTGCTACTATGTACACAAACAACTCTGTACAGACAAGACAAAACATCTGTAACTTCTAAACCCTCAATCTTCCACCATACTTGCATACCTCTCTAGCCGTCAGTCAAGCAGACTAAAATTACTTTCTTTTCTGCAGCAGCATTCCTCTTAATTACATACAATATGGTCATCCTCTGCAGCCTACCCTATGATGTTACTTCTTTTACTGATTGCCTTATTATGTAAACTTCTGCTTTCAAAACTGTATGTGCTCTATCGCTATAACATCTGTTCTCAGTCAGTTTTGGGGTGTCAAGACATGTACACAATATGTTCTTTGAACTCTTCTCCTTAAAGCACGTGAAAACAGTTGTGCATTCAGAGTTTTTTCTTTTTGTCTGTCAGTGGAAAGCATTGCCCCTCCCGCCCCACAACTGTTTTCTTATTTTGTTTATTGTTTTATACTTCAGATTTAAAGTCTTTGAAGTTGAGCCATCTTGAATAAAGCTAGGTATTATAACACAGTCACATCATTCTTATCACAGGTATAATCATTAGTCAAATTGTTCACTTTCAGTTTTAAAAAATCAGTTCATTTAAAAAAATGTACTGAAATGGATCTGTAATGTTAATGACCCAACAAATACAAGATACTGCTTAGTGCTTTAAGCTACAATACAAATGAAAAATCATCATTGACAGAACATTTAGCTGTCCAACTCAGTATATACAATTTACACAAGCACTACACCTTTTTTTATAAACATGTCTGTTTTCCTGTAAATTTTACAGTGTTTTGTAAAAATGCATTCTCACTCATTCCAGATAGAGGACTTCTAAAGAATACAGCATTTTCAACTATTTGATCCTTACCAATAACTGAATGAACTACATTATTTTTTCTTTAAAAAAAAGACCCTCCCAGCAAGGTGGAAAATCTTGTCAAATATGACATCATGTTTTCTTAGCAACTGTACAGCAAATGCGTAACAGAGCTAGAGATGTACAAAAAAAAATGCACTCAACATGAGGAATTTCTGTCAAATCCAATTTCTAAACAATATATTTTCCTACTTCTTTAATCACAATAAATTTTTCCATATTTATCACAACCCTATATCTGAACTTCAAAATTCAACCATTCAAAATCATGTATCATTTTGCAGGTAAGATAGCAAATGCCAAAAGAGGAAAAATATGTAAAATTCATACGTCATCGGGGTTTACCTAAAGAATGCAGGCAGCTAAGTCAGGACATTACTACATGATTACTTAGAAAAACCCCACAGCAGGAAAAAAAATATTTTTCCCCAGAAGAATAGTATATGAACATTATAAAACAGATTTAAGCTAAGAAAACTAATTTTGCACCAAAAGGAATGAAAATACTCACATCTCTTACTGATTTTATTTTCAGAACTATTCTGTACATTTTCAAGTGAAATGTACAATGCTATCACAATATGCATGGTCAGTGCTTGCCTTTCACACAAATTAATCTCCAAAGTAATCAATTTTTCTAAAACTTTGATTTCAAATGGCTTCAGAGATGAAAGAGAACACATTGATCTATTTCAAAGGTAATTCAATTCGTGTAACAATTACCTGTGCCGTTTCTGTCATTTTCAGTTCAAAATCAGATTTAAATGCAGCATACTTCTCCACATACAGTTTATAGGTATCTGTAGCTTTTTTTGATTTAACTGTTGCCTGTAGATCAGTACAAAAAAGTGTCAAATGTCACACATACAATCTGAGTAAAGGTTTTTAATGTCATTATTAAAACAAAGTCTAGGATGATCTCTAAAAATTATCCAGGAACATAACAAAAATGGAAGTGTTATAACAAAATTTCATCACCAACTAACTCAGATTCAAGCTACTAGAGATTTCTATTTAAAACTATACATAAACCACATAAAAATGTAACAAAGCTGTTATATGTGTAATTCTGAAAGAGTAAATGGTAAAAAACCACAATATGGTGCAGTTCTCTTTGAAACAAAGGAAGAAATTCAAAAGTAAAGCAGGTGTATCAATGGATTAAGAGATACTTGGAAGGGAAGTTAATGCAAAACACACTGATGATCAGATTTACAGGTTAGTGTTATTTATAATAGTCCTCTGGGGGGTTATAATTGGTTTTTCATTATTTGTTGCTAATAAACCAAAATCATCTTTCTGGGTGTTAAATAAAAGACAAAACAAATCACAGGAGAATCTCAGCAGTACACAGAGAACAAAACTGAATGAAGTCACCGATTGTAGTAGAGAAAAAATTATTTTCAAAGCTTACAGCATGAAGCACAAGATGAACTCTGTCAAACCTTTGATACTCTATTTCCAAGTTAAATGCCAATGAAAATAAAAATTATTTTCAAATACCATTTTTTTCCTAGCTTCTTTGTTCAACATGCTTACTTTATCTCATGGAAATTTCCCATCAGTTGTCACTCAAAAGCATTACTGATGTCATTAACAATTCAGGAAAGACAGCTTTATATTTACTATTTGTTCTAGTCCCAAATGGCCCTCTTCCCCTTTCAAATAAATTTCATCTGTCTCACAGTAAAAATAGAAACTATTTTTTTTCTTGCAATAACTTGTAAAGCTGATCATTATCTATAATGTTCAAATGAATTAACAGAAAGAAGCCCTCGGCAACAGAGAGAGAGATTCTGCAATTTCTAAGAGAAAAGCAAAGCAGAAAACCACGAGTAAAAATATAGCACTAGCACTTGTTCACCTGTGGAAATGTCCATCAGGACTTCAAAAGAATAGGAACCAAAGGTACAGTTCCATTTTTCCAGTTACAAAGAAAGCTTAAGCAGATCTTAGTCACATAGTCATCTACCCTCAGCATAACAGAGCCTGAAAATACTTCATGAAAGAATATGGAACATTCAGGCATTAAAATGGAGCATGACAGGTTGCATCAAACCCATGAGTTAATCACCCTGAATGATTCTAACGGTCACACATTCACACAGGGACATTATCAAGAAGCACACAGCCCTCTTGTTTCCTCAATGCCATTTACTATGCTAAAAGTACAAGGTGGTCCATGAAATCTGGCCTTTAAAATTAAGACTGCTTTGCAATAAGGTCACTCCAAATTTAACCACTGAAAATGAAGGAAATGCCAAGTTAAAAGACTTTAAAAAAAAAAAAAAAGGCGTGGGGTTTTTTTGGTAAAGCATTATGTAGTTGAACTCTGTGTGAAAGGGATTTTGACAAAACAAAAATACTCTCCATCTCCTATCATGTTTAATGATGAGAAAAATCTGAGTATTAACCCTGAAGAGCATCTGAAAACTAACTACACACAGCAGGACAGAGAAAATGATAAAACACATGAACACTGTATGATTAACTAGTACTCTCTCCTGAAAACAGGATGTGACTATTCTCAGGTGCAGCAATTGCTAAAACTGTGTTTAGCAGATTTACAGTAAGTGAAAGAACAAAGATCAGTCAAGAAATTTTTGTTAAGTCATTATAAATAAAGAAGTTCACATGACAGAGAAAAACAGGAAATTATTACACAAGTTAGTGTTATCTTTCAGCTGCAATGAAAATTGTGAAGTCTCAGATGCCTCCTCAGATTCTTCAATAAAGTATTGCTCCAAACATTTGGCTTTGTATACTGATACAGACTCCTGGTTTTGCTATAAAGCAGTTATTCTGTGGTTTTCATAGAAAATAGTTTCCATGTTGTGCTAAAAGTAATAAACCTGTTTTCTACAAAAGGAAAAATAAATTAATACAATCTTCGATCACCCTGATGTGAAATTACAAGTGTAAATTTGCATAGAGGCATGACCAAAGCGATGTGACAGTACTGGTTACCTGCTCCCACTGGAAACATTTTTTAAGTATTTGCAGAGCATCTAATAATAAACCAGTAAAATCAGTAAAAAATGACCTTCCTTCTATAGTGCTTCTTCTTTCTCCCTTCTCATGCAGACATCTGTCAGGCTGAATGTTTTTTTGTTTCCAAATGAGCAACCATAATGCTACACCTTAAAAACGAGTTTTCCATCAAGTTAGCTTTTCCTACTGGAAAGTTTCAATCTATTTACAAGAATTCAGAAAAACTGAACTTGGGATATATTGGCAGAAAACATCTGCCAACACATATTTCTGATTTGTGTCTAGAATGCAACATAACTGTCATTTGGGACAAAAGCTAGGGGGAAAAAAGCTAGATTTATACCAATATGAAACAATTGGAACGTGGTGAACTTTTGTCATCAGTGGAAAGGCAACAACCAGTTAGAGACAAGGAAACATGACCTCTTTTCTCTGCTAGTTAGATTCCTGAAAACAGGAAGAAGTTATAGTTATGCCAGTAGGTCAAGGAAGGTGATCCTTCCTCTCTACTCAGGACTGGTAAGGCCACATCTGGAGTAGTGTCTAGTTCTGAGCTGTCCAGCACAAGAGAGACGTGGACATACTGGAGACAGTCCATTAAAGGGCCACAAAAATGATTAAGGGACTGAAGCTTCTCTCCCATGAGAAAAGACTGAGCACACTGGAACTGTTCAGCCTGGAGAAGGGAAGTCTTACGGAGAACCTTATCAATAGATATTAAAACTTGAAGGGAGGGTACACAGAAGACAAAGTCACACTTCTTCCAGTGGTACCCAGTGACAGAATCAGAGACAGTGGGCACTAACAGAAAACATAAATGGTTCCCTCTGAGTATCAGGAAACACCGTTTTCCTGGGAGGGTGACTGAGCCCTGGCATGGACTGCCTAGAGAGACTGTGGAATTGCTGTCCTTAGGGATGCTAAAAACCCATCTGGTCCCAGATAACTGGCTTGAGGTGGGCCTGTCTGAGCACGGAGGATAGACAGGAAGACTTCCAGAGGTCCCTGACAACCTGAGCCATTTTGGGATTCCCTGAATGGATCAAGCCCTGCCATAACCCAAGTACAGTACTAAATACAACATAAAGATACTCATTCCTTGAGTTTCTAGTCCATGAAATTCCATCATGGTTAGGCTTCATGAATGCAGATTTGGGCAGGGCTCTCCCCACGTGGGTGTGCCCTTCCAGCCTGCACAGTGGATTTTTTAAGTGAGGCACAGCGTGTGCAGAACTGGCCCCACCCTTTAACTCCTCAGGTTCATCTGCCAGGGCCAAGCAAGCTTGGACAGTGATAGGGAAGTCCTCAGGACTAGAACCTACAGCCCCCAGTATTGACAGGAGGTCTCCCACACAAGTACTAACTGGGGCTGACCCTGCTCAGCTTCCGAGATCTGATGGGACTGGGTGTCAGGGTGGCATTGAACTGCCCTATTCCGTGAAATTAGAACCTTTTAGAGTAGCATTGAAATTATTGATAACATGTTTTTCTTCTTCATGGAATAGACTTCAGATACATGTAACTAGCTGCCTTATTTCATTAAAGGGACAACACAATTACTCCTTAGTTCAGTAAAAAAGTCATTGATTATTTGTGCATTTACAAAAGAAAATATATTCAAAAAATAACAGATGCTGAAATGATTACGTGCAATTTCTGTAAAAGGCACTAAACAGGATTATCATATGACGTTGGTATTTACAAAATAAAAATTAGAACTGCAGTGCAGTTAAAGAAGGAAGTAAGTGTAAATAAAACATCTCACTGGGTATTCAAAATGTCACACACATTATAAAGTCACTGCTATTACTTTTAATTACATTTAATCACTCCAAAGCATTCCAGTTATTAATAAAATGTGAACACTTTACTGATTAATAACACAATTACAGTAAGATAGTGTTACCTTATCAATTTCTCTTTGTGTTGCTCCTTCCTTTTTCAAGCGCTCTTGTTCCACACACTTTGTATTGTAGTTTTCCTTTGATTTCTGCAAGGACTGAGTGATACTTTGAATATTTTGCACTGCTTCCAAAGTTCCTGAAACATCTTCTTTAGTCTGCCAAATATCACATGGTTGTCAAGACCAAATAATTTTAATGTTAACAAGTCATTGGACATACATAAGAAAAAAATTAATAACCTTTTTATAAGCTTTGATTTGTTCATCTCCATACTTGTGAACTTCTTTTATTATTTCTTGTAATCTCCGCACCAGGTCCAAATGACAGCTTGCCAGCTTTTCCGTTGAGATTTTGAAGACATCCCAAACTGGCGCAAATGTCCTAGATTGAAGAAATAATACTTAACATTCATCTGGATTTTTTTCTTTCAGTTGCCTATTTTTTTAATAGTGCTAAATGATAATGGGTAAGTTTACAGTTCACTTTTTTCCTAATATTGAAACAAACAAAACCCCCAACAACTGTTATAAATTCTTACTATGTTCCAAATGTACTTGGCATCCTATCTACTAATTTTTAAATGTGTTATGTTTTACCTGTATAGACCCTAATGAGTAAAACACAGCAAAGTTCATTTAATCCTCTCTATTATCAGCACACAATAATGCCAGTGGCAAGATGGTGGAAGAGCAGCTCAAAACAATCTAACATGGGGTAAGTATTTTTGTGTATAGACTTGAACAGTGTGAATAAATCAGAAATGTATTGATTAGTTCAGTTTCTAGTTGTCTTACATCACTGGAGCCATAAGATGCAGAAAAAAAATGCTGGCAAAGATGGTCTGCCACTAAAAGAGATTTACTCATCAAGAGAGATGAACTGTATGGCACAGGAAGGTGGGATACTTTCTCAGATTCGGATTTCTATGCTGAATGGACTTTTCCAGCTATTCTAAAGATACATTTCTACCTCACTTTCCTGGTCAGTGCTGCTAAAAACCAATACTAACTATAGCCTTTAAAGCCCTGATTAGAGATTCTGTATCTTTTAGTTTAAAGACCAGCAACAACTGTTATCAAATTATCCACCAATGAAAGATCCCCACATTTCTAGATGAGATTATTATAAACAAAAAAAAAAATCCAGCTTAATAAAGAAGTCTGAGTTATCACTGGTCTAATCTTCCTGATGAAAAAGCATCCATTAATCATTCCAGTTTTCAAAAACATATACTGTGTATAAAACTTTAATTCAACTATGGAATGAATCTATGGAAAAGTCTCATTCTGAACATCTCTGAGGACAGATAAACACTCTAAAAAACAGAAAAAATGGAAATAAATAAATTAACTATCACATTTACAGACCGTAAATCCTCTCTTCAAAATAATTTCCATAGGCTTTAGAGTACATAATAGAAGTCACTATGTCTGAAAAGAACTCAGCCTTAAGCACAGAGGAACAGACAGTTCTTTGTGTTTGGGCTTTGCTCTTTTTATCCAGTTTTAAAGAACTGTGTCGTCTTTGTTTTTATCATAGCTGCATGATATTTTGACTGCTTATTGAAGAACTAACCATCATTTTTAAAGGTGGCAAAGTTATGCTAACCTTCAACATCAGCAATAAAATATTCAGAATCAAACTTGATTCTTAAAATGTATGCAGTCGTTTATTTCTCTCTTATGTACACTTACTTACCCAAGTTGTGTGTAATTGCTTGCTGATTTAGCTAGTTTTGTCATTGACCTTGAATACGTCTCCTCTATTGTAGCCCTGCCCAAGAAAGACATCAAAAGCATAGTTGAAATTTTGATGACATTTTAAGAATTTAATATGTATTCTAAAGGTGCAAAACAGAGGACTTTTACTTTAGCTGAAAATTATTCCATTTTAATAGCCCCTCAAAACCTGTATGAAAAATCACATTAGTACATTTAAAAAAATAATCTAAGAACCCTGTGATAGAACATTGCAGGGAACAGAGCAAGTAAAACAGGAACTCAAAGCTTGAAAAAGACCATTCCTTCCTTCCTGTTTGCTGTTCTTGATTGCCTTTGATATTCTTCAGGAACAGACAGAACAAATTGTCATAACAATTACCTGTCCAGCATTGTCTAAGCAGAAGAGATTTACACAGCAACCAAATAAAGTGTATTTCTAATGAAAACATCACGATAACCAATGTGAATGCTTCCTGAGCCATGATATTCAATAAAATGAGGTCTTGTCTAGTCTTGTTGTAAGGGGGATTGTTTTTTTCTTTATTTAAATTCTTTGCATAGGGATATTTGAATTTGGAAACCAAGTAACATGAAATGGTAAATATTGTGTTCTACTGTTTATACCAATTTTTAAGAAAGTTGTCTCAACACATGACTGGAGCACAAGCCCTGACTGGAGCACAAGCCCTATGCGGAGAGGCTGAGGGAGCTGGGGTTGTTTAGCCTGGAGAAGAGGAGGCTCAGAG
>JAWWEV010000095.1:46553532-46569051 GCA_035583235.1 Hafferia zeledoni | reverse complement strand
TGGAGATTTTTAAACGCAGATTAGACATGGCACTGAGTGCCATGATCTGGTAAATGGACTAGAGATGGACCAAGGGTAGGACTTGATGATCTCGGAGGTCTTTTCCAACGCAATCAATTCTATGATTCTATGATTCAGATTTATTTGGGAAAACTTCTTCCCTACACAAAGTTTTATTGAATTTTTCTTCACTCAAACACATATTATCACTTGTCTTTCAGAGATGCAAAATCCAATCAGCACAGATTTCCTCCTTAGAGCCTCTGCTGAGGCAATTGACATGGAATAACCTATTGTAGCACAGACTCCCTACAAGTCCTTCCCCATCAATCTTCCTCATCCACCTATTATTAAAGACACACAGGATTTCAATTTTCCACCCTAAACCAATACTCAATATGTAGTGTCAAGTTAGGTTTGGAAGCATTCTGGAATTGAGTAAATACTGCAACTGCCTTTTCTTGAAAAGCTTGATACAGCAGTAACTTTCCTGCTGAATAATACCTTTACACAGGGAGAAAAGAGAAAAAGAGAGAAGAATTCACCCCTCTCTCAAGTTACAGCATGACTATAACCTGAGACAGAGGTTTTTATTTCTCCTGTACTGCAACACTTTCCAAGCAAAAAGAATTGTCTTGTGAAAATATGCAACAGTGTCACACGAGTCACCTGGAGTAAAGGGCCATGTATTAGAACCTATTGAACTGCCAAAACAACCATCCAATTAGTTCTGAATTAGTTTAGAAAAGGGGATTAAACTGTAACATGCAACAAAAAAATTACATTTTAAATATCACCTACTGTGAAGATATTCACCATATAAAAAAAGGTCAATTAACTTTATCCTACTTCCACATGTGAAGGTGTCTTTGATGGTAAGAAAAATCCAAGGTCTGAAATCGTTGCTCACTGCACAGCAGCAAGAACATAAGCACAAAGCAGAGACAATGATTTGTTTTAAATTACCATGATAAACAATATATTTCAGTTAATCATAAATATCTTCTAACCAAGTTTTATATATTTTGTAACTCCATGCCTTTTTTTCCTCCTTTATTTTTCAAATACAAGAATTCCGACCAAAATCCACATTTCTCTTCTTTGGACAAATTTATAGTATACCTACTTTAGCAATCTTCACAAAACTAGAGTTCAGCAACTTACCACACAGTATCAACATACCTCAAATAAAATCATTAGCAACTGAAAGATGCTGTTACCGACCACTTGGGAATGTGTATCTACATTTGTCCCATGAACTGGCTTTCCAGAGCACTCTGATGTACAGGTAACAAACTTTTTGACTCCTTAGCAAATTAATTTTGCCCCATCTGAACATGTCTGTTTGCTTGTGACCTGCTTAACATTTAAAAGTTAAATGGGAATATATGCATTGCCAGCTTAATTTCATCTAGAAGACTCTTTTTATGATGCTTACAAGGCAAGTGGTGAGGAAAAACATTAGAAAGACTCCTGGTTAAAAGCCAACGTATTCCTCATTCCTCTTTGGTTCCTAGATGACTTGTTTCTTATATATAAACAGTTTAGGTGTTTAATACACACAACAAACACAGAAACATGAGATAGCTCAACTACAAAATAGTCACAGTATTTAAAACAGAAACACTTATGCAGGTGGCCCAACATTCTTACCTTGATTTCTTTAAAAAAAACCTTCTCCGTGCTTTAGCACGAAAGCAGGGCTTTTATTAAAGGCCAGGTTGGATGAGGCATTGAAAAACCTGGTCTAGTGAAAGGTGTCCCTGCACATGGCAGAGGAGTTTGGAACCAGCTGATCTTTAAGGTCCCTTTCAACCCAAACTATCCTATGATTCCATGACTCTAAGAACAGGTATCCATCTTTCAGCAGATTGATAACCTAGATTTACCACCCTAGATTTATTAACCCTAGATTTACCAACACTGAGCAGACTACCTGCCAGAAAACTCACTTCTTCAGATCACACACTTCTGAACCACAGATCCCACTGGCTTTCAGTTATTTTAGTACTTGACCAATAACAAATACTCAAGAGCAAAACTGAAAAAGTGAAAATTGAATTTGTATTGACTCACTGAACACAGGCAAAGAGGAATATTCCCACTCTTTCTAGGGATATCCAGTAGGAACAGCAGATACAGCTTGGGAATATTATTACCATTTAATACATTTCAAACACTTTTGTTTTTCTCAGAGAAAACAACTTCACAATCTCAGAATGTTCTTACAGAAATTTTGGAAGAAGATTCTTACAAAAAAATCCTTAAGCTAACTAAAATTAAAAAAGTTATTCCATATCTTATATATTTTTACTTTTTTTAAATTCCAATTCTGCAGAAAAGGAAACAGTACTCTTCCCTAATTAGGCTACACACAACTAAAACACTATTCTGAACAGTCCAAGTAATAGAGATGAGCTTCATACAGATGTGTCCTTTGTGTCCTGAGCAGTCTGTACATCCAAATACAGTACCTAGAACAGATAAGTACTCTAATTCATTAGACGTATTACCAACAACTCGGATTTGTCTCTACCTATCCAATAGTTTTCAGTTTTCACTTTCTTATGTCTCCACTTCTACAAAAAATAGGTACCGATGTGTTAAAAGGAATGGAAGGAGAGATGTGAAGTTCAAATGTAGGTAAGGTTAGTTTTCATAGCAAAGACTTCAGAAAATCAGGTACGCAAACATCAGGGCATAAAAACAAGGGGGCAAAAAATCTTGGTGCCTCCTAATAAATGTTGCCCATTCACTTAATATATTACTAACAGAAAACAGTACTGTAAAACAATATTTAGAGTACAATGTTCAGACGAAGGAGGAGAGCAAATAATTGTGTGCAACGCCTCTTAATTTATTTGCAATAAACAAATACACAAAGTACACCACAGACAAGTGGATGATTGTCAAATACTGTTGAGACACCATGCTATCCAATTTCTTATTGAGATCAAGAATTTGACCCATGTGAAAAAATGTGCTTCACTGGAGCATTTTGATCTCAGAGGATGCTGACTGACATGCCACAGTAACTTCATAATGGCAGCAAGAGCTTCACTGCCAAGATATGGACTCTCCTAAATGTTTTCCATAAAGTGAGCACAGCAGACACTTGAGGTCTCTCCATTTCGTTGAAACTAAACTGTATGCCACAAACTACTGGTAGCTTAGGCTGTGATTGATCAGTGATTCATGTCCTCACATGAAAAGAAGCATCTATTCATTACTCAATTGCTTTTTGTTAACTGCAGCCTGGCACACTGAGACGAAGCAGTAAAAGAGGGTTGAAGAATACACCATGGAGGTTTAATATCCTGATGGGAGAAGGTCATTGGAAAGGACTGAACTTGCTGCTTCTGGTTTGCATCATTCACAGATGTTTTCCAATCCCAGAGCAAGTTGCTCTGAAGGAACTGTACTGCGGCCTTATCAAATAAATTACAAGGTAGCACTAAAATTCTAGTGAATACCAGTGCATTAATGAGAACTTAATTTTTTTCACAAATCTTACCAAAAATGCTGTAAGATGACTGCATACCTCTGACCTATGCTGATCCACACATAGGAAAAAACATTTCTTAACTGCTCATTGAGGATAAAGTATCCATGTGGTTCCAAATGTATTCCTGCATGGTCACTCATCTTTAAATGTTACTTAAACATACTTAGATGGGGAAAAAAATTTGTCCCCTTCTTGACAAATCACAAGGACTAATTAGCAGAAACTTGAGCTGAAAAATTTTAATATATGGAGACAGGTCCAAAGATTTTATTTATTGACTGCAAAGGCACATAATTCAAACACTATTTTAAAATAATTTAAAATTTAGTTTTTGGGAGTTTATAGAGTGAAAAAATAGAAAGGCACATTCTTTCTACTAGGAATTTTGTGTCGAATGAACAGTCAGGTATTACTTATGTCACTATAATAAAGCAAAATAACCAAGCCAGATACAGCATCAAGTTATTTTTTACCAATTTGCTTAATACCTTTCACCTTAGGATGAATATGAATAAAACAAAGCATGCCCAAAGAATACAACATAAAGGAGACCAGAAGCAGAGCGAGTGTAACAGTTTCTGATCTAAATATGGAGGTAAATCTAAATGCAGTAGATGTAAAAGCAACAAACCTAAATGTATCCAGGTAAGGTAAAAGTTAGGTCCATGCTGTGCTGCTAACAAAACTGAATGACTCCAAATATTAAAGCAGATTCCAAAGAAAAGATTCAGGAACTCACACAGGTAACACGAGACCAATACTAAAAGTGAGAGATTTGAAGCCTTAATGATTTCATACTACTTGTGAACAGTGTGATACCTCTCTGCTCAATCCAACGGAAGATTTCACTGGAACCCTGTGTGGCTTTACAATGCACTCTCTGAAATCAGGAATTCTGAAAACACAACATTCCTTGGGTTGTGCCGATCTTCCAACAGGTGACTACCCATCACACACAGACCCTGTAACTCATCCATTTCCACTTAGGGAAAAGCTTTTTTGCCATTTTTTTCAATTCACTTTGAAACTACATGAATGTCAGTGCAATGGAGTATTTGTCAGATATGCAGTGGTTATATTCTGTGGAAATTTAAAAGAATTGGGTTTTTTAATTGAGAACTATTTGAGGTAAAAATTTAAATTTTGATGCAGAATTACAGAAAACAAAAGCTGGTTTTGGGACAGCTGCAACAGAAAGACTCCATCATTTAAACAGGTCCTCAGTCAGTCTCTTGCGAGTATTTCCTGTGTGTTATCTGGTGTCAGTAACTGAGTAAAGACAAAACTTCCAACACATACAATCAGTTCTGTTCAGCAGGGAAATTCTGATGTTCAGCATAGCAGCAGCATTCCGCTTTCACAAAGAACTAAAAACAGGACAGTTTTGGAACATGCACATTTTCAGATTTCAGTCCTGTTCCTTCCCTCTCAGAGAACCACCTGTCTTATTTTCTGCATATTATTTTCTTGTCCCTATGTATCACTCACTTTTCTTTAACAAACCTACTGTCTCAATATCTGAAAGCATAATTTTCTAAAGATTATACTAGCAGTTGCTAATAGCCTAATTCTACATCTATAGTCAAAAACTTGGTAAGACTAATAATTTTTATAACTTTGTCTTTTTTTCTTCCAAAAAGAGATGAAAAATTTGGATTAATTTAAATAAATTGCTGGACACCAAATGTGACACTTCTAGATTTTTACTCTAGTTTTTTAAATGAAACCTGAAAAATTAGAAGCTTGTTATGAATTGATGCATAAGAGTCCCTATTCAGTTCTAAGTGAATGGAATAAATGTAGATATTCCTATGGGATATAAGACATATTAAAAGGATCATTGATTTTTACATATTTTGCATGTTACTGTTGAAACACAATGATAAACAATAGAAACCACAAACACTATATTAAAGTGCTGGAATTAGCAAGGATGAATACTTACCTTTCTCTTATAAAGTCTGCTAAGTCTTTTGTTGACAAATGTCCATGTTTCATGTTGTGATAGAGGACATCAAAGCCATTGTTCCTTTCTCCCTAAAGATAAACAGAAAGTAGAACTATGAAACACAACATGCTTGAACCTATGCGTTCTAATAGCTGCTCACGTTTCATGAGGTGAATTACTTCTAATGCTTCAGCTTTTTAAAAACTGCTGTTATTTCCCACTAATCCCATAAATGTAAACCAAACTAAAATCACCTGAGCAGCTATTACTACATATTTTTAGGCTACAGTCAAAGCCATTTCATTAGTAGATTTCTAGGGATCTCGTATTCTTTCACTTCCGATCTTATTAAGCACATACTAAGTACTGTACTATCTCTTCATTCTCTTATACTTTTCATTATTTTCCACAAACTAAAATTCACACCTTGGGATCATTGGATATCCTGATACCCCAGTCCTTCACACTTCATTTATCTTCCTCTGTTTTTTGTAAAATTGGTTAAAAAGAAAAATCACTACTCTCTTCCTTCTCACAAGTAGCTTCCCTTTGCCTATTCTGAAGAATAGTTTTAAAACATTTTCCAGTAAATAATGTACACTTCACTATTAAGACTGAGACACTGCCCTAAACCCTGATTAATGAACTCAGTCAGATTATGACCTCTGGCACTATGGCGAATTTGCTCCTGACAGGAGAATGCAACAATGGAAATAAAAGGAAGGTGAAGCAAGGCACAGAATAATAGCACTGCTACTATAAAAGCCTTCCTGTCAAACTATCCATTATTCTACTGCCTTTCAAAAGCTTCAGATCCATAATGCTGCTCCTACAAAAGATGCAGAAACATGCCCTCAGGAAAACTGCATGCATGTTCAGAGTGGAAGAGGAAGAAGAATGGGATGGGATAGGATCATCATATTGCCTAAGTGATTGAGCACTTTGGAGCTGACCAAAGTTAAATCATGTTGTTCAGAGCATTGTCCAAATGCCCCTTAAATACTGACAGGTGCAGGGCATTGCCCATCCTCTCTAGGAAGCCGGTTTTGATGTTTGACCACTCTCTTAGAGTAAAGAAATGCTTCCTACTGTCCAGCTGGAACCTTTCCTTGCACAGTTTTCAACCATTCCTACACATCCTATCACTGGACCCCAGGAAGAAGGGATGGCCATGTCTCTCCCCAATTCCCCTGCTCAGGAAGTTGCAGTGAGCAATAAGTCACAGCTCAGTCTCCTCTTCTCCAAACTAGACAAGTCCAAAGTCCCCAGTAGCTTCTTACAGAACATGCCCTCCAGCCCTCTCACCAGCTTTGCTGCCTCTCCTCTGGAAGCATTCAAGTACCTTCACATTCTTAAAATCACAGACTTTTCAAAAAGACAGTTCTATATTGTCAGTGAGAGGAGCCTGAGAATTTGGTCATATACCCTTCCAAACATTTTTGTCTGTTCAATTCTGCAAAAATTGGTTTATGCAAACTTGATCAGGGGAATTATGCAGCTGAAAAATAAAGCTGGCAAATAAAAGCAAGGATCACTGATCCAGATCACTACAAGGACACAAACAAGCTGCACTGCTCAGCAGAAGAGGCGGGAGCAAGGAGGAGAAGGGATGCCATCTTAAATAAGTAGAAGTCCTGGGTGAATAGCAGAACTTCACAGCAGCCATTCACATTAAGTCCACTTCTGTGAAGCTGCAATTACCTTAAAGGACATCACACACGGACATATAAATTACTAACAGATAACTAAAGGCAATTTGATTCAGATTACTAGTCAGGAGTATTTGCTTTACTTCTTCCAAGTATTGGGGAAAACAAAACCACACAAAGAGAAGAAAAACACCTATAAAATCACAGTTCCTAAGATTGCAATAAGTTATAACCTGAAAATATACATCAAAATTTAGATCAATTTGGCATAGGTGTAATTACAGACTCTAAAAAGTACAAGCATAATAAATTGAACACATGAAAATACAGCAAGCTCTAAAAAGACTGTCAGCAGAGAAAGGCTTTTGTGAGCTTGAAAAATAGAAGTATGTAACCCCCATTACGAGAAATTGTAATTTCTTTTTAGATGCTGTTTTACTCTTAGAAGTACCAGTCTAAATAGTTTCATTCTCCTTTCACTTCTAGCTAAACATTTTTTCTTGTAGTTTGAAGCCCACAATAACTTTGAATACCAGTGCATTAACTTATTAACTTTATGCAGTTAATCAATACAAACCCTGAATACCACTGCATTATAATCAAGACGTCACCAATGTTTTCAATCAGAATACAGAATATAATTATTTTTAAACTACTCCAAAGTTGTTACTGTACCCAAATTTACAGATAAGCATTTTCAAGTAAGTGTTAGGCATTTCTTCCAGAAAAACTAATAAGATTCTCCTTTATGCAATGTTCTTTGCTGTAAGGTGTTTCTTATAGCTAAACTAACATGATCAAATGCACTGTGAACACAGGTACCTTCTGAACTTTCCATAATGGGAGCTTTTAATGGGGCCTTTACTACACTGGAACTCCATAAATTTCCTGCCACTTTAGAAATGCAGGAAGGGTAACATAGCCATGACCCAGTCTCTGACTGCAGCCACTGTGATAAACTGTCAGAAATGTAACTGTGCAAATCTTTAGAGAACACAATGAACTAGAACAACCATTTGCCATCATCATCTTGTTCCCAAACTGTAACTGAAGGTTACTGCAAAGTGAGTAGTTTCTCCACTTCAATCAGATTTTTATCAGCCCTACTCTTGGTCCTCACTTCACAATGAATAGTAGAAAGCACAACAGAGAATCAGAACAGATACTTTCCTCAATTAAAGTAAGTGCCCTGAAAGTCACATCCCTTATGCATTATCAATAGTTATCAGAGGTTAAAAGCCTATGTGCAAAATACACTGAAGTTTCAACAAAGCAGCAAGCTGAAAGCAGGCTCCCAGATTTGAGGGCCTAAGACTGGCACAGCTAAAAGACATCTGCACTTCTTAAACATAATGTGAAGTATAACCTATCTTAACAGTATCAGGCACAAACACCCAGGCTTCAAAACTCTTTACATGATCAACAGTTCTGATGATTAACCTAATGACAATTCCACTCAAGAGTGGAGACATATGTGTACCTAAGTCAAATTAACTACAGTATCTTGATGCAGAGAACAAGGATGGTTTTCTGCTTTAGGAAAAGCCATATAAACCTATCTACAATTTTTCCATTCGTTAGTTATGTTTGTCAAGACCAGCAATAAGAATTATTTTGTATTTAACAGTTATATTGCATTTAGCATAAAGACAGAGTATGTCATGGCTAAGAGGAAAAGTTGTTCAATTTAAAAAGCTAAGTTTGTATCCTCTTACATACACATATGCCATCAATACTGTGGTTTTGATGTTTTTCCTCAACATTTCCCCTCCCCACACACATTGCACAGAATTCTGTATATGGAAATTGTGTCTAGACACTTTTTCTTCATTGGATGTTCTTACCTGCTCCCTCTTAGAGGCAACAGTATACCGCGATCACTAAAAGACCAGTACCGGCCTACTTAAATAAGATTAATGTAGCACATAGAAGAGGGAACCAATGAAACCTTCTACTCCATTCCAAAGCAATTGCCATCCACTGCTATGGCAGACAGACAATGAAGTCAGATGCAGATTCTTCTTATACAGGTTGTACACTGGAGAAAGAGGATCTTCTGTTGTCATGTATGACATCAGGTTCTATGTAACAAGCTTCCAGATCAGTTTGAAAGACCATTCTGAAAGTCATGTTGCAGGTAAACCAGCATCTCTTGAGGATGATCTCATCATTAGTCAACAGAAAACAACTGCAAAACTGCATAGGAGAATGCAAAACATAAGTAGTCCCTTCACCACATAGACACCATTTAATTACTTTCAAGTTCATCAGCAGGTTTCTCCCTCCTCAAAGCAAACAAAACTCTCTTCCAAAGCTGGTGTTCTTGTTGATGTTTCCTATTATATACTGCCATAAGAAAGCTGGTTTTGTATCTACACATAGATGTCCCCAACAGGACAGCAAGCCATTAGAGGAAACAAGACTTCAAAAACAAGTAAACATTTCATTTAAATAAGCCTACAATGAAGCATTACTGACCAACTGTGCACACAAAACAATTTAAGTCACAGAAAGCAAGGACAAGCAGTCCTTCCATTTCCCTTCATCAAGAACTAGTTGCAATGATTTCCTCATGGAAATGAAAGTAACCCTGTCAGCAAATGTGAACTCAGAAATCAGCATTTCCATGGCTTGTACATAACAGGAAACAGCTTATGGGAACTCTGTTCTACTCAACTGCTTAAATAATTTGAAAAAATTAAGAATAAGTTTGTTTGTTTAAATAAAAGTGATTCTGAATTTAAAATCTACATTTAGTAGTCAGAAATTTCTGGGCAATCTGAAGTAGCATTTACTTCCTGTATTTCCAATCAAATTGTTTGAGTGCAAGCTGTATCTCCTTTGGATTAAAACTGTTCAACATTAATATCTAATAGTGTCAAAGCTTCTACTCTGTTATGGCACTGTGCATTCATCCAGTACAAACACCTTTCTGCGAAGGTGACTCTAAAGTTCCCTGTGTTGGTCAGATACCAGGGATACGTAAACTCATTTTAGATGCTCTGAAAAACACTGTTGTTGTTTTCTTTAAACTGTTGCTCCTTCTTGCAGGTTTTTTTAAACTAACATGTGTTTCATGCTTTCCATGGATAAAATTATTTAATTCATGGGTCATGCCTACAAGAAAACACTGTTGTGATTAATACCACGCTACATTTCTGAAAGCTATCTACCAGTAAAATGCAGTTTCTGTCTCAATAAGCTGTAAAAAATTGAGAGTATTGAAACATGAAAGAAAAGCAGTCACCTGATGTTTACAGAGACAACGTATCTTCTTTAGTTCTCAAAGTTTTGAGAAATCTGAAGGCAAAAGCAAACTGATAATTTCAATTTCCTTCTTCCAGCTTCAACATATTAGAAAGGTCAGCTCCAGAGAAGCTGTACACTTATGAGCAAAGACAGGTGTTTTCCTCCATATATAAATAACTAAAAATATTCTCTACCAAATAGATTGAAAGATGCCAATTCATGCTAGATGCACACATGTAGAGGGAGGAGACTAAGCAAATATTGCACAACAGCCCTCCTGAAGCAGAGCATCCAGCTGTATGCCAAACAGAAGAGCAGTGCTGTGTAAACATATGAATGGAACTCCAAATGTCAGCATGACAAGTCTCAGTGTCACTCACACTCTCACAAGTTCATAAGACAACACATTTTACACTTAATAGAGCAAGCCTCTTTACAAAGCTCAGATTATTAAACCTAGATATTGCCAGCCCTCATGTTACAAAATCTTTGAAATAAAATAATGAATCCTCTGCTCAGCCATTCTCAAAGGCTACAAGTAACACAACCAATTAAAAAACAAAAGGAATTTGTCAAAGCCAATTTAAACATACATTTTTGTGTCCCGGAACTTTCACAGTTACCAAGCACAGAATGACACAGAAACCAGTTTCAGCTATACACAGGACTTCCAACAGTTTAATCAGATTAATTGTAAACTATTCATAAACAAACACTGACTGGTTTGGAAGGGGTTTATTTTTGTTGACTTGTTAATAGTAGTTCTACTAAACGACATCAAAAACATCACATGCACCAGTCAGTTCAAATACAGTGTCAAAGTTTAAGCAACAGTTTCTGTTAAGAAAACAGTAAGTCAATGAGAAAGAACATTTTCTGTTCTACACCTAAACTAATGAGTGTAGTCCAAGTGACAAAAGGCAGCTGTTTAATGGAAACCGCTTATCATAGTGTTACCTTTAAATTACAACATTGTTTTGATGTAGCACATACATAGCAGCAAACTATGTTTTATGACAACATCCTAATTAGGCACTGGGAATATTTGGCCATGTGACTTGAATGCCTAAAACTCAGTCATAAGAATTAAAGCCATTTATAGGCTGTACTAGTAGTTCATAACTTTTGATACTCAAAATATCCTCCTGACTTTGAAAACTGCTGCTCCAGAGTGCTGTGCTCCTGTAGCAGATGCCTGTATTTTTCAAGTGATAGTAAAATTTTTCAAGTGACAGTACAGGTCTCTGTACCTCAGCTTTACATATCCTGAAAAGGGTCTTATGTCCCAATGACCTCTTCCAAGCAGTCAAGAGATGGCAGGCCCATAAATCCCCCAATTTTCTTTACATCCTCTAACAATAACAACAACAGCAAAATGTGCAACTATTCAGACACTTTTAAAAGCAGTGCAAGAGGAAAGCCTCATGACAAGCTTCAAGACTGTTGCTACAAAGAAGGTAAGATCTGTTTTGTTTGCACGAGCACTTTCAGGAAGACAGCAGCTTAAACAGTATGTAAGAAATCGATACATTCACATACATGTCACTCTCCTTTTCTGAAGAAATCAGTTAACACAGTCAAATCTCTGAGGTCTTTTCCTGTCAGTTACTGCAAATTACCTAATCAAGGGAGAGCACCATACGGCTCAAGATCCAGACTTCCATTCCAACGAACAATTTCGGCAGAAAACTGATGACAGCATGCATGTCAGATAATTAAATATTAATTATGTTTTGGATTAATTTTCACACTAGTACTTTAAAAAGCATAATTATCCTATTTCATAGGTGATGCAAATACTTTTCCTGGTGTTACCCAGAAGGGCAAGGCAAAAACAAGAAAAAGAAGACAATTCTTCTGAAGTTCTACACACTACCATGTTCCTTACCAATTTCTCTTCATTATTTTTAGTCATTATGCATTCAGTGCATTTTAATATTCTAATTTCCATCTTAACTTTCTCACTACAGATCAAAGCTTATATAGACTGTGACCCAAGTATTTCAAATCACATCAGTGGCAATTCTGAACAATAACCTGCTCTGAAAATTTAGTAGAAACAGAGAAGCCTAATCAAAGTGTACAAACCTATCATTTACATCTAGTTCTGAGGATATACAGACTTTACTGATCCATCACTACAGTTAATCTTGAAAGATACTTACTCACAAGAGTAAAGAAGGAGTGTTCCCTGTTCCATGTCATTTTACTTCTACACAAAATAAAACCCTGTCCATGCTATTACAAAGTTTTGCAAGTTAACATTCTATCTAATGTCTGTGTTGTCACTGCAATACAAACAAGAAGACTACACTTCTTGTCCTACATGGTAGGAGAAAAATCTGTACCAGCAGAATAAATTCTCCTCCTGGCACTTATTGATGACTCACACTAGGAGTTTTACTAAGAGCTGAAAGGCAGAGATTTTGTAGAGCAGAAAGAGAGAATGGGAATTTTGGATAGTTGTCTACTACCTTATATTTGCCAATAGAATTTGTGAACAGACAGACACAGAAACAGAACGTATGGGAATGACCCAGTGCCTTCACCAATTTGAAAAACTACTGACTTACAAAATAAAATACAACTGACCAGACAAACAGTTAAATGAAGATACCATAGTACGTAATGTAGTTGAATAAAAAAGTGTTCTGTTTCAGTTGTAACAGCTGAATAACCAACTACTATTTTGCTTTGATCTTAGGACCAGATAGTAACTTTTCCAATGAAAATGCATCTTTTTGTATTAGTTTTAATCCTACTTTTAGTAAAGATAAAAATTTTCCACAGTAGTTTGATATTGATCTCCCACACTGGGGCTTCAAATTAAGCAGATCTGTATGCCAAGAGAGCAAATCTAATATTTCGGTTTGTTAAATTTTAATAGCATGTTGAAAGCAAAACTTAAGAAGTCAAAACTAAACACAATGCTGCAAAGAAAACATGAACTTGAATTATGCCTCGTATTCAAGAATAGTGTACAATAATTGTGAAATTAGTTTTCCCTAAACTTTAAGCACAGCCGTTACTTACACTGAAAAAGCAGACACGCAAAAGATGTTTTGTCTGTCATTGCAGTCTCAAATAACTATGTTTCCCCTATTAGTCGGTAGAGCGGCACATAAAAACTTAAACATGTAAAGAAGTAGCAACTTTGTAAACAGCCCGGTGATTCAAGAACACTTTCTTTAGTGTTTCAAACTAGCAGTTGCTACAATGAAAAACTAGTGGCGTTTCACACGAAACTCGATACGAATCCAAATCCATAGTTCAGTTTCTCATCCATATACATCTACCGACTTAAAAACACACATCTCCGCAGAGATGACTTATAAAATTGCGAGTCCAAAGCCAGTTGGAAAGCCTGTTGTTTCCCTATCCGGCTACTGCTCGGGCTGTGGCTCCTCAAGGGCGAAAGGCGAGGAGCGATGGGTACAAAAGCGCTGCCCCGCGGGGCACACCCGGGCACGGCGAAGACAGACCCCGAGCAGCCTCGTCCGCGTAGCGCCGCACGGCGACCACCCATCCCATCCCATCCCATCCCATCCCATCCCATACTACGCCATCCCATCCCACCCCACGCCTCTCCCGCCGTCCCGTCTCTCCGCAGCGCAGACCGAGCCCAGCGGCGCGGGCAGGGCCGGGGCCGGGGCGGGGGGCGGCGATGCCCTCGCCGTGCCGCGGGCTGCAGGTCCCCCTCTGCCCCAAAGCCCTGTCCCGAGGCGAGGGGTGCGTGTCGGGAGGCGGCCGCAGGGGCCGGCGGACACGAACCCCTCCCCGCAAGGCCCTGGCCCAGTCCCGGGGTGGCGTAAGAGCCGAGGCTGCTCCCGCAGCGCAGAGAGCGGCGGCACCGCACCGCGCCCTGCCCGTTCCTCCCGCGACGCCGTGTCCGCGGCCCGCAGCGCTGACCTACCCAGAAGTTCTCCACGAAGTACGCCATCCCTGCTGCTGCTCCTCCGCCGCCGCCCCGGCCACCGGGAGGGAGCCCGGCCGCGGCCGCCGAGACGCGACGGAGGAAACGAGCGCGGCCGCTTCGCCCTTCCCGTGACGGCGCCGCCGCCGCCGCGCCCGCCCCGGCCCCGCGCATGCGCACCGCTTCCCGCCGCGCGGGCGCAGGCGCGCCACCGCCCCCCCCGCCGCTAATGGCGGGGCCTGGTCGTGGGGGAGCGGGTAGGGTTCGAGGAGCGGCACTGCAAACAGAGCCGCAGGCTCGGGAGCGTCGAGCAAAACCCCTCACACGTACGGAGTAACCACGAGGGAACGGCTACACTGAGTGCCACAGTGCACGGTAGAGAGGAGATTTCATGCTGTTGGAAGGTTCTTCCCTCACACGGTGGTGGGGACTGAATGGGCTCCCGCTGGAGGGGCCACAGCACCAAGCTTGACAGAGTTCAAAGAGCTCTTGAACAATGCTCTCGAGCACATGGTGCGATTCTTGGGGTTGCCCCTTTCAGGCGTAAGAGTTAGGGTGATCCTTTTGGGTCCCCTCTAACTGACTACTCTGTGATTCAGTGAAGTGGCTTCACTATCAGGCCCTGTTCCAGCCAAGAAGGATAATGTCCTTCAAAGCAGGTGATGATGACTAGTCCTGCAGGGAATTCTGCAATGCAGCACAGTCTACCCTCCTAACTGCATTCTCCTGCAGGATTTTGCTGTTCAGTGGTATGCTTCTAATAGAGATGCACTTTCTCTAAAGCCTGCGTGTCTGGAGAAACTGTTTGGTTCAGACCTTCACCTTCTTCAGTGACAGTTCAGTTTCCAGACCCTTCACTGATGCCATACAGATTATTAGCCAGCAGGGATGATGGAGATTGTTGGTCCAGAACATGGAGCCACACAAGTGCCACCTGTGCCCAGACTGTACCTGGAGTGCTGCTTTTCAGTGAATATATATACATACATACGTACATGCATACATATGTATGTATGTATATATGTGTGTGTATATATATATACATATATACACATATATACTTTTTCTGTCAGAGTCAGCACCATGGGGCTCTTTCTGGGACCCCAAAGAGTTCTGTTTTACCTTAATGAGGAGATTCATTACCCGAGACAGCAGTTAGGTTTTCATTATTGACTAAAAATAGAGCACCAGGTCTAAGCAGCAATATGAGAGGCTGCAGCTCCGTGTCCAGTGCAAACCTAGTCTATGCCAACTT
>JAWWEV010000095.1:46523987-46538785 GCA_035583235.1 Hafferia zeledoni | reverse complement strand
GAACTTCATCCCATTGGAATCAGCCCATCTCTCAAGTCTATCCAGATCCCTCTGCAGAGCCCTCCTGCCTTCCAGTAAGTCAACACTCCCTCCTAGCTTGGGAGTACAAGAGAAAGAATATTAAATATTCTGCTACTGACCTAACAGTTTCCCTTTCAGGCAGATTAAAAAAGATAGCTATAGTTTCTCCTCAGTTCAAACTGAGAATAATGGCAGATTTTATCACTTTGGTTTCAACAGGAGGAGAAAACACCCTTATGTCAGAACTAAAACACCATTATAGATAAATATGTAAATGTTTGCAAAAGGTTTGTTTTTAATCACATGTAATCCAAACAGGATTTCTTATGTCACTGACTTCGAAAAAATCTTAGGCTGACTTTTAAATAGTTTTTAATTCCAAAAATTAAACAGAACTTCATGACTCACTCCGATAATTTCAGTGCAAAAATTCTACTAAAAGTATCAAATTTATATGAAGACTAAATGAATAAACTGAATTCGCCCTCTTCCTTTGTGTAATATAATAATCTCTCTAAAGTATCACACTACTTCACACACAGGAAATTTGCTTCATACATTGTGCACAGATAGCATACAAAGCACAGTGGTATAATAATACAGCTATTCTAGAATGCGCTTTCACTGTTCTTTGTTGAAATTGAATCATTCTCTACACAGAACTGTCCATCTGAACTGGTGCAAAACCCAAAACATTCGCAATAATAAAGACATTAGCCTCTCCAAAACATCAGGTTTTACAGTTACAGTAGTTACACAATAGCGTAACATCCTTTATTCAGTGCAAAGATCATTTAGGATGTGGTTAGTAATACATTGGACTTCTCATAGCTCAAGTATGTTAACAAACTTGCTTCCTTTTTCTAGGGGAATATTCCTGCTTAGACTTCATCTGCCACCTCTGAATCCATAACATATAAGGGAGTCTCTGTCTTTAGTGTAATGATTTAAGTATCATATGCATCACTTTGGTTATTAAACTTGAACCAGCACTATGCTTTTAACTTCATCTCGATAAACTAATGTGTTTATGATACACTGTTTCTCTCTATGTAATGATATAAAAGTAAAACAGCTGCTTTTGCTACAGCCACCATCATTTGGGTATGCTTTCATACCTCCTTTTTTTCCTTTATGTAGGAAAAAAGATATCTCCTCCAGTGTATCTGAACAATTCTAGACTGATGAATTAATTATATTTCATAAATGCAAACAGGGAGGAAGTCTGTAATAGAGCTCTGTTTACCAAGCAAGATTCGTGTGCTTACCTCTAATTATGGGACTGCAGCTACAGTGCATGAGGTTAAACTCCATAGTAAGCTGCAAGGCGCTCTTTTAAGGGAAGAGGAAACTGGTCAGAGAAACGCCTCCAATTCTCATCCCCAACTTGATTTTTAAATCCATGAAGAATCTACAAATGAGAGGGGAGACGACAAGATAAGCACTAGAGGATATATTATTTATAGCCTCATAAGGAGTAAGCCATATACTGTTGAGTTGTACATCTGGCCATCTGAACTCTCTGATTTCATACTGAAAAGCTACTAAGAAACAAAGGTAGTAATGTCTTTCTTAATGTGCTTTTTCTTTTAAAGGTGACATGCAGAATATAGCTGCCCACACAAACTCATGTGTGTATACATATTTGCATGTATTTTTAATGGGTAACCTAGACTTAGGCCATTTCAGAAGGTCTAGTTATAATTTTTCATTTCTTCCTTCATTCATTCATTCATTCATTCATTCATTCATTCATTCATTCATTCATCCATTCATTCATCCATTCATTTGACACAGTTCATATAATTTGAGACTACTGTGTTCACATTTCTTTTAAATGTGTAGTTATGTTGTGGGAAGAAAGCTGAGCCAAAAATGCAGCTAGCATTTGACAGAATGAATACCTGTCAATTTGGGGTACAAATATAAAACCTGTAAGAGCTCTATGTTTTCCATGAAACATGGAAGACAACTGTCAATAAAAAGGAAGTTTTGAAATATTTTTTGTTTTGAAAGAACAGGGATCCACACTCAATGATAATCAAAGCCAGTGGAAGTAGAAAATCAACAATCTACAGGTTTCAGTTTGGACCTTCTGATGTAATAAATTAACTGAAAACCATTACATTAAATTATACTATCAGAAAGGTTGGCAAGTAAAAGGTGAACATTAGAAAGGAGAAAAAGCAGATGAAGTTGCTCTTCCTCATAGAAAGGTATGCCAAAAGAAGCTAAAGTTTCGTCTTTTTTTTTTTTACAATCAGTGAAACTGAGTTGTGGAATAGTCTGTCCTGAACGCATTCTCACAGAAAATGCAATGTCAAAGTTATGTGCTAATGACATTGCAGTGCCACCAGTGAACTTATTGCTTTTCTCCCTTCCAGAAGTAGGTTTGCCTCTCTTTCCTAACCCAGTCAAATCAACCAAAAACTACTGAAAATCTAAGAATATTCAGGTATGACAGAAGATTCTGTATCAGATACCAACACTGGCACCTCATCTATCCATGCTCTTGAAAGTGGTATTTTACCCCAGTTGTAGCACCAAAGAATAAAACAAAAAAAAAGAAACACGGGACAATCTAGTTTCTTTCCATTTTTCCTGAAAGTCATAACTATTGTTGGAAAAATATCTGACTGGACTACAGCAATCATGTATTCACAAAGAAGTAATCTAAAACCCCTGCATGCCATCACTGAAGAACACTTTGTCTCCTTTCCTGCAAAAGGCAAAAAGCACAAAAACACTTTAAAAAGTAAATGTGTCCTTATCCCAAGTGATCAACAACCATTTTGTCTAGCTTGAATGCCTTGGGTCCTACATGGATAACTTGGAAAGAATGAGAAAAAGAGAAGCCTGTCTTACTGAAGCAAGTATTCGATGCTGAAGGACTGGTACAGAAACATGCACTGAGACTGCTTTGGGCAATCATCACAGGCTGTATCCTGGACTTCCTTTTCACTTGCATTTGCTGTTTCCTTCTGCTGATACTAGAAGACTCATAGCTGTACATTTTCTAGATCTAACATTCCTTGGAAGGAGACCAGTTATC
Source organism: Hafferia zeledoni (assembly GCA_035583235.1). Lineage (NCBI taxonomy): Eukaryota > Metazoa > Chordata > Aves > Passeriformes > Thamnophilidae > Hafferia > Hafferia zeledoni. Next base: position 46,535,712 of record JAWWEV010000095.1, on the reverse strand, counting down.
TGAGAGGCTAACTAAGACAGTGAGATTTCTGTCTTTTCTCTTTTTTAACATAAGACACTAGTGCCAAAATACAATATATTACATTCTGGTGGTGCTTTGGGTTTTTTTGGTGGTTTTGCTGGTTTTCTTGGTTGGTTTTTTTTTTTTGTTTTTTTTTTGTTTTTTTTTTTTGTTCAATACAAGGAAAATGGTCCTTTAGCTTAAATTCTATTGACAAATTGTCTAGCGATGTATTCCTGGGTCTAACTGCATGTTAGTTTCTTGAAACATGCTCAACCAAGAGGGATTCTGAGGATTAAGCAATCTCTTATTTTCAGCAAAAGAGAATCAAATAGAATACCACTGGATTTTTTTAATAAAGTAGGCATCTTTGTGACAAAAAATAGTCTTAAACCATATGAATCTCATTTTCTAGAAAAAAAAGTCTTAAATGTAACACAGAACCTCCTTTTCTTCCAAACACAGGCCAAACATGGTAGGCTGGATGTTATGAAAAGCTGCTTGAGGATGATTGTACCTTTGAATAACTTTTCAAGGTATTTAAAAAGTCTAGAATAAACCAAATGCATAGAAGAAAATATAGGTTAAAAAAATAGGATTTTCATGTTGTTTGTCAGAAAATTTATGACCTTGCATGACCACAGGGGGCAGAGATACCTCCATGACCACAAACACTGTAAGTGCTATGGAAAGGAAGAAACAAACCAGAGGATGCAAAACAACCACCATCATAATATATTTTTATATCAGAAACCTTACCTTACAGAACATGTCTCGGAGATCATCTTTTGGACTAATCCATGATGCAACAGCATCACAAAAAAAAATAAAGTCCTATAAGATTAAACAATCACATAGGTTAGAAACCTCAATTTATATGTCTGAAAACAATGTTTGATGTTCATTCTGTGAACTGTGCAGGGTCTTTGATCCAAATTCACAACTGCTTTTGCTTTTATGTATTTATTTTCCACTTAATTCAAACAATGGTATGTTCTTATATGCCTGGGTGTTCACAAAGATATTGCTGAGTGTCTTAAATAAAGCCGCAAAACCCCCAACTCTCCCCTCCTACACCACATAGTTTAACACTATTTCTTCTCAGGACATACAATTGCAAGAACCAATCACCTTAGTAAGAAGCAAGAAATGCACTCTCTCACACATTTCTAGTTGGGGAAAAAAGCTGTCATTTTTTAAGCAGGGTCAAAAGTTTTATTCTGGGACACACAAAATGTTCATTGCACAGGTTCAAAACTAAAGCCACCCTAAAATCCCTACACTTAGTTCATCTGCTGTCAAGTATTACCTACTCATACACCAATAAAACACCAGTCTTTAATAATTATTTTAACAATGCACATGATTTCAGTAGGAATTGAGGATAATGACTACAGAGGAGAGATGGGCTAATGAAATGTGTCCTTAATTATTCCCTCCCCTTAAGCTATGTGAATTAGCAAACAGACAGCAGAAGACAGAAATGTTAAGTACAGAATAAGGCAGTTTCCTTTTCCTCTTAGAAAACATTATATTGATACAGCTTCACTTTAGAGGTATGGAGACTGAGATCAAGTCATATTCTGTTCTTCAATTGTACCATTTATTCTAAACATATGCACATTCATTGTCACATTGACTATTTGAGCAATCTTTCTAAAGTTGAAATGGATCCTTCCATATCCATGTTTTAAGAACGGTTACTGGTTTTGTTCTGTTTCTTGTTTTAAAAGCCTAGGTTCCATCAGAAAAATAGGTTTCAGTATGTCAACTTTTACCTTATATTTGCATGCAGAACTTGACAGAAATATCAAAATAAAGTTATTTTAATCAAAGTTCATAATTTATATAATTTATATTGTAAGTAAAAGATATAAACTGATTTTAACAAATCAGTTTCCTTTCAGATGACAATTACTGCAGCATCATGATGCATATCATTTACAATACGAACATTTTGGCCTCCTTGACCTCAAAACAAAGCTACATCATGTGCTGCAGGGAATTGCATCAAGGTAATTTTTTTATACTCTATATACAGCTTTCACTAGATTTCATTCGAGTAGAGAAAACAAGTTAGTATCTAATAGTGTATCTTACTTGGACTACTCCACTGGGGTTGACCGTAATCATGGTACATATCCCACGGAACGCTGAATCCTTTTCCTCATTGTCTCTTATGTTTCGCAGAGAGGTGCACCTAACAAGTTGGAAAGTAAAACTTAGCTAACTCTATTACTTTTCCTTAATCAAGTCAGAACTAGATGACAGTATCTGATGGAATAAGTCACACTGATAAGATGATCTGAAACATAATTTTGAACACTTAGAAAAACACTTCTTGCACATAGTTTTTACTAGCATAATCCCATTAGGCTTCACCTCCAAAATCTGGCTTTTCTGTTACTCTATATACAGTTAGAAAGTGTGACCTGTATTCCATTAAATACAAAAGAAACACGTATCTGAAATATGTATAGAAACTATCATTATTAGAAGCGGAACATAAAATACTATCACAGTATGAATTATGTCAGATACCACTTACAGAACAGTTATTTAACTTCTACAGCAGCAAGCAATTTTATACATAACAGATCTATAAACATTTATTCCTTACAACATTTCAAGCCTCAGACTGAATTTTAAATAATGCACAGTTTAAATTTTACAGTATTTGCATGCATTGTATTATCATTCTGGTGGATTTTAAATGCTCTTACGTAATCAAGCTTTAACACAGCAAGCATGTGACAATCTTATCCCATGCATAAATTAGTCGTTAGCCACAACAAAGAATACATGACGGTGCTACTAAAACTCACAAACCTGATAGGACAAGATTAGTCACATGGTTGGCAATGATTAAGGATTGAGATTTTGTAACCAACTGAAAATATATCTAAAAGTGAGATAGAGAGAAGAAAGAAAGAAAGAAAGCAAGAAAGAGAGTGAAGAAAAATGAATTAAAAAAAAAAGATTGAATAATACACACCAGGGTCTTATAAACTGCTGTAGCATGGGGGCCACCTCTTGAGGACAAACGTAACCAAGACGACCAATTGTTATTGCTAAGGTAATGCAATCACGGTTATACACCACCAAACGCCAACCAAGACATGAGCAAATGAGGGGGAAGGAGAAAAAATAAAGAAAAAACAACAAATAACTCAGAAACAGAAACCAACAGAATTTGTGTATGATAATAAACATAAGATTTCACCAGTGCTGTTTATTACCACCCCCTAAGTAAGAGGCAGCAACATATATGGTATACTCTCCAGGGTAAAATAAAAATTAAAGAAGTAAATGAGAGAACACCAAAAACACAATTTTAAATTCAAAGGCTTTCTGATGTAAGCAGTTGGTCTGCCCTCTTCAGAGTAATCTTTTGCAGTAAATGTATCTACTATACATTTCAAATTTTTATTCAAATGTACATTATGGCTATTTCTGATAAAAAGAAATTAACCATCTTTAGTTTTAGTATCAAAGTGTTCTAAACATTTTCTTTTTCCTGGGTTTTGAATTCAAAATTTTAATAGATCCAGTCTATCAGTAAAAATACATATTTAAATACTTCTCCATGGAAAATATTGTGGTCTGTCTGAAAATTCTAAATAAATGAAACACTGATCAAAGGGCATCAAATGTTTATCTTCTTCATAATCTCATGGAGAATTTAATTAATCCCAGCAGCTGACTGCAGAAAATTAATTCTTTAATCCCAGTATTTCTTCTGTTTACAAAATGTTTCCTCATAGATGTGTAAGAATCTGACTTCTGATACCAAAGCATAAGAACACATGTAAAGCAAAATTGCTTCATCACATGATTGGGTAGTTTGGTTCTTTTTTCCAAGGGACTGACCAAAGAAAATATCATAATGCAAATGTGTTTTAATGGTGTTTGCTCAGCTCACAGAAGATTAACCTTTAGAAAAAGGAGAGGGTGGGGAATAATGTATCAGGATTACTGGAAGCAAAATACATGAATAATACTGAAATCCAGCAGATTTGTATGAAGCAGAGAAAGGAAACCTATGTTTAAGGGACATACTATGCAACACTCTAATTAACAGGCATTTGTGAACAGTTTCATGAAACATGCAATAAAGCAGATGATGCTTTCTCCAATAAAAGTTTGGTGTAGGATATAGTAGTAGTTTGAAACATATTAATTCCATGAAAGCTGCAGCTCACTTAATATACTGTTTTGCTCTCATTTTATTCAATTTCTCTATGTAGTTTCTAAAATTTTTTACTATCTTATAAAACTGCACTTGAAGTTCAAATCAAAATACAATTTTAAATTTTATGTGCAAATTCTCACAGCTCTACAGTGTGTACAAAGAATAATAATCTCTGTCAAAGTGTGTTTTCATAATTAAGTGTTTCATAATTACATAGCAAGCTACAGCAAAAGCAGTAATTTTCTTGCACATATTAGTGGCACACAGTAAAATATCCCACAACAAACATATAATAAGTACACCACACTCAACATTTATTTGCAGTTATCCATCCACATTTAAAGTAACCATTAAGAGAATAATAAATAAATAAATAAACAAACAAAGAAATAAATGAAAATAAAACTCAGTATTTGGATGCTTCCAAAAGTTCTCTTAACAATGATGGAAGCAAACATTTAAGTACTGGATGCCTCTCGGTTACAAGTATTACACATCCATCAGCATGGAGGAATGAAGTTAGGGCAGGGGTAAAGAAAATTTATATTGTTTTACTATTCCATGGTATATATTCACACCAAGCAGGTATTTGCTCAAAAATTACATTTTTTTAAAAGTAGTACCTATAATCTGCCATACAACTACCTAATCTTCCCTTCAACTTCACCTTCCATACTAAGCGGGAATAGATGAGCAGAAAAAGTACAGCTTTTAAGTTTAGAGAATACTGGAGGAAAATATGCAATGAAAAATCTCTCCAAATTATCTCCTGCTTTGCTCAAAAAATATAACTGTACCACTGTATTTGCATCATTTTCAATCATGTCAGGTGTAACAACTAAACTGTCATTTTCTCACAAGACAGTTTTCAAACAGAAGAAAAAATAAAATTCTCAATTTGTAAAATAGTAAACCATAAACCTATCACATTATTGATCCATTTTTGCTGGAGTATGGAAGGTGATTGTCATACCAGAACATACCCTCTATAAATGCAAAAGAAACAAGCCTCAGAAATTTCAATTCAGTAAGGCATTTGGGGATTGCTCCCAATTCAAAATGCACAGCTGTGGACCAGAACATAAAGTATGCATGCCATTATTAGAATACTTTTCAGAAATTTGTTATTAAGTGAGCAGGTAATAGAAATTAAATACAATTTTAGTTACATTGTGGTAAAACTGCCATCACAGATCTAGATTTTTCTGTACAATATTACAATTTTATCTTAAAAGACTGCATTTTTTTAGATTCAAAGAGTTCATTATTTGTTTTATATATGCCAATTACATTTGTTTCAACACAAGACATGCATATACAGTACACATGTAAGGATGTGCATGTATCAAAATCAGTGAGAAATAAGTCTTAAAGTGTTACTGCATATATTTGTCACATTTAATACATAAATAAAAGTGGAAGAATAATTTAACAGATGATAAACAGATATAATAAATGTTATAAAAGGAGAAAGTAATAATTTTTAGAATCTAGATATATGATATGCTGCAAGACTGAGACTTGTAAGAACTTCTGCAAAACAGAGTTGCTTTTGCTTCTAAAAGCCAAATACATAGCAATAAAATCAGTTCTGGTGTGGTTCCCCTACACAATTTTAAAAATAATTATAAAAAAAATCTCTAATTTCCTTCACCATGTACAGTTCATTTTTTGGGTACCTGTGTTCTCTAACAACGTCTTTGGTGTGTTGGGTCTGTTAATTATTTCTACAAGCTGGTGCAACACCATTGGAATATAAGGCTGCATCTCTATACCTGAAACAACCAAAAAAAATTCAGAAGAAAGTGACCATTAATATAAGTATTCTAAACATAACACGTACACTGAACTTACTAACAGGGACAAGGATCTCAAATATAATTTCAATGCTAACATGAAATAATCACTAAACAGAACCCTACACCCAAAATGCCCAGACATAAGTTAAATATTTTTTAAAAAATTAAATCTTACCCATCTGGATAGAGATTTCTCCAATTGCCCAGGTGGCATTGTTACAGACAGAAATGAATTCAGGGTTTAGGTTGGTTCCCAAAATTGGCATGAAATCAGCTAGAAAGAACAATATTTTAAAATCTCATGACACAGTACAACCATCCTGTTCCATTACTGTAAGATCATAGGGGGGAAAAAAAGAAGTTTAAGAAAAAGATAATGTAGGCCTATTTAAATGCTTGGAAAGTGTTACATGTGAAGTAACAAGAGCTGTATTTCTGCTATATATGAGATTAACTTGGAATTTAGAACCTAAGCAGTTCAATGCAAATCTTTTCAAGTTACACTTTTAGTATCTTCCTAATAGGCTTTATCTTTATGTAACTTTAGAAAGCTTTTTCTCTCCTTCCCTTGCTTAGGTGGGGACAGAGAGGGGAAGAGAAATAAAAACCACCACTACAAGTCCTTGTGGTGTTATAATATGGTTGAACAACCCTACATCACCTGGATAGCTGTGTATTCAGCTACACTTGAAAAAAAAACATAGACGTGAAGGCAATCACATCTTCGATTAAATTTTAAGAAAAATGACTCACAAAGGTAATTATAACATCTGCCAAATAAACTTTAAATTTCAAGCCTATTCAAACATTCTTTTGGCAAATGCATCTTAACTGTATCCATGGGAAGAAAGGGCAAATATCATAGAATTGTATAATTGATGCCACTTCCCTACTGAAATGAAAAACAATACAAAAAAACAAAGAAAAACTTATCCTCTAGCCACGGTTTTCATTTATATATTATATATAATTTTTAATTAATAATAGAGTCTAGTAGAAGGAAAAAAAGCTATAAAAATAAAGGACAAAAAAGAACTTTTGCGCTGCCTAAAAAATAGGGATATGTCTTCTAAATATACAATTCAAAGGACAAAAGACTACAGATCCTTGCTGATAAAGGAAAATGGCAATGTACAACACCATGAAAAGGCAATCCACAGAACAGGGAGCTTAACAATGGCTAACCTAACCTCTTAGAAATTTGTAAAACCAGTTGTTTAATATGGAAAAGAAACATACCGATGCAAGGTTTAACATGCTGAAAACAGGCCTTTGTCAGATCCCCTAACAACGCAAAAGAACTCTGCCGCACCTCGGGCATTTTGTCCTAAAGAGAGGAAGAAAAAAATTACAATTTTAGAAGAGTTTCTCATTCTCTGAATAAAGAAAATCTTTAGATCAAGTAGATCACTCATCTCACCTGCATGCATTGGTACATTAGTGTCAGGATATTGCTGCGAGCCACTAGCTGTTCAATGTTGCCTCCAAGTCCTTCAGCTAAACCACTGAGTAAATCAAGAGCCACAATCATGAAATCTTTATCTGGAGCCTCATATTGGTCTGGCTGAGCATTATGCAACTGCAACAAATAAGTATGCATTTTCAAATTAGATTTTCTTGGGTATGTGAATAAAAAAATTTCTGAACTTCAAAAAGTTTCTGCAGCTTCACTTAGATATTCAATCTGCCTGCAAACCTGTAATTCTACATAGTTAATACATTGGTTTAGCAAAGTGACATTGGAATAGTGATAGGAAAATACCATGGCTTGTGCAAGCGTCTTCTGCACCAGATTTACACAACGCTGGTACACAGGTTCACAGTATGGCAGAAAGCCAGATTGCAAGGCAGTGGCAACTGACGACAGGCACTGGAATTAAAAAAAAAAGAGAAGAAAGAGAAGACAGTCACTACCTTCCCTCACATTGCTTAAGTGCCTTTTACTTGGGAGAGGTAACTTAAAAGTATTAGGATTTTAAGTACACCAACATGTAACTGATTAAATAAACACAACCTAGAAAGGCAGTACCAATCAGCTGAGCCAAGGCAACTATCAGCAAGTTGTTAATCACTCCTGCATACGCCAGTTGAGAAAATTTCTCAGCAGCAGCATCTTCTTAGAGGTAGCCAAGAAAATGCATACAAAACCGGTTACGATAATTTCAGACAGCACTTACAGTAAGCTGCAGTATCTTCACCATGAACAAGTCCTAATATTACCTAAGAGTTACAAACTAATTTTTCTAGGTGTTTTCCTGCTTCACACTCAGAAAGTACAGTGAATAAGACTACATGGTGTGGTTCATACCTTCTGCTTGTCTGACAAGTTTTAATGGAGGGATGAAGGGAGAGCAAGGAGAGAGAAGACAAGAATAAAAGGAGGATAAAACATTTTTTTTCCTAAAAGAATCCTATCAAGGAAAACACTCCAGAAAGGCAGACAAAGTTCTAAAATATTTCTACTAAACCTAAGAACAGTTCCTCAGTCATGAAATTTTCTTACAGTCTGAGTATTTTGTCTGCAATAGGAAATAGCAAACACTGTCAGATTTTGTAGTCATATATCCTAGTAGAAACATTTTTAGTGAAAAATATAACAACAATAAGTTGACTAAAAATAGTCAAATGTTAACACTTACCTCTAATAAAGGGAAGAGATCTTTATCTTCATCCTTCAACATGTTCCACTTCTGGATTAATGGAGGCATTAGCATCTGAATATATTCCTGTTTAGGATGAAAATGCATCAACTGCCAAAATACTTAACTGCATACTGTTTTATTTCAAGTTAGATAAGAACTGAGATATAGTCTACTTTTTCAGAAAAAACCCCCTGATGTACTGTAATTCAATCATTGTTACAATCCATAGAGGTATTTTAATGTTCGAATTTACAATTTTTGTCTTGATATTTTTTGCTAAAGCAAGTAAGTACCTTTGCGAAGTGAATCTCTTCCTCCAGGACTGGTTTCAGCACAGCTACCTGGGTTATTATAAATTTATGTGTCTGCCTCAGGGCCTAAGAAAACTTTTTCACATTTACATTCTGGCTCTGCATCTGCCACCTGCTTTTCTCAGCAATTTTGCTCAAGTTCTGAAGCTTCCTCCTCAAGCAAGTAACCATCCATGAAGAAAGTAATTTCCTGTTCCTCCAGAAGGAGGCACTTACTCCTCTTGCATAAAGGACTCTCCTGCCACTGCACAGCAACAGGCACAAGGACATTGACCAAAGCACCTCTATAGTTCTGTTGCTCCCAGAAGGTATCTAAAGAGCCGACATATGTTCTAGATCCAAAAATACAAAATTCTAACTGACTAATCAAAGTCCCACCCTCAACAAGAGCAGCCATTTAGCTTCCACCTGGTAATGTCAAATGCCAAGGTGGCCAGGCCCAGAGAGATACTGAAAAACGGATCTTTGACAGTGTGAGGTGTCAGATGCAAGTAAAATGCCATGGAAACAACTAAAACTGTTTCTATCTGGGGTGTCTATGTCATTTGAAGCACTACAGAGAAATAAAACAAGTTTCAGTAACCACCATAAGATGCAAACACTTAACAGGCACACATCTATTAATTAATACATGTACACTATAAAAACCCCATTAGATTTGCCTTTATGTTATCTGTGCTTTGTCCAAAGGATTCTATGTTTTTATATATAAAACGAGAGTCTGTCTCACTCTGATATAGCAATTTCTAGTGATGATGTGCTCCAATTCACTGGCAAGAGACATATACAGAGCAGCTTATCTATACTTAAAGCAGTTACAAAAAAATAAAAGTGTGATCTATATTGATAGGGTATCTCCTCTGGACTGAGAAGTTCTGAGTATGAGGGAAAAATCACGATGACAAGCACATTTCATAAGCCACCTCACACACTACTGTTTGTTTACTCAAAATGGCAAATACACACACAGTGGGAAAATTATGTACAGTCCATGTATTTTATCTGTCAATATCTAGTGTTACTGAAACCTTCCCAGAAATATCAGCATTTTTGGTTTACAACATACAAAGCACACTACAAATAACACTGAACAAGCTTTTCAATTATAATGAGAGCTTCTACAGAACATAAGGTGTACTCACTGGTTTATTTAGATGATGTCCTACAGAATCTGCTAGAGTTCCTATAGCATCATAAAGAATGAGCAGGTTTTTATGCTGGTATTTACTAAATGCGAAGACCAAAGTGTCAAGTATATATGCAAGATAAGGAACGAGCTCTGTACAAGCCTCCTCTTCTAGAGTAGCAAAGGCACTGAATGACAAAAACCCCCACCCCAAATAGGAAAGTCAGTATCTTGGAAAAAACAAAACAAGATCACCCAAAAATGCCCCACACTACCCACTCCTGTTAAAACATAGAACTGTATTTAGTCTTTAAATTCATCCAAGGTATATTTTCAAAATGGTATTACTGAGGCAAACTCAATCTATTTTGATTGAACACAAAGATTCAGCTCTTACACTGTGGTGAGCAAAATTTAAAAATATTCTGGTAAAAATCTTTTATATATATATGCTACAGCTCTAATCCTGCTTTATGAAGAAACTTTCTTGGCAGTCTGCTGTGTACACTCCTGCCCCACACAAACTGACATATAAAAGCTTTATTTGCTGAGCTCCCTGCACAAGAGGTGTACCCATTCCATTAATGGTGTGTCCATTTTTTTTAATATCAGCAGACAAAGGAGAGAAGGGAATCTTACCTCCAAGGATCTCCTTTCAAGAGAAAGGGAATATCCCTTGAAATAATTGTAACACAAATGTTTTGGTAATCCTGAGCTAAATATAAACATTGCTAATGCAATGATAATATAGTTTTCCAGTATTGACCTTGTACATAGGCCTATAAAAGCCAGATTTCTGGTCAATGAAACCTCAAATACTGAAAATAAGCAGGTGCCACACACAAATAATTTCTTTTACTGCAATAGATTGTTTAGTTTGATTATTCATATATTCTAAAAACAAACTGGACAATAGAAAAATAAATTATCTGTTTTGATTTTACTTGGAGTTATTTGTGATGACTTCAAAAGAAGCTGAACCTACTCCAATTTAAAAGGAAAAAAATAAAATACATTAAGAGCTAGAAATGGAGTCATACATTCATCAATAAAGGAATTAAAATATTTTCCCATGAAAAAGCGGTGTCAAGGATACACATTTTTTTTAAGCTTTGGCTCACCTGCAGGCAGCTTCTTGTACTCTCTTGTTGCTATCCAGAATGCGCTTTAGCAACTCAGTCATTAATGGCTTCAAGTATATGTCTGGGGGTTGGCTAACTACCCAGTGTGCATAGCGACTAAGAGTCCAGCATGTAATGGAGCGCACAAGAGCCTTTTTATTAGAGAGGCACTGAATAAGGTGAGGGATCAGCTCAGGAAGATATGGAATCATACCCTGCATGCAGCCTAGAAGGAAAAATATAGCTATTACAGTAGGAGTATTAGAAAACATAATAGAACTTTTTGTTATTTCCTAAAAGGGACATATTTCCATCCTCTACCATGTAGTAATACATTTTACCAATATATAAAGCAAGTCTATCTAATTTATGTTAAGTCCTGAAAAGAAACCACAGCATAAACAGTAATTAAAATCCCAATGAAATTTACATTCATTCCAACTACATTTCTACTATAAATAATGGCCCAATCTTCGCGAACGAAGATTTGGGAAGGGCTCTCCCCACTGGGTGTGCCCTTCGAGCCTGCGCAGT